>CAEMYA010000010.1:8417609-8439665 GCA_903131615.1 Diplodus sargus
CCATCTTGGAGTTAGATAAAAAAAGAAATACTAAAAAAAAAAAATGTCTACAAGCCAGCCACTCTGGACTGCGAATAAAAAAAAACAGTGCCACCGCATTCATCACGAGCTTCCATTGCACATGGCAGCCGGTGTGTGAAGTGGAGCCCACTGGCAACGACCGCAGCATGACTGAGTGTTATTGGGGTCCACAGACAAAAGAACACAAGTGTGAATTTTTAAGTAGGCCTCCTTTTTGTGACTGTGTTTGTTCTTTACCTTTGAGCCAAGTCTTCAGAGACAGGACGACATAAGAGGGGGGTAAAGGAAAGGAAAAATGTGAAAAACCTTAGCTGATGCTGAGTCCATTCTGTGTGGCAACAAAATTAAAAAGTGGACGTGAAGAGAACGTATTGATTCTCGACTCAACAGAAATAAACAGCGGAGTTGAGTTGACGGCTATTTTAGAGGGAACGCCAACAAAAAAATCTGTCATGAAAGTGTTGTAACTGCCGACTGGTTTTTGTCACGGCGGTGTCGACATGGATGTGCTCGCTCAAACACAACATGGAGAAGTTGACCTTTAGTCATTTTCGCTGGCCCGGCTTTCTTACGCCTCTCATGTGACGTCGAGGTATTTGTATTTGTACAAACAGTTTGCAGTAATGCAAGTCATCAATAGTGATGGCAAATTGTGCCTCCCAGACCGCTTAACAGAGCTTTAATTGCGAGCTATTAGTCATGTTTTTTAATTTCAATATTGTGGTGGGACCTCGTAGTGTGTGGGGCCCGTCCCTCACGACCAGGAGAACCTGCTCTTAACTCTTATTTCTAGTAAATAAGTGTATTTACTGTGAGTCTGTGTCATTCCATCTCTCTTAATCAGCTTGTCTGTTGTTCTCTCCTCACGTCAGTCCTGCTTTATACTCACATTTTTCCTGCTTTATCCTACTAAGTTCATTTTTTTCCGGTGCTCTTGTATTCCTGCTTTTCATTGCCTGACTTTGATTTTTTTGGAGACTTCAGCTTTTTATGTTAATAAAGTCTCACTTTTTGTTACGTCTCCCTGCCTCAGCGTCTCGTGTTTGGGTCCCCTTGTCCTAACGGTGACAAATGTGAAGATTCCTGCCTGACTTTATTGTGTCTGTTTTGCCTTGAACACACATAGACAGTTTTCTTTTGAGACGGGCTTATGAAATGACAGCGCAGTGTGCCGCGCTCTCTCTCTCTTGTTTAAAGTCATTCTCGCTCACCCAATAGTCTCTCTGTCTCTCTCTGCAGTCAACTTAAACAAATGTCTATCCAGTTAATGTCATTCAAACAAGGTGAAAGTGAAAAAGTATGTGTGACAGATAAAATACTCAGTTTTACTTTCATAAGATTTGAGCAACATGCCCACGTGTGCTGCTTGTTATAAACCGCCGGCTGTAAATGATGAGCAATGTAATTTCAGCAATGAAAATGTTTTTGCCAAAAGAGCTTCCACCATCAGCCAGAAACCGTCAAACGAAGGCGAATAGAAAATTAACTTCTGTAATGAAAAGGACCAACCGATGAATTATTTTGGCTCGCCCAAAATTGAAAAGTTGGCACTGTGCCTGGGTCAAAAGAATGCATTTATTTTACAGCTCAAGTTTAGTTTTTCTATCTCAATCTTCAATGTTGGCTGTTTTTCTCACACCCCAAACCTACAGGAACACTCGAGGCTACCAAAGTCCAAAGTTTTTATGTATCTTAATAGTTTGAATAGTTTTTCGTCCATTTATAAACACTGTAAATGAATATTTAGGTAACCAAACTACACGTGCCAACAATATCTCCGCATAGAGGGCAGCATGCGTCTACTTGCGAGCTAAGTCAGCTAACTTAAGCTTCAGCCAATGAGACAGCTCAGCCGAGGAGGACGTCACACATTCTTACATCCCTCCCTGTTAAGAGCATGAGCCTCTCATCCAGGATAGATGCTCAATTCCTCCAGCACGGGGATTGAGTTGGAAGAAAATGATTCCAACGTTTAACTGCTCACAACAAGATCTGTGTATTATCTTGAGTAACCGGCACGTGATTCCTGAGAATAAACTTTGCTGGTCAGTGAGCACCAGAAGCCAAGTGTCATCCGGTTCCATTATATCCAAGAGAAGGCAGACATCTCTGTGGTAAACCCAGATGGATTATTAGCGCCACAGGTAAGAGGAAAAATTACTTTTTTAGAATTTGGGGTGAACTATCCCTTTAAAGAAACTGACCTTCCATCAACCATTTCTCGCCCCTTCCTTTTTCTGTCTAATAATGGCAGACATTCCCCAAATACCTGAACTAATTCTATTACCCCTTTTTAAATTATTTTCTTTGCAACCAAGCATCCCAGCCTATGACAAAAAAGCTGTAGCAATGGATGAGGAGCGACAACAATAAGTTGCATGTTAATATTTCATTTGCCGCAGCAAAATAAAAAATAAAAACCCACCCACAGATATCGGGTTAACCTTTGGCTGAGCGCATCACGTTGGATAATTCAGAAATCACATGAAAAAGGGTAATTTGCAAATGCCTGCTGTTCGTGTACGAGGATGGCTAATGTTTCCACAATGACTGTCCACAACATCGTCAGCGAAGAGTATAAGAGATATAGAAAAAAAAGCCTTCTTTCAGAACGCTCGCGGCTTTTATTGTCTGACTAAGCCTGCATTCACCTTTTGTGCTTATGTTTTGGTGGCATTCGCTGATTGAATTCTTATTCCGCCAAGTTCTCCCTCTCCTCCTTTCACGCCTTCAACAAAGGCTCCTTCACACAGTGAGAGGAAGAAGGGAGGGGTGGGGGTGAATGAGGTGGTGGAGGAGGGATGGGGCGGGTTAGAGAGAGAAGTAACGCAGGTAAAAAAGTATATAGAAATCGAAGGGTATTGCATGACATTGCTTTAAAAAATTTTTTTTAAAGCATATTCAGAAAAAGCATAAATGTAGAGGGGCGGGGGAGGAAGTTGACATCGGAAGCTGGTAGAAAGAAAGAAAGGTACTGAGAGAGCAAGCCGGAGCACTCAAAGCTGCAGAAAATGGCAGGCCCGTTTTAAGATTCAAGGCACACGGTATATATCCTGAGATTATTGACTAGAAATGTCAGGAAGGGGGAGAGAAAGCATTCACGAGCGAGAGGCAGGCGGAAAGAGAAAGAAATGAGAGGGTAAAAAGGGACGGAGAGGCGCAAAACAGTGCGTCCAAAGAGGGGAAAGGAAGAGGGATAAACAATAAAGAGAGCGAAGGATGTTGGGGAGAAAAAAAAGAGGTCGAAGGAGAGGCTGCACTCAGAGGTGGGATGAGGCGGGCAACAAGAGGTGAGGGAGGAAAACATTTGTTTTTCAAGATCAGAGGTAGAGAGTGGTCAAGGGCATGAGGTGGAGGAGGGGGGGAAGTCGCACACAGGGGCTTCATATGGAGGAAAATATTAAAGTCGCACATGGCGGTCAGGCCGGAGGACGGTTTGGGGAAATCAGAGGAGGCTCAGAGCTGCTCCGTGTTTGTCAGCGTGTCCCTCGCTCGGCGTGCGCGTGTTCGCATTTTGCTTTCAGCGTTTTTAACAGGCAACACGAAGCCCAGGGGGGGAGAGCAGGGAAGAGGGACTCTACTGCACTACTTGCGTCTGGAATGGAAATCTATTCAGGTAGTCAATGTCTGACCTCCAGCTGACTGAGCAGCCATTTTTACCACACTGGCTCTCTGGGAGTAGGTCGGCGCTCTGCCCTACATTTCGCATTTCACAACGTCAGACAGTCACTCTGAATCCTTTCTGGTTGGTCACAAATTGAGGGTTAGGAGACATACAGGTAACATTTTACTCTGAAAAGAAGGACGATTTCACTACAGAATGGTCATTGTTATCAAAAAGAAATCACATGCCATTGTCTGTGCTTTTTATTCTTGATGTTCTTGGACCTGGTACTTTGGTACAAAAGTGTCTGCACATTTTTGCTTGAGATATAAAAAGTTATATAAAAAGTTTTTGAAAGGTGTAAAGGTCAGTAGCAACTCATTTTAGTTTCTTTCAGGTCATTGTTTCGATGTTTATGAAGCGCAACTTTACTGTTTCTGGTCCATTCTCACGCAGGACACACTGACAGACAGCTGCAAGAGCAGCCATAGACAAAGACCTGCCTGGGACCAGACAGCAGCTGGACAAAGTTTGCAACTAGCTGGTGAACATAGTGGCGCAACCTGACCCTTTACCTTCTTAGCGATTACCTTTATTAGCTAACATTTTATTGCATGCAGGGCTGTAGCCAGGATTTTACCAATACTGATACATAGGTAGGCTTACCAGAAGGAGCAGCATTAAAAGTGAATCGTCACAATGACCCTGACATGACCCTTCCTATGGACAACTTTTACAGCCAGTTACAGGCAAATAAAGATGAAAACTGTGTAATAAAGGCTTTTTTAATCTAAAAAATTCTACCTTTTGTCTTGTGATAATGGCTTTCTTCACAAAGTTAACCATTGGAATATTAGCTTAGTTTTCATCTTATCCTTTCCTTCAGCTTGCAGAAATGGGCTCCCATATTCATCACCATAAAGCTCTGCTAATGTTTGTCTCACCGCCTCAAATTTCAGAGCGGAAACTCCAGATTGCCTGGACATGTCTGAATACCATTTGCTAGAAAACATTCCAGATCACCTTTAAACGGCATGTCAGTTATGTGTTTACAGCTTGTTGTGCCACCAGAAAGTTTTGTTTTTTGTTTTTTTTTAATTGTGAAAGTTTGACAGAAAGTTATGTTTTTTAATTGGCTTACATTGTATAAGGCAAAGACCTAGAAAGCCGCTGGTGGCTAAGAAGAAAAGGCCTTGTGCTAAAATGTTTAATAACTACTTAACACATTTGGTTTAAAAGCTCATGTAAAGCAGAGTTGCATTGAGACTTTAAATGAGTCAGACTGAAACTCACTTGACTCGAAAGATGTATGGCGCTTAATGCTGCCTGCTAGAATAATGAGTCAGCCCCCCCCCCCCAAAAAAAATGTATATCTTCGTGTTGAGGGTGAAAGTGGCTTAACATTTCATAGGATGTGTTGAAGACCTTCACTTGAAGCTGCAGTGCAGGACATGTAAAGCTGATGTTCTGATTCTTTCAATACATTTCAATGACGAAGGCTCACTTTGAAAACACATTGTAGGGTGTGATTTTTGAATTGCGAAGGAAGTTGCCTTCATTTCAATTACAGAGGGTTTTCATAAGAAATGTAATCTTCTATTTGTCTGTTTCTGAACAGAGTGGGTCCTTTTTTTTCTGAGACTCTCTGTCCAGCTCATTCTTTGACTTTCTAATTAGCAAAAACAGTCAGACTCAACACAGCAAGTTGCACTAATTGCATTTTTTGGCTCCGTGTAGCCACATTATGTAACACAAACTAAATATCTCCTCTCAGGGTTTGACTTCTTCTTTTTTTTATGATTATTCTATCATTTTTTGCCGCCAACCTGCGTGGAAGAGATTTAATTTGTATTACAGTAATTGTGTTATCTTCCTCCCTGTGAGGAGAATATAAACTAAAGAACAAAAGGTGGAGGCAACTAACAAACACCAAATGTAACTAAAACAATACATAATACGACAGCGTCACTGTCGCCTACACAGATTCAAAGTATGCAAATTCATCCAATGTGTGTTTTTTGTGAACGTCACATTAGTTGTGCATAAACATGGGAGTTGGTGCTGTTGCGATGGGTTTACAGGCATGTGAGGGATCAGGTTTTGAGTTTGGGTTAGGGTTAGTCGAGTCTGAGTCAAGCCAGACCCAACGAAACCAGTGGCGGTCCAAACCCCCTAATCAGCACTGTTACAGGTGCGGCTCCTGTAGTGTCCGCTCCATCACCAGGGCATCCTTCTCTCTGCGTAGATCTTCGTTTGAGGCATATTTTTACGAATGGTTAACAGCCAGAACAGTTGAGTACAAGGTCGTCACTGTACTATTAAAATTAAACTGGAATTTAGTCAGGGACACTTGCGCCGAGAACTTGACAATTTTCAAAAGCGTTGTTTGAGAGAGCTCTCAAAGAACCTTAGCAGCAACAAAGGGAAAAAAATATATATTACCTTTAGCAAACAACTGTGTGAGGAATCAGTCTCGGTAAAGTGAAAAATATATAAGGAAAAGTTTGACACATAAGGACAAGGTTTGGGCGGTGGAGGAAGCTGCGGCACAAAAAAAAAACAGCATATCAGCAGAGTGAGGTTCTTTTAGAGCGGCATTCAAACCTGAACTGAATCTCCTGCATTAAGATTAGTTTCGGTGAACTGAAAACGCTAAAATTTCAAAGTCGGCCATCATGACTGCACTGACCTTTGAGCAACCAGAGAGTGCAAAATGGAAGAGGCTATCAATGGTTTATTTGCTGTGTTTAATAGGTGATTATTTGCATGTTAACAGCCCTTTGGAAGAGTCAGAACAACAAGTTCTTCAGCATTTTGAATGTTCCAGAGCCTCCAGAGCCTCCTTCACTGCCCCGCCTCCCCTGCACTAGACAACAGTAGCATAATACTAGACGGAGAGGGTTGGCACGTAAACAAGGAGAAAACATTTTGGTGATTTTTGCTAACAAGGGAGTTGGCGTGGCCTCGCCACTCAAATTGCCCGCAGCAGGCTGGACTGCAGTTATTTATTATATAGTTGTTTTTTTGTTTTTTTAAAAGAACATAACTGTGCAAATGTGTTTTTTTTTTCAAATAATCTACAAAAAACCTGTTATAGACTGTGATAATGAGCTTGCTAACTTCTTTCCCTTATCAGTAACTCTTCGCTGAATGAAATGATGCACAACCATGATGATAACGTGCCTGGAAGTAATGACTGAACTCCGCTGTGACACTCTGCGGTGCTGTGGGCCGTAATGGCGAGAAGTGTTGGGAGACGGCTTCTAATGGCCGTGCTGTTCCCCAGTATGAATATGACTGAACGTTAATGGTCACCTGCTAGCCTGGCAGCTAATGAATGGAAGCCTATATGAAGCAGTCAAAGACAATCAGCTAATGCAAAGACGACTTCCTACACATTGCTACTTCTTATTTCCTTTTTTTCTTTTTCATTTTTTTTTTAAACTTGGATCCAAGTGTTAAAGCTGCATTCCAGCTCATCCCAGGAACAACTAATGCTGGCGGCTCACTGTGCCAGAGTTTAGTATGTAGTGCGTGCTGTGTGTGTGGGGGGGAGAGAGAAAATGAAATCCCAAGTGAAACAGTGCTTGGATGCAAGAAATTGCATATATGAACACGAGTGGAACAACTGCGCTTGAAAGACATGATGAAGATTGAAGGCAGTGTGTGCCAACACAAGTTGAGCTCCTGAATTTACTGCCTCTGTAGCTGTGACAGAGGACTTTTATTACAGCGCGCCTCCTGACACATTACCGAGCCACTAGGGGGCTCTGGGGAAGAGATTGCATCGTAACTACTCCAACTTTGCCACAGTGAAATATTGGATATTCCCCAACACAACTCTGCCTTTAATGTATCTTCATGTGCTTGGTGTGCAAGCGAGCGTGAGTATGAACATGTGTGTGTGCATGTGTGTATGCGCAGTCTCTAGGCCTGCAGTCCATAACAAGAATGTTCTACCTTGCCCCCGATTTGAACCCCCTACATCATGCCTTATTGTCTTCCACTTCTCCCTTCTCACACACACACACACACACACACACACACACACAGACACGCACACTAATCAGGGCTAGGCAGCCATTGTAAGAGGCAAAGGTCTGCAGGGCTGTTTGATAGCAGATTAGGCTGGCGTGTCAGACAAGGGACCAGGCCACACAGCAGGCAAGTCACATGCTGAGTCCACACACACTGACGAACACACACCGGTACAGTCGCAGTCAAAAGGAGGGAAAATGCATGCGTATAAACGGGCGCGCTCTGAAAGAAACTCAATGCAAACCTTTGGAAGAAAGAACACCGAGGTCAGCCCTGTTGTTGTGAGATGGTAAACATTCAGATGGTTGAATATGGAGGTGGCAATTAAAGGAAAACAAGCAACAGCGTCGGACAAAGAGAGGGCTGTTGTTTTGAAGAATCGAGCCGTGGAGACTGACTTGCTAGTCTCAGTCCAGATACATTAAACTGCAGCACAGCTTGTGAGGGGGTTGGAATTTGGGGAAACATGTTATCAGTAAGTTTGGTAGCGGCTGGCATCAGTCATGACCAATCTTATCATCACCGCTTTTACTTCCCTGCAAAAGCTGTGCACTCTGCATTTCCTGATGAGAGCAGGCTCCGGCACAGCTGCCACAATAGCTTCTCCCAAGGGGAGATTCAATGTCCTTGTGCAGGAGGTGCCGAATCGACACAAGTAAATACAGGCCGCCTTAAATGAAATTAACTTGGGGGGCGAAGATAAGGAAAGTTGTGCTTACCCTGGTTCAGGGGTCCAAGGACAACCGCGGCATTGTGGGAAACGTTTCAGTGAAAGGCGACACAGAACCAGCGTTATCGACGGTTGACATTGACATTGGGATAGCGTGAAGTCATTCATAATGCTCACAGAAGATGAAGACAGTGGTTACAATAAAATCTGCAATGTGGCCCTGAGCGTCACAACATAACATCTCAGACAGACAATACAACAATATTACAAAAAACAGGACAACAATTCAGAAAACACAACACTCAACTAAACACGAGAACATTTTGGTGAACAAACTGAAATGTTTTCGGTTGTTGTTGTTGTTTTCCGAAATGTACTTTCTAATATGTTTTTGTGTTTTGACTCTCAGTTCCACCATAAAAATCTATACACACAGTGAATTAACAAAAAGTTGTTTTTTATTTACAGGATATTCTGTATATCAAATTGTCTGAAATGAAATTCGTAAAGAGGTTTTGTATGCTTGTGCACGTTTCTCGATAAATCCATTATAACGGCATAAAACCACAGGTTTATTTTATAAACCATTGGCCATGTGCTGTGCACCTTGGGCATGGTCTAAGCAGCTGGGAAGCGCGAAGCACACAAATGTTTGACATCAAAATTGCCCTGCGGTGCCTGATAATAACCGACACACCCCCACTGCGCCTGTCCTAGCCATCACATTCAGGGCAAGTCAATAAAAAACAGCCGTGTGGAGGTGAGAACACAGCTTGTTTGTGCATCCAGTGAAAACACCACTTCACTAAATACCTGGCCGTGTGCCACCACTAAATGAGAGCCCCTAGGATCATCCATCTTTTGACAATAAAAGCCCAATTTGTAATTTAAATTCATGAATGCTAATTCCTCTGACACTCTCAGAAAGACTTGCTGACTCAGACCTTTGACCCTTTGGAGCCATTAAAACTCATTTGAATCCGTGATTGTGGTCTGTAGTAGAATGTCATTGATCATGATAATTATTCAGAGTGTTTTCATGTGAAACATAATGTCCTGAGTAATCCATGTGGATTGGAACTGATGAGGTTTTGTTCATACAAATCGGATTCTTCATCGATTCTCTTATTGATTCCTGATTAATGTTCCGTGTGGAAAAAAGTAGGCCTGCATAGGTTTTCAGCATCAGTGCCATTTAAAGGGTAACTCCACCAATTTTACACATTGAAGTGCGTTCACAAGTTGTGGGGAGTGCTGCTGCCTGTGTGTAAAAATGTAGTTTAAGCCTTTTGTGGCTCCAGAGGAAGCTGCATGCAATCGGATAAATTGCCCCTAATGATGTCACTCAGTGACTGTTGCGTTGTGGGTAATGTAGGCACCCAGTTTTGTAAAGGAAGAAGCATAATGTGGATTAGGAAAAGTAATAGCCCTTGCTCTGCTTTATTGATTCTGATCATTTGTCTGTAGGTTTACCTCGAAACATGGCATATGTTCTATACAATTAAACTATCCCCTGTCTTTACAGTTACCAATCAATCAGGAAAAAGAATAACAATTATTTAATTTGCCTACATTTGTATGATTTGCACCACAGAACACGGTAATGTGAATCTGGTCCATTTGGGTTCAGTCCTCAACTTGAACCAGCTCTCGATGCTCATCCCTGGTGATGCTTTTTTTTGCCTGACCACAAAAAGAAGTTGCTGTAAATTCTGTTCAAATTGGTTCCATTTATGTAGAAACACTTTCAGTTCAAAACATATTCTTCTTTTTGTGTCTTACCTGTAAATGTGGCCCTACTCAGTGTTTATATTTGCTGCGGTGCAATTTTTGTGTTTCTAGCAGTGGGTGATTTTTTTATTTTTTTTTCCATTTACCGAGAGGAGAAATGAAGCTGTCAAGCTCCAGAGAGATATCAAATAAATGCACAGTGAATGCCTCAGTATCATGCAGAAGTGGTTGTGAATTAAAGCCCATTCGACCCTCCCAGTATGTGACATTACAGACATGAGCTCATACTCTCAAGTTGTCACCGTGGGTCTAAACTAAGAACATGTAACATGAATCACCGTACCACTGCAAACTTTATCATATTTTATTGAATCATTCTGCAAACTAGATCGATAAAATCACCAACCAGACAAAAAACATGTTCCATTGGTTGTATTTGATACCATATTTTAAGTCCTTTTGAGTCTGTCATTTGTTTAAGTGTGACTTCTTTCACTCAAGAGACCTTCACACGATCCCTCAGCTTTAATCAACGAGGTGAACAAAAATAGCAAAAACAAATAGGTTGGCATCACACCATGAATGTGTCGATCGCCTGCCATCTGGAACCCGCCTCAACACTTTTTACTCAGCCAGATATTCAGTCCACAGTTGAAATCAAACATCATTTATTGACAGAGGTTGCAGAAAAACATAATTAATGTGTGCTAATGTGCTGAGAAAACAAAATGATGAATGTGTTTTGGTTAAAACCACGGAGGAGGATAATCGCAGCTAAGGCCGCTGATCTCCGAGCGTTAATTATTTTAACCTTTTATTTGTCTCGGTGAGGTTTGCTTACACACACTCTGACACGTGGGTGCCACCAGCTGGAGGCTGCAATCGCACGCATCCACCGAGCAGTTAGCTGGTCGACTGAGGCAGTTTAGTGCTGTGCCCATTAAATGAGGCCAAGGTTGTATAAGTATAAAACGTGTGTCTGGTGAGGAGAACATACGTCTCAGGAAAGAACAGTTCCTCACCACAATTGATTAAATTGACCCACATTAAAAAAGAAAAAAGAAAAGAAAGCTAACTGCTGCATTTTGAAAGCTGTGATCATATTGCAAAGCCAGCTCTGTGCACAAGAGAAAAAGCAGTCGTATCACATTTGTGTCCAAGACAATGACCTCTGTCTGACCTCTTTGATGTAACCCCCCTTTCTCTCACATTCACTCACACACACACACACACACACGGTCTGGTGGTGTTGCTGATGTTGGCACATTTGTGCTCTGGGACAAGAGTTGCTTCATTGGCACTGATTACCGCTTTATCCTTCCCCTGCAAACACCAGCCAACATCACCCTGCATACCAATGGACTACACCAACCACAGAGAGATAAAGGGGAAGAGGGGGAAGAGGGAAAAGGGATAAAGAAGGAAGGAAAGATGAAAGGAACTTGGGAAGAAAGGAAACTGGGAAGTAAGCAGGCCTACTGTAGTCACTACAGCAAGTCATTTTACAAGACCGTCAAACTGGCCCCTATGATCTGTCACAAATCAAATTCACATTTCTGTTGATCTTATGGATTCCTTCATGCTTACATTACTAAGTAGTCGATTCAGAGCTGAATAAATTATATAAAAATAAACCTAGATATTAACTCTTGACGGTATAAACCCTTTACTAGATAGCTGTTGATGGTCAAATAGCTCATATTCAATTGATTTCATCTGATTGAATCCCTTGAGTTTTTTCAAGAGCCCATATTATGCTCATTTTCGTCTTCATGTTTAGGTTTACATGTTTGATTGTTAAAAGAAACTACCTTGTTTTCTCATACTGTCAAAAGCCACAGGACCTCCATTCACACCCTGTTTAAGCCAAGTCCTCCTGAAAGGCCCAGTGTGCTCCGATTGGTCAGCCACACAGGCCTGAGCAGGAAACTATGGAGGCATAATGAGAACTTGATCCAGCATCGGAGGTGATGCATCATTCAATCCTGTTAAAGTTGCTCAATGGCGCTTGAATCTAAAAACATTACAACTTTCACGTATGAAAGGTATGATACATGACAGCGTCTAGTGTGATGTATCAACCTTATTCATAGCCCCATGATACCTTCAACGCGTGTCCGGTTGCCCAACTAGAACTGATGTCTCCATGACAACAACACGCTAATCCTTGTTTGGTACAGCTTATCAATACATTCATGAAGATCTAGGGTGGTGGCTTTGTTCAGTGCATACTACTAACTAATTATTATTGTCTAACACAAAGCCCAATTAGCCTCTGCTTCCAAAGCGGTGAAAGTGGTATTGTTACTTTGTTTCACCCATAATTGTTTCTCCAGTGACCAGCGTTGGGTGGAATTTTCTAAACAATAATAATGGAATAACATGGTAAAAAAAACAATCCTTTGCATGGTGGATAATTGCTGTTTGCTGTTTCAAGCTGATTCAAGCTGTGATTGAATCTTTTTTGTGGTGGGTTGCAGACATAATAGGTTACACAGGCACAGATTTCGCTCTGTAACTGCATCTGCTGCCAGCTCAGAGGTGAAACAACAACCCATTCCATCCAGCTTCTGGTCACAAGTCAGCTAATAGGATTGTTAGCGTCACAGTTAACTAAACTAACTAGCTAGCTGCAGCTACAGTAAGCTGTTACTTTGCTTACATGCTGCCCCCTGTTTGTTTGGAGTATGAATTCCACAGACAGCCAGTAGTCACAAATTGCACCTTTAAATCAGTTAATAAACAATGTTTGGTGAGCTGAATCCAACCCGACTGAGGCCACCGCACAGTTCATTGAGCTCCCACCTCCTGTCAACTCAGCATATTGTATGTTCCCACTATGATGTTGTTAACTACGTGGGATCACACTGGGCAATAATTCTGCTCCGTCAGTGCACCGCAGAGAGACAGAATTCGGCTTGTCGGGCCCTTTGCTGCAGACGCACACACAGGTCTGTGAAAGGTGAAAGTCTTTTCAGAGCGGCGCGACTGAAGCAGCAATAAACTGAAAATGAAGGAGAGTTGAATCCGCCGAAGTTAACATTCACTGCCACATCGATGGGCTTCAGATGTGTCAGATGAGGAGCCTCCTGAATGAGTCACAGTCCACAGTCTGAGGAGAGCTGATAAGACCTGACGGAAGACCTGCCTTTCAACGGGAGACAGATTGAGTTGGAGCAAAACACATGGCACACACACACAAAACCTGTCCTCACACGCACCAGATAGAAATATAGAGCGCTTGTGTTATAATAATATTGTAAAAAAAACCTGGGAACTGTTCATCATCACAAGTGGTGAACAGATTTTAAGAACATTGCTAATACTTTATTTACTGAATCAAGAAAAGTGAAACAAAATCTGAACAGATGACTCGATTTTTTTAAAATCTGACTTTAAATTGTATTGACTCTGTTCCGATGGAGCACTGTTGTGCAAAGACAAACACAGCACAGCGGATGAAGTCGTTATGTGTTACAATGGGAGGGGACCAGCTGTACTTGGAGACGCACGGAGGGAGACTTTTTGGAACTGGTGTTGGACAGAAAACACATTTGCCAATTCAATCCCTCACATTGGCAAAAGGCGAGTTTCGTGACCAAACTATTCCAATTGCTTTCCCTGTCGAATAGCAAGATGTCTTGGGACAGCTTGATGCCATATGTGACTGCCTGGATATGAACCAGGGTCTTTAAGCCAGTAAAAAAAAAAAAAGACTCTTTACTGAGCACGTCTATTAAAGCTATACTGTTCCAAAACAGCAACTCCAGGCAGGCAGTGCTCAGTTTGTTTATGCACTTTCCAAACCTTTGCCTTTTATAACTAGCAGTGACATCCACCATCTCTAAATGTCTCTCTCCTCTTGCTCGGGAAAACAGATGATGCCCTGACATGATGGCAAACATCTTCCATTTGTGGCACAATTAATATGCTGGGACAGCCTAATTGATTTCCAGTAGGATTTTTGCCATTTATCTGGTTATTTATGCTGTAATTGGGCCCGTGTTCAATATCTAATGAAAATCCAAATGAAGGGTGCTGTCAGGGCGAGCAGGAGGAATTAGATTGAAATAGACTTTAGCATATTGCCGTGACAGCCAGAGTGCAGTTAAAAAACAAAACAAGTCTATCTGTGAGACACTGTACTGTATCACAAGGAGCAGGGCGGTGAAGTGAGCTGACAAATTGACTATTTGCTAAACCCCGGCCCCCTTAGTCACTGCTGTCAAGCCTTCCATTCTCACACCGCACATACTCAGTTTACAGTGATCACGCTGGGAGATTTACCAAATGAAAATCAAAGTAGCTTTTACAACAATGGTTATTTGATTTCCCAGAGAGATAAACAAAAGAAAGCTGTCGCCAACAGCTATGTTTTTGGGGTTTTTTTGGCTAAAATGGCGGCTGTTGCTGCTTAGCCATAGCTAGCTAGTGTAAGCTGATGACATGGATGTATGAGAGGAAGTTTGATGGTTCCAGTGGCCACTCACTGTACTGCGATGGAAAAGTTTCCTGCAGCAAGAAATCAGCAAACAATAACGAATAATGTTTTTTATTCAGGACACTTTCCCAGAGTAAAGCCATTTTTGGATCAACTTGATGTCATTGCTTTAAGTCCAGGCCAAACATGCTACACCCATGGTTTACGCTAACGCTCCAACTCCATGAATAGACTGAAAACATCTCTTAAAGGAGACTTTTTAACCTCTCCAGCTGATTCATTTTAAAAAGAAAACCGTCCAAAACGGGTCTTGGATGTGTATTAAATGGCTACATACAAGCGGCAACCTCCAGGGCTGAAAAATGAAGCCAAAAAAAAAGTTTTTAGTCTCTGCAGCTAATTTCCCTTCTCATGACAACTTATTATCATGATTATCGCACAACTGGAGGGAAGGGACAGACACTGGTGTATTAATGAATGACCCTGTTAGTGTTACCCAGCAGACAACTGCGACGAATAAACAGCGAGAGTCAAGTTTGTTTTTAAACTGGAATCAAAAGTGGATTTTCAATCCTCAGGAACAGCGGCCAGCTTTGCAGCCCAACTGACATAGTGGCCAAACCATGTAATTAATTACAAGTCATTTGACATATACTGGCCCAGAAAGAGTTTTTTCCATTGTCAACATTAAACTGTTTCATTCACAATAAAGTTAACAAAGGGCTAAACTGGCCATTAGCTGCTTGGCCAGCAAATAAGTCTCTATGTGCCACACAATGTGGAAGCTATGAAGAAGATCTAGATAATTTCACACCCAGGATGTCGAACTGGGGCTCCACCTCTGATGCTGTATCCAGATTTGCCTTACTAGATATGAATGTTTTGTTTCAGCATTGCTTTAAGCAAAACTGCAACGCTGTGGTTCAATAAACGCTTTTTAAAAAACAGAATCTTCCTTAAGTGGACTTGTGCCAGCGCAGATTTTTACACCACGGTTGCTTATTAACCAAGCAGACGCCGAGCTTCGCCGCTCCCCCATCCCCACTAAGATAAAGACTGTGCTCACCTCGATAAAATAACACCCTAAAGGAAAGTCCTCACTGTGATTATGGATGTGATGATGATGATGATGTTGATGGCTACCATCTGCAGCACCTAAGCACCTACAATCACAGTCACATGCTGGAGGGGATAATTGCTTTTATATATTGTTTTCCAACGTTAAGTGGAATCCGATGTTCTTCATGCATTTCACATGCCCCGAGACAACAACTGTTGTATATGTTGTTTTGCTGCATGTCCACAAAATGACCGATAGCGTAACAACGGTCGTTTTTTTTTTAAAACTGCAAACCTTGCACTGGCGAATGTAATTCCGTTATATATTCATTGGGGAATAATAAATTGCAACAACATTTATTCCTGCTGAGCACACACATGGCACCGGTGTGACTAATTGTCAATGCGGCAACTGTCTTTATGTAGCATGACACGCGGACAGAAGAGGTAATTGTTGATGCAGCTGAAACCTCTTTTCCTGCTGCCTGTTCCGCTTGGCTCCTCACCTTTTATATATCACAGAACTGTTTCCCCGCGCTGGGCAGCAGCTCTCCTGCAAGCGGAGAAACATGCTACTCAAGCGCACTAATTTAATTTAAGGTGCCACATATTCATTCCAGCAAAATGATATTCAGAGGCCTCCTGGGAGACGCTTTGGCAGCCGATCTTACCCCAGACTTTTCACTCCGTCACGAAATTGTCAGGGCGAGAACACAGAGTGCATCGCTTCTAAAAGAGAAGGAGACACAGTGCGGAGGGGGGATTTGATTGGTTTACTGCACCACCTGTACACGAGCCACACCTTTTGGACTGAACCTTCCAAATATCAGCCACCCCCGCAGTTCATTGACTCAGATTTGTTCTGTACACCACTGATAATAATGCCCTTGTTTTTTTTTTCTAACTGGCTCTGCTCTGTAGCCAGCCCTGCTCTCTGACCTCTCTGGAAATGCACAAGCAAAAAGATTATTTTCCCCGCAGGGATCAATAGAATACCACGAAAAAAAAGAGCTTACATTGTATTTTCTGCTTCCTCGATTTTTTTTTTTTATACTTACAAGAAACCGAGAGAAAAAGGGAGTCTTTTAATGATTTGGAGAGAGGAAAATGCTGAAATACCACCAGCATACGAAGGGGTGTACAGTGATACGGGTCTGTAAAATGTTGACATGACATGTCGTTCTCCTCTGAGTGCTGACCTCAGCTCTCACACGAAAACAGGTACATGCACACAGCAGACGATCTCGCTCTTTATTTCTATACCTCACTGTGTAACATGTCATGTGCCTCAAGGGTTTGTGGCCTCATGTACAGCTCTCTCTACAGATACATGATAATGATGCAGGCATATAACAAAGCTTTCTCTGAGTCATAGTCCATAGTCAGCAGCAGAGTGTGTGAGAATGAATGAATGAATGCTTTTTAATTTTCATGTCTGGTCATTCCTCACTGAATTACTCAGTCGCTTAACCTAACAGCAAACCAAGCATTCTGGCATGTTAACTCATCGTCGTAGCAGCACAACCCATCAACATCATCCAAACACAAACAAACACCTCCCCCAAATAATACCGCTCAAAGATATCCCGCGATGACAGTACAGCAAATGCACAAACTTGTTATGACACTGATCATATCTGTAAATATGTGGTGTTGATACCTCCTCCCTGTCTTCACCTAGTGTGTGTGTGTGTGTGTGTGTGTGTGTGTGTGTGTGTGTGTGTGTGTGTGTGTGCGTGTGCGTGCGTGCGTGTGCGTGTGTGTGTGTGTGTGTACTATTGGTGTGTCTGAGTGGAAGCAGGTTGGGCCTCCTGATCTCGACATGATTGCTCCCTCCATTGGACCAAAGAGATGACAGCAGCTTAGATTTGTGGCACGTGACGTACCATTTGACAGACTGGTAGAGCTTGTTAGGCGTATTCTGTGTATTGTAAATGGTAACCTGTAAATGGAGGGTGCAGCAGCTGGTCGGAGAGAGAAGCCCTTTTTTTGTTTGCCTTTTTATCGTTTTCTCCTGTTTAGATGTTAGGCGGTTAGGTAAGTTGTTTGCAAATTATTTGCATATTTGTGTTTTTCCATTTGTTAGGGAGGGTAAGGGCTGATTAGCACTTTTGTTTTTGTTGTTTTTGGCACTGCTCTCCTATGAAGCCAGTAAACTGCTACTTCTGAACCCAGATTCTTATTGTCCTGCTTTCTTTTCTTGGGATTGGGAAGAAAGGGGGAGACTCAACATTATACCAAGTGCACTGTGGCTGCTTTTTCTGAGCCACAGTGGATCGTTTCGTAACTTATCGAGCAACTGACGTACCCTCCACCTCTGACACCACTGGAGGAATTGCAGAGCCATTAGCTGCCGACTTGTTTATACATCTATACAACATATTATTGTAGGCCCGGTTTAATATGAAACATAATTCTATAAAACATATGCGGTATAGTGATCTTTGCTCCGCTTTTTGATCAGCAAAGTGATCCTTGACCTGTAGACCCCTGCTCCAGAGAAATATTCGTATAACGCAAGAATGCTATCAAAAGATTTTTCAATTAATGCTCCAAACTCGGCGTCTGTCAAATCTAAGTCAGGAACGATAACTATTTTGAATAATATTTATCAAAACCGTCATGAAGAGCAGCATATAATAAATGGATGGTGTGAGGTTTTTTTTTGCATGTTTGCACATTAGTGTGTGTCTTTAAGTAATTGAGACTGACGGACACGTTGATGTTTGAATACATTCATGCATAAATTTTGCAGACAGCCGAACGCATGTGTGTGTGTGTCACTGTTTTATCTGCATGGCATGGCGTCGCTGCGTATATGATTTAGTTAGTAATTAGGGAATAGAGACGTATCCAATTATTGGGGTTGTGAAATATCACCCGGTCTCAGTAGTTATTCCAGCACTGTCTGCGGGCCTGCCTTATTATTACACCAGCTGCATATATGATTAGGTGTGTGAGTGTGTTTTTAAAGAGAGAGAGAGAGACGTAGAAAGAAAAAGGAGAAAGAAAGAGAGAGAGCAAATACAGTGTGCGCGTGTGTGTCCGGGGAAGGCGGCGCCTAGAAAAGGAAACTCATTTCTGCTCATTGTAGATTATAGGTGGCAGGACCACATGCCCGTAGGAGCTGTAGCCAAAGCCATTGCTGACAGTCTCATGACACATTGTGTGTGGTGTGTGTGTGTGTGTGTGTGTGTGTGTGTGTGCCAGAGCTCTGCCCATGCAGCGAAAAAAAGGAATCCATCACATGTACATTTTCTCTCTTCCTGTCTTGACTTTAAGCACACAAAGGAAAGTATTATATCACAGACAAAGCATGCACTCCTGCCTTCAATAGGAGAGCGTAAACACACAGAAAGTCACACTCCTGGCTGCATGGATGCTGCTTCCTGTGTGGGTGAGAGCATGTAAAAAGAAAAATGAAATCTTCACAATCGCATCTCACCTACTGGAGAACACCAGCGTCGCGGCTCCTCTGCCTGTCATCACCAGCGGGGAAACAAAGAACAGGGGAGCGTTCTATGTCAGCAACTGGAGAGCTGTGATCACCGACCATCTGGGAGGAGACGCACCGAGGAGGAGGAATAAAGAAAATAAAAATGAACAGAGAGGTAGACGGAGATAAACACTCGCTGGTCTGATGGCTTATCTGCTGCTCTGGGCAGTGGTGATGAACAGGCAGCAGGAGAGGCGCGGGCTGCAGAGTGTGCATGACATATGTGTACTCCTGCAAGTGTACAATATATTATGCATGCAAAAGGTGAGTCACAGGCGGGCAATTGGATTTGCATTCCGTTCCAGTCACATTTTGTTTCCCCCCCGAGACATCAACACAAAGTAAAAACATTACAGAGTGTGTATTAATGTCCTTTGTTAATTACACTCCTTTGTTTGGCTGCTACCTCGCTACATGCACGCACACCTGCCTCCAGCCCCTCCCTTCTGTAGCCACTGACTCACACACACACACACACACACTGAGACAAGAGAGAACATGTAGACGTGGAGCTGGTGGAGCTGGTGAAGCATGTGCGCGTCATTTACGAGCTACACGTGGGAACTGGAGGACTCAGGAGCGTAGAGGAGGGGGGGAACACATTTGGCATGTCCTGCAGCAACAGTGCGCATGCGATAAGAGCGCAGTTTGGGAGCATTTTTTTTTATTTTTAATTTTCAGATAGTGCGGATGTTTACAGCACATCAGAGCGCAGTGAGAACTCTCGTCTGGTATGCTCGTCTTGAGATACGCGCGCTCTTATCGCCGCTGACTGTTCGCCTTGAACTTTTCCGCGCGGGCTCCGCCGGTCATGTCGAGAATTCCTCAACTCTCCCACAACAAAAACACCGCGCCACGGTAACAGCCGCCCATCGCCGCCAGCCGCCCTGCGCGCCTCCCATTGGCTCCGCTCGCTGACTGGCGTATTCCTCCGCTGTGCCCATTGGCTCGCCGCCGGTGGACCCCGTGACCGCGCACCAGTCAGACCCGGAGAGGGCGGAGCGCGGCGGCCGAGGCGGAGCTCTCCGTGGTACTTAAATGGAGCTGGTGCTGAAAGAAGTAGAAGTACTAGAACGCACTCGGTGCGAAGCGTGACAGACAAGTGTGAGAAGAGAAGAGGAAGGCAGAAGAGAAAGAAGGGGAGCAGAGGACGGTGCAGCCCTCTGTACTCATGGACCAGCAGGATATTTAACCACTTGCCAGGGGAGCGCACAGGTATCCTCCTCCTCCTCCTCTTCCTCCTCCAGTTTTCTCCTCATTTTTGTGTGCGCCGTGCGTAAAGACACAGGACTTCATGCTTTATGCACAGCGCTCTCTCTTCCCTCTCACACTATCCCTCTCACGCTTTTTTCCCCCCTCTCTCTCCCCTCGTTTCCTCTCCATGGGAACCTCGAGCCCTTTTACATTCCGCTGGAATTAATGATTGACTAATGGGTGTGAGAGGGAGCAAGGGGCAGCGGATCTTTGATTGTGTTAGTGTACTATTTGCTGGCTCAATAACACGAGAGAGCTCTGTACCTCTGTGCGGGTGACTGCTCACAAGTGTTGAGCGCTTTGGGGGGGTTTTTTGTTTTGTTTTTTTATCTCCTGAAGCAAAGGGGGAATCTAAAAGCAGCCAAGCGTTTGTGCGTAATGTGCCTTGTTCTGTGAAAAGGTGTGTGTTTTGCGCTGCTGACACACTCTCTCTCTCTTTATCTCTATCTGTGTATCTTGCCTGTCTCTCTCAGACACCGCAGTCCATGCCTCTGCCTTGCCAGGTCATTGATGGGAAATCAACTGGATCGGATCACCCACCTCAACTACAGCGAGCTGCCCACGGGGGATCCGTCCGGGCTGGAGAAGGACGAGCTTCGGGTCGGCGTCGCCTACTTCTTCTCTGACGAAGAGGAGGAGGTGGACGACCGCACTCCGTCCGACTGCGGCTTCACCAAGGACCACAGCCCGGCCGAGGAGGGACCCTTCTCGGTCAGCGAGGTGGAGTACTCGGCCTTCTGCTCCCAGGAATGCATCTTCTCCAAGCTGCGGGAGAACGAGGACCTGAACGTGTACTCGGCCAAAACTTTGCTGACTATGTGCAAACCGGGCGACCTGCTGGAGCTGGTGGCCACCGCGCAAGCCCCCCACTGGGCCATCTACGAGCAGGACGACCAGGTGATTCACCTGCACAAGGGCGAGATCCGCAAGGACAGCCTGCTTGAGGTCAGCAACGGCCGCCACGGGAGGATAGTCAACAATCGGTACCGGTACCGGCCGCTTCCCCCCGACCTGGTGATGCAGAACGCGGTGGGACACCTGGGCCTGAGCAGCGAGGAGATATGCTGGACCAACTCGGAAAGTTTCGCAGCCTGGTGCCGCTTTGGGAAACGGGAGTTCAAAGCCGGGGGAGAGGCGCACTCAGCGGAGCAGCAGTATTTCCTCAAAGTGCATCTGTCCGGCAGCGGGGTGCACACTCTGGTCTTTCGCAGCCTTGAGGACATGATCCGGGAGAGGAGGCGAGTGGACGCCAGTGGAATTCTCAAAGAGCTGTCTTTGGTTAACGGGGGCAAAGAGTGATCAGGGATTCCGTTTGATATCCGCTCCTCCACTCTCTCTCCCCCCTCTTCTACTCTTTTCTCCCCCCACCACCCTCCCCCTCTCCCTCCTCCTCCTCCTCCTCCTCCTCCTCCCCCCCTACGGCTGCCTCTCCTCGCCAAAACGCGCACGGACGCACCGTTTCTGGCGCGCACACACGAACGTACTCCTCAGCGCACACAAGCACACGGACGCGCGCACATGCAAGAAGGAAAGGAAGGACCTGTTGGCTCTGGACTGGTCTTGTTTTGTTGCGTCTGGACCACAGAGGCGCTCTGTGGTGGATTTTTTGTGTTTTGTTTTCCTCCCGTCAAATTGCGGGAGAGTGTTGGAAAAAAAACAAACTGAAACGAGAGCGGCCATACAAACAGACAACGCCCCTTCAGATTTTAGACTCCTCCGCTGAGTGGTGGTGGGAGGGAGGG
>CAEMYA010000010.1:8441250-8465042 GCA_903131615.1 Diplodus sargus
GAGAGAGAGAGAGAGAGAGAGAGAGAGAGAGAGAGAGAAAACCAGCAGAGTGTGTGTTTGTCTCTGGTGGGACTGATTTACTTTGGTGTGGGTGATGTTTGTAGCGCTGACAGGCTCAATCAGACACAGATCTTCAGTCTGTTCTCTGTCTGTGTGTGTGTGTGTGTGTTGAGAGTGCACACTAATAAGCTTGTGAATCTTGTAAACGTGCCTTGAGAAGATTTTCTCCAGCTATTGACCCAAATGCTTTATTCAATTGGCTTTGCTGTGAATATATTGACACATTTCTCTTGTTAACTCCATTTCCTTCTAATTCCCCGTTTCGCTTCCGTTGGCTGGTGTTCCTCGGGTCGTGCTCTGCGTTGCTTCGCCTCTCTTCACCTTTGTTTTCTTTTCAGCCGAGACAAAGAAATTATTCTATCTCCGCTAAGTAAAACCACACTGGCATAAAATTCTCGTTTTAGAGGTTGGCAGAATGGAAATCCTGCTTCAAACTAAAGATTTGCAATTTGATCAAAATGTAAAGGGGCACTGTGCAGTTTTGGAAAAGATTCTAATATCTTCAATATTAATGGGGTAATAATACAAACCCAGACACATTGATCTTTTCCATAAGTGAATAAACAAGCTGCTACCAAGGTCCCAAGAACACTGTTTGAAGCTAGAAAGGCGGCAGGGTCCGCCAAATATAAACAAAGTAAAACAGCCTGAAATAGCGTTGTCCTTTAAGGTCCGTTTGTCTATTCAGCCGTGAAAACACAGAAAGCTGGTTTATTGTGGCATAAGCATTCAGTCAACGAAGATCTTTCTCTTCTTTCCTCCCCAAAACTACGCAGTGCACCTTTAAAGGCACTTCAATCATCCAAACCTCGCCTCATTCTTGCTAATAAACATCATCTTCTGTGTTCTATTGTTTTATCCCTCTGTTCTCTCCTGGTGGCTGTTCTGCCTGTTCAGTATATTTTTAAATCGAGGTTGCCCCAGGTGTGTGTGTGTTTGTGAGTGAGTGCGTGTGTGTAAGTGTGAGTGCATGCGTGTGTGAGTGCGTCAGACATCCCATGTGAGTCTGAAGAATCAGGGTACTGGGGCAGCTGGTGCTAAGAGTTTGTATGTGTGTTTGTGGTCTGTGACTAATAGGCCTCAGAGATAGATTCACCAGTGTGTGTGTGTGTGTGTGTGTGTGTGTGTGTGTGTGTGTGTGTGTGTGTGTGTGTGTGTGTGTGTGTGTGCGTGTGTGTGTGTGTGTGAGGCAGACAACACCACATTGTTAGCTTGAGGAGATGCTTCCGCCATCTGACATGACATTATATGTGTGTTTACCCTGTATCTGCCGTGTGTGTGTGTGTGGGTGAAAGTGTGAGACCTAACTACCAAAGCTGTGGGTGTCAGATTGTGGATTTACTTGTATATGTCAGCCGTGTGCCGTTTGGTTATATATTTATGCATCTTAGTATCCTTCGGTGTGAAAATAAACGCTGTTACTAGGGAAACTCCAGCCACTGTCGTACTGTGTACCCACTTAGGTCCTGTGTCTGCGTGTGTGTGTGTGGGGGAAACTGCAAACCCTCCAAAGCTTAAAGCTGGTTGTTAGCCTTAATAGCTTCTCATGTAAGACAAACATACGACAACCAGCTCTCTTTCTCCCTCGCTCACTCGCACGTTGAGGACCAGATATTGCTCCTTTGTGCGGTGGCATGGATGTATTCAATTCACATGGGGGTTTGTCCTTCAGTGTGTGTGTGCGTGTGTGCGGGTGTGTGGGTGTGTGCGAGCATCTGGACAAAGCGGATCCCTGCTCTGTCTGCTGCCAGCTAAATCAGTGGTCTCAGAGGAGATGTTCTAGGGAGGAGGGAACAAGGCAGAATATCCTGTCTGCGCGACGCCTTTAAGAGGATCTCCCTCTAATCTAGAAACACTGGCCCGCACTCCCAGCAGACTTAAATGTCGAGTTTTCCTCTCCCGCCATTCTTTAGGTTGGGTGCTTTGGGATGTAGACAACACAGCTGTTGTTGCAAATGAGGCAGTGGTAAATGGGTTACATGCTGTGAAACCATCGGTGACAGACATTTTTCTCGCAACATCTGTTGCAGTTTTGGTTGTGTGTTCGAACGGGCCCCTACATACTAACATTTACAGGTTTGTGATGTGAATGAATTGTTCCTAGAACGTGATCATAATGTTGCTCCAGGACTGTCGTTACAGTCGCGCCGTTGCAACGTCATAGCTTAGTGATGCGTGTTAGTGTTGATCCTGGAACATTTTAAATAGTGTTGCTGCGGGGCTATGATGTCAAGAAAATGTTCAGTTAGCTTCTTATATTCTGTTTCTGTCGCTGTTTGGTTAGGCAACCAGAATACTTGGTCAGGTTCAGGAAAACGTGGTTCAGGATCAAATTATCCACCTTCATTATGTAAAACATGTACTTGAAAGGATCGTTTCCCTCATGTGCATGTTATCAAGTCTTTTACCTGGAGTAGAAATGTTATTGGTTAGTTGAAATGATGGTCCTGTGGCAACCTTAATCATGTTTTTGAGGATCAGCACCATCACTGTGATAATCAGGTTGTGATACCTGTATGCAGCATCCTAAGCAGTTCAGTAGCTTTAAGTTCTTGCACACCGTGAAGTCTTTAAGGATTAGTCTCGTGATATTCTATTTCCCACGAAAAGACTTAAAACAGTGATGAACTCTGGTAATAAATGTGTTGCCTGTGTAGACAAACAACTCCATTGTTGAACAGAAACTATACAGAACGCACCACCGGGCCACATCACTGCACCGGGTGACATCTTACTTTATTATGATGAACGTGGGCGCCAGTTTATCTTGACTTATCCCCACACACACACCATCCTGCATGCCGTAAATACTCACTTGAGCTCCAAACCAACGGCTAAAATGAATCCCCAAGAAATGCACCATTCACTGCTGTTTGAGTAATGCCTGTAACAACTACAGTGCCCAGCTGTTTTGGGAAATGACTAAGTCCTTTTTTAATGAAATATTGTATTTGCGACCTGCTTTTTGTAAAGATTTACAACTTCAGTAAGAACTAATGGGCTCGCAGCTGAAAGCCACACGCGGGGTGGGGCGCTCGTCAAGTATTGAGTCAGATTTAACTTTGTTTTGGTCTTTTCAGGGTATTTGTTGACAGTAAAATAAATATAGAAAATCACCAACTTTTCCCTTTTAATGACAGGGGAAGTTTAGTTTTAAATAATGACAGTAGCAGTGTGGTCGGTGCGGTATTGTAGGATCTCAAGTCGTCGTACACTTAGCAAGGGAAGATCCGTGGAGAGAGGGGAATCCCTGCTCCGTAGCGACTTGCGGTAATAGTTTCATGTTTGTGTTGAGGTGGCGCACACGCAACTCCTCCCCCACACACACACATCACGGCTTTTCAACATGCCTCCAGCTCTGAACAATGCTAGTCTTACAACTTGAAAGTACTTCCTGCATGCAAAGACAAGTCTCGCCCCGCCCAGACAGGTGGACTAACTGACATGCAAATAAACACCCCTGTTCAAACGGGATCCTTTGTCTGCAACTGCCACTGTGGATTAAGTGCTGCGCCCTCTCCAAACCTATTCACCCGCTTCAAATGAGCACTGTGTGACAGTTTGGAACAAATGTTGCAGACAAGGACAAAATGTTTTGTGTGTCAACGGTAACTTGGAGAGTTTCAGTTTTTTTGTACTTTTCTTGTGAAAGGAAGGTTATATTTTTGTCACCAGGTGTGGGTTTAGTTTGTGTATTTCCCTTTTAGTGGGGCAGCAGTGGAAAAAAACAAATCTTTTCAAAAGTTATCTTGCGGCAACGGCATAGGAAGCACTGAAAATGTCGGTGGGACAGAAATGAACAGTTAGCAAATGGAACAGCAAGGCCGCTTTCAGTCAGTGTGGACAAACTGTGTGTGTGTGTGCGTGTGTGTGTGCTATGTGGAAATCTGTGAAAAAGAATGTGATATGAAATTTAATTCTTAATAATCTTGGGTAGTTTAATCTGCATCATATTTAAAAGTGCTATACACAACTGCTAACTGCTTCTAGTTGTGGCTCAGTTAGCAAAGCGGCTAGCGGTTTGGACTTGGAGCTCAGGGACCGGGGTGAGCTGGTTAGAATTCTAATCCCGGTAGATATCTCTCTGCAACACGATACGGAGATATCACAATGTTCTTATACATGCTGCCACTTTAATCAGGTGATCATGTGTTTCTGAAAAGTGACAGTTAACTTCTTTTCCTTTCTGTTTTAGTGCCTTTAACTTTTTAAAAAAAACTCACATGGACACGTGTTCATGTTGCTATAAAAACACTGCAGTGCATCTGGGGCGTGTGTGTGGTTACACTGTATGCTGCAGCACCAATGTTACTGTGATGCCCCATGAGAAAAATAAATACACCATACTAAACTACAGCTGTGGAGTAATAAAAGTATGTGCAATTTCCCTCTAAAATGTAGTGGATTCAGATGTACAATGTAGCCTACAATGGACTTTATCAGGTAACAAAGTACCTCAAAATTGTATTTCCTGCTGGAAAAACCAGCATAGATGTGCTGGTCTATGTTGGGTTTTTTCAGCAGGGCGTAATGATGCAGCTGTTAAAAGCTACAGCTGTATGAATTTGATGATATTACCATAAAAAAGTGTTCAGGTCTTGGGTCTTTCTTTTTTTTTTTTGTGGCACTTTGTTTGTATAACACTTTCAGGTGATGAAACCCAACTATACCATTTCAGCTCATGAATTTTTCTACTCCGAGGGCAGGTGTTCCCGCATTTGAGTCTGCCTCACTGAGTTCAGGGACTGGATGGCCTCAGGATATGCGCTCAACCACAGCTGCACCGGCTCGGCCCTCCTCCACCTCTGTCAGGAGACACTGACTGCTAAATGTCAGCGGCATGTCCTCAACAACCTCCTAAAAAAAAAAATAATGTTGTGTGTCGGAGTACCTTTCATTCACTCGGCTGGCGTGGCTTTACAAACATTACGCTTGATGTTTACCCTGAGCATCGGGGATGAAGATGTTTTGATTGCTTGTTTTTTTCGGAAGAGAAAAGAGAAAAATCGCCCGGTCGTGGGATTCGGCCATGTCGAGGATGACATTTGTGAGGTGAAATCCAATTTGGGGCGAGGATGAGATGAGAGGATTTTGACTGCAGACATCGTCTCCCATTTCATTGACGTTCACAGGCATTTTGGTAAATGTCTCGTCCTATTTTGCTCTTAGGTCTTTCATAATGAGTGTTTTACAAAGCAGCCGCCGCCGCCTTAAATCAGCTCCACTTAACGGCTTTTTTCCCCCCCCTGTAATTAATGTGCGAGGCTGCAGTTTCCTCGACGCATTTGTACATAATAATGAGCAATTTGGCTGATGATAAAACATTCATGCAAAGTGAATTTCTGTGAAAACATTCTTAACAAGAGAATGTAGTTTGAATTTATTTTATTATTTATGGTAATCGCTTGCTTTCGCCTTCCCGTGGAGGTCAGAATCAGCAGTTTTCTGGCTCTGTGACACTCCAGCGGGTTGAACGGAGGGTTTGACTGTTTAAAGGAAAAATGTCTTACTGCCCTGACGGTTTTATGTGTTTGGCCTCCTCCTCTTCCGCCTCCTCCTCACTTCTTAATGAGTGAGAAGAGAAACTACCCCTCAGGCTGTGGCCCCAGTGCAATCACAGTGTGATTAATGGGAAAGACCTAACATAGCCCCCCTCCATCTTTCCGTCTCTGTGGTTTTAACCCTTTTTAAAACAGAAAAGTCACGGGAAAAGGTTACTGTAAATGTCATTATGAGCATTTCACAAACCGTCCTGGCTGCCTTGCTCCGAATAACCCGCCCCGCTAAATGTCATTCTCTTAACATTTTGTCATGTTATACTCCCGAGTGTTTCCGCAGGAAAAGGTTTATATGTTGGGGGTTTTTTCACCGTTTTTCGCAATGTTTTCTCTGTATGGCCCCAGAAAAATTTCTCTCGCGTCTCTTACAATTGCACACTGTTGAATAATGCCCTCAGTGAATTCATTTTCACAGGAGGGGAGTTTGAAGAGAGAACCTTGAGTTTGTTTTTTTTCTTCTCCTCACTCTTTCAGTCGCACAGAGGTTCATGTGAGGATGTTGGTGATCTCCCTCTCTTTCTCTCTCCCTCTCCCATTCTCTCTGTCTCTGTCTCTCTCTCTCTATGTGTGGATGTGAACTTAAGTGTGCCGCTTGAGGTCATTTGACATTCACCGTGTTGGTCGTGCTGAGGCTGTTTAAGCGGTGAAATGTTGGCGAGGAAAAAGAACGAAGCTCATCCGGAGCCGCAGTGCATATTTATGTATATTTATGGCCATGGCTCATGCCCAGCTCAATACAACAACATTTATGCGATGGCGCTGGGCAATAAAGAAGAAATATCTCAATACTTTCAAGACCTTGGACTATATACTGTAGAGCTCAGTATTTATTTACTTTGTCCAAATAAAAGGGTTTGTATAAAAGAAGCCTAACTGAGACTGTTAATACTACACAATATACAGCGAGCAGTTTGTAAAATTAGAGTCAACTGCAAAGTAATGAAAAAAAAGCAAAACAAATAAAAAGCAGGCTGGATGATAAGAACATCAAGGACATCTTGATGTTGTTTGCCCGCGTCCCCTCAGTGGCGTACGATTGTTGATTTGTGTTACTTCGTTCCCAAAAAACAAAACGAGAAGCGCTGAGATGAATTACTGCCAAACACGAGGCAGTGAAGTTTAAAGTCAAGGTGGGAAAACTCTGCCAAAACAGTCAAAAAAATGGCTTAAAATGGCTGACATTGGCAAATTACTCCAACACTTACCTGGTTGCTTGTTTTATGGGATTGAGCCGTCTGTGAACCGAGTTTCTTACAACCTATATTGCATGTCGCTGTGTGCTGGGTTTGCAGCTATTGTGATTGGTTTAAAGAGATGCAACCAAGCCAGGGTGTTTTATTCCCCTTAAACCAGAATGAGAACAGGAGAATTCTCCAGCGCTGACACTGTGTCAGGGAGATCTGGCTAAGCTAGACTACTGAGGAGCACCATTAACACCCCCCCAGTTATTATGGTTTGTGTTGCACAATGGGCAGTTCAGGGCTGCCGGCGGGAGGTCTGTTTTCATAGAAGAGCTTTGACAGAATCTAGTTTTAAGACCTTGATTCTATCGATTTTGTGCTTACATTTTTTGCATGATCCTTAATGAACCATTAAACTGCCATCACAGCACACCTGTGGCCGGGCAGCATTCAAACGGGGAACGTAGTCATCAAGACAAGCGTGCCGATAACGGTAATACTTTTATTTTATAACTTCAACAAAATGATCAGGAATACTTTGTGCATTTTCTGCCTCATCACCCTGTTTTATGCAGAGATATGGTGGTTATACTTGAAGAGACAGCAGGCAGGAGTAAGTGGAACAGGATAACATCCAACACCTCAACTAAAATAAACACATCTAAAAGGCTGCACTGACAGGGCGAGCCGAATCTCTTCCTAGAAAAAGAACCCGTTCAGCCGAATGACTCAGGCGACACGCTACAGAGTTAGTGAGTCAGGTGGTGACCGCGACTGGAAAGCGCCTGGCTCTCCAGCAAATACTGAAATGTGTGAAATTGTCGCTAATTATCGGTATCGTTTCCTTTGTAGTGATCTTGGTAACAATCTGTCTTTGATGCACACTTATTATTCTGTGCCTTAAAGGGGAATTCCATCCTTTTTAAAACTGGACCCTATATTAACATATTTTGGTGTGTAAATTATTCACACTCACTAAGGTTTTGGAATTGGTTCAGTGGATCACCTCGGCTGGCGGCAGCGACGCAGCTGCAGCGTAATCCTTCGGGGCAACTGCGTCTGTCAAAGTTGCGTTCGATAAAAGTGTTTGTTTTCCGCCGCTGACAGGCTGCGGGTGTTGTTCCAAGTGTCTGACAACGTTACTGACACAAATCCTTTGGAGATGGAGCTTTTTGTTGAACAATAGAAACCCTTTTTGGAACCAGAAACACACATCTCCCTCAAGTCGAAAGTCTCGCACCGAGATCTCGTGAGATGCGTTGTTACAGTCGTCGCCTCGTCTAGGTTTTTTTTCAAAATCAGTGAAAATAGTCAGCCGTGACTTTGGAAATAAACGTTTGCCATCGTCCTCGAGGTAAACTCAAAACTCCTCTCTTGAACTCCGACGCACATTTCTTGAGACTTGAGTTTCTGGTCACAAAAAGCATCTTATTATCGAGCAAACAGTTCTATCTCTGTCTAATCTATAAAATAACCTAAAATATAAATTTTGATTTTGGGTTTAAAAGTACCAAAATTCCCCTTTTAAAGTTTAAAGTTCAAATCCGTCTCCTCCGCTGTGAATGATAAACAAATAAAATAAATAAATCGCACCTCGAGGATGGAATAAGTTCCTTTTAATAAACACTATCAAAGCCAGTCATGCTCGTCAGCGATTAGCAACAGGTTTACGGATGAGGAGGTCGAGGAATGAATCGTAGATTGCTTGTCAATAACACCGCTGACGCTCATCTATTAGTGTTGATGTCGATTTAACGAGCCAAATGAAGTCCTCACTGTGGAGAAGCCTCCACACACACGCATGCACCAATTTCCCGAGGAGTTAATGAGTACTACTTTAACATAAAATTAATGATGACATACACGCACCTGCCGGAGCACGGCCGCAAAACAGGAACCACAAACCTGTCGGTTAGTGTGTCGGTGTGTGTGTGTGTGATTCATTTCTTACACACAGCCGTCCTTTTAGTGGCTACTATTTTTGACAACAACCGCCTGCAAAGGCAAAAAACACAATGATGCTTTCAGGGACGTGTCATAAAAAACGGCGATAGACTCATAAATTGCTGCACTTTCTGATATTCCTCCCGTCCTTTTTTATTCGTCCGCACTCATTTCCACACCATCTATCACCTCTCGGCTCCTCCGGCGCTCTGCAGCCTCTCGTTCTCACCCCTCGGTGACCCACGCAGGGTTTTCCATTCTCACCCACCTTCACACCGGACTAAAAAGAGCAGGATCTTCTTTTCTCTGTGGCTCGGTATCCCTCCCCCCGTGTCTGTCTGCACGCCTTCGAATACTATCCTCCTGTTTGTAAAATATGCATTTCTTTAATATATCTGGAGCATCGACACTTTGGGAAAAAAAACAACACAGTTTTTGGCAGGCCTTGCAGAAAAAGGACGCGTTACACCCACACTGTTGGAAGTGAAAATATTCAGCAGAGGCAGGAGCATTAAAACTCTTTTTATTTGGTGATTTTTTGGGGGGGTTGTTTACTGTAGAATAAAGATGCTAATGCTGAAAGGGCACCGCTCAAACAACACAGGGAACACAGAGAAAGTGGAAATGACGGATGGTGCACCTGTGGAGATTCAGCATCTGTCCAGGTTTAATCTCGGGTCAAGAGCTACTTTGCATTTGAAGGTTAAATACCACAAACAGAAGCGCGATGAATGAGGCTGTTTGCAAAACGCTGTCATGGAAAAGTGTTTTATGATTATACCAAACTGCAGCAAAGGCACGCAGAGTTAAACACTGAGGGGGACAAAAGAGGGAAACCTGCTATTTTACCTGCCAGAGCGGTACAAAAACAAGCCTGTAAGGTGTATTCAGACTTTTACTGCATGGAAATCACTCACGGAAACAACTGTTCTGCGTAGTCCGGCAAAGTTCCCATGAATATTGCGCCACAATATTTTCGATATGCAATTTAGTGCTCTCGTTTCATAAAGTTGAGGGACTCGGGTTGGACAGCTTGAAAAGAGACACATCCTGCATAGCAAAAGCAGCAAATTAGCAGAGCAGCAGCAGCTTTAGTCCTTTGTGTCCACAAAGGGGGCGTTCAGGCGCAGCGGAGTGTAGGTCACCATTTGTTTTTGTAGCAGTCGGAGCCCGACACACAAGCCCTGTAGTAATGAGTGTAAAGCAAAATAAATATTGAAAAGTACACCGTGGGTAGTGGTTTATTGACTAAAAGAGACACATTCTTTTTCTCAGGTTCATAATTATTTTGGGTTTCTACTAGAATACTGCTAAAGACAACAGAGCAGCATCACTATATTAATTGTTCCGTGCAAAACGAGCCAGGCATAAACTCTGTGACTCTGTGACATAACGTGATGTCACAAAGTCACAGAATTAAAAAGGCGGGACTACTGACGAGGCGTTTCAGGAGTAGTGTTTTCTGTGGGAGAGAGGAGCTTTTTTTTTTTTCTTTTTTTTTTTTTACTTTTTTAACTTTCAAGATGTTCTTCATGCATTTAAAACACAGATGGAAAGGAAAAAAAACATAAAGCTATATGATATCAGCAGCATGCTAAAATGCACTAATATGCTAATAGCAATATTAACATCCTAATGTTTAACAGGTATATTGTTCACCATGTTAATTTAACATGTTGGCGTGTGTTTGCAGTGTGGTCCCTGAGCTCCCTGTCTAAACTGTACGGCTTACTGAACTGCAGTAAGCAGCTACAGTTCGCTACCACTCTCTTGAAATGCTGCTTTCTATTTGTTTTAAGTACGAACTGGACAGGAGGAAAAATTCTTACATGTTGCAAGAATTGGCCAACTTCTAGTAACTCCAACAGAGTAGCAATAGAAAAGCATCCTGACTGGACACATCACACACTGGTATGGTTCGTGCACAGCGCAGGGCAGGAAGGCTCTACAGCAGGTGGTTAAAACTGTCAAGAATGTCATCGATACGTCTACAGAGCATCAGTGAAGAATGTCTCTGAGACATTTCAGTCTTGAGCAACACGATGGAGTAACTGACTCACCACCTGCCACTCCCATCCTTAGATCCTTTTGGCCGGCGTGATGCAGCCTGGATCAGAGGGATCCTGACTTCTTCAGTGTCTTTCATTCGACCCCCTCTCCTTGAGAAACGCCCCATTGTCTCAAACTCCTGAGAAGCTAAAACATCTATAATCTCTGACGACACATCTGTGTCATTATCAACGTCAGACATTATATAACTGTTAGCACACTCTTAGCAGTCCTCCTCATCACTAAATTGGCTCTCTGAAAGAATCGTTATATGGTGAGTCAGCACCTTAAGTGTCAATATAATATAATGCACAGGTTCCTGCCAATTTCCCTTATGCATGTACTTTGCTGGAAGGCACACACACACGTAAGTGTGTGAAATTAGGATGAAACGGGGGAGAGAAAACTCACCTTTCCGATCTGAGAGTGCCTTTAAATCATCCATACAGGTAATGGGTTTTGGAATTGATTTTACTTTCATGGTAAAGAAAGCAATTCAGTAGTGGTTTAACTACTATCCTCTCCTCTAGGTAGGCGCTCCCATTCACCACTCAGCAACCAGTGGTCCAATAACAATGGTGCACAGGACCATGAGCGTTCACAATATGTGTGTGCAGCTCTGTGTGTGTCTGTGTGTGTGTGTGCAAGTGCTGCAAATGTGTTTGTGCGTGAGCTCATCCATAAATGAGTGTATGTGCAAGACAGAGAAAAAGCATAATCTGCTGGTAATGGAACATGAAACCGAGCAGAAAATTGCAAAAAGAAATGACTCCTGGGGAGGGTGTCAGCGCCGATGAAATAAAGCCCTTCATGTGTGGCCTAATAAAGGCAGGCAGAGGGGCTAATGCCCTCTATAATCACACCTTTATTCTGATACACACAGAGGGAGAAAAAAAAAAAAAAACATGCGGTTAGAGCTCAGCCAAATATTCAAAAAATGGCCTGATAGTTAATTATCAAGCATGGTTTTGCTCCCTTGGGTGTCAGCTGGCTACTGTAGATAAGTGCTCTCGCTGCAGTTTTTTTCCTAATGGACTGCAAATATGACGTGTGTTTTTCACATTTAAACCAAAAGCAATTAATATATACAAAAAAATTATCTGCCAGAAAGCAATTTCTGACATACGGAAAAAAAAGGGGAGGAAAAATCAATTAGAAACAAGAAAAACATCAGCAACAGGTGCTCCCGTTTAAAGTCTGCGCTTCTTCTGATGGCGAAGTTGTTGCATTTATTACAGCAAACACTATATATATATAATTAGGATGTAGTCAGTCTATAAGTGCCCCACTTGTCCTCATAAATAATGGGTATAATTAATTCTGGAGGTTTCAGCTGCAAATGTTATTAAAAGCAGGGACTTTGCCAAACCTTTGGGTTTAGTCAGTTGATTAATTGGATTAAATCAATGCACTCAAATGAAACACCGTTTTTTTGAGTCTGGGATCATGATTCAATTATCTTATTATTTCAACAAATGACACTGTGATGTGAGTCATGGTTCTGGAGCTGAAATGATGAAGTTTAGACTTTAGAGTGGCTCTCAAACATTTTCAGGAGCCGGATCAAGTTTACACTCAATCACAATTTTTTTATCAGTCATTAGAAGCGACTGATGACAAATGATCCAAGTCGAATTCTAGCAGTCAGCGCGGTGGCATCAGCAAACTCTTTGTTGTTTATTTTCCCTACATAAATCAGCATCATTTATTAGTTCCACAGTTTCCACCCCTGGTCATCACTGACTGAGAATGCTAAAAATGATCTTCAAACAATATCTCCAGGTATCTGAAAAACATGCGTGTTATGGAGAGTTTTCTATACCGCACTGAGCTCGTTCTCTGAGGGCTGGAGAAAGTAGCAGGTAAGAAGCATCTGAGGATCTTTTTTCAGCAGGCCTCCTGCTCCACTGGAGATCCAGCACCGCGGTGCGCCAACAGCCCTCCCGGTACTTCCGAATTCTGATGCAGTCTTACAGACTTACATCGCAGACTTCAACCGAACGGGGCTGCATGGAAGATTCACAATTCATGAAGTCCGCGAGGGGGGCTGGGTAATGTGGACTTCTGGAGAGCGAGCTCTGGGTGCTGAGACTTCACCAGACTTCACTGGTGGAGCTACACTCCATTCACTGCAAAATGGATGTTATGTTTATTATTCACCGCCAGAGGAGGAACATGCATCTTTTAAACGCATAAAACAAGAAAAGTATGATGAGATGTTACGCGCAGCATTATGAACCCACATTAAACCATATAATACTGTAGAAATGTGTAAAAACAATTCAAAAGATTAAACAAGACACGTATTTTACACAAAGTTTGACATATCATGAGTTCATGTGGCCTTTTAGTCTCACAGCCTTACAAAGTGATGACAGCGAGCACATCACAATATGTGTGTGTAGCACGGAGTCTGAACCCAGAAATCAGTCAGCATGTTTGCACTACCGGCTCACTTGTCTCAAAGTCAGTGGGTTTTTTGAATGGGTTTATGTTCAAATGCCTGAAACTTGAAATACATAATGCAATTATAAAACAATTTAATCATAAAGCGCTTCCGTCAGGTTGCTAACAAGTGGCTAAATGAGGGTACAGAAGTTTTCACACACACTAAGAGTCATCACGCTGAACTCGGAGACTCATGACTCTTACTGTCCTAACTTTACACCTTATAGATTGATCAGTTTATAGAAAACATGTAACTGTGTAGTAAGACGCTGAGCGGTGTGACGTTTAAGTCGTGCAACCACGATGTAGTCTGTTTACAGCCGAGCATTAGCTCTTTACTTCTAGCATCCTAATTTAGGTGTTGAAAATCACAGAATTGGTGTTCATCTGTGAAGATTACCTTGCTCAACAAAACGTGGAAGTATCATGAACTTATTTTTGGTGATATTCCAAAGTCCAAGTCAAAAATCCCATAGGCTTTTTGCGGAGGGTGATGCTAACTTATTTTACAGAAATACGTTACTGCTGGATTTAGCCTTCTTACCCGAGTCTTGAGTCACATGGCTCCAGCTAAGTTCAGACTCTATAGCCATGAATCTGGCAAATAAATCACCGTCAAACTAGTATGTTAATATTGAGAGATGTACTTTCTCTATCTCTCTGCTCACTAGTAGCTTCAGCAATAGTGTTCTTCTATCTGCCACGGCCTTGGATTTATTGATTGTTGTCAGGATGTTAAGAGATTTTCTACAAATATAACAAAAAATTGCTTCTACCAACCCTAGTTTTTAACCCAAGTGCACATTTATTCATCATTAATTCATTATTGGAAATTTTTACTCTGATGTTTATTCCTGGTTACATTTATATGTATGTTGTATCGCTTGCTTGCCTGCGGAGAAATTGCACGTGTTTGCCGACCCGCTGTGCACCGACTTACAGACTTATCTCACACTAGCATTGGACGGTTCATGGCCGGCGCAAATTCACACAGCTTTCAGGAACCTTCCGAGGAGATTACTAGTATCTTCAGGCCTGTAAGATAAAGCCCACAAACAGCGCTCGCCTCTCCCTCACAGCTTGGACTTGCCCTTGAAGGAAGCGCCGAAATGGACGCAAACAGCGAGATAAACTGAAAGACTGCCACCTGCAGATCTGTCCGATCAAAGGTTAAACGTCCGCAGCTTCAGCTACATTCATAGCGTCTGCCCCGGCTCATCAGTATGGGGGGGTACACGGCTATTATGTTGCGCTACATGGGGTCCCTGGTCTTTTAACCCTCCTTCTGTCTCCTTCAGTCTGTGTGGTGTCATTAGTGATGATGGGGCAGCTGGAATCAGCTCAGCAGGAGGGATGTGATTGGACAAAACTATATTCAACAGCTATCATCAACCGACCTGCCCTTGACCGGCGCTGCTCCAGTAGATTTGCTCAGTGACCCCGTGTCAAAGAGATTTGTTGCACCGGACAACTCCTCTGTGGATAGCTGGAAAAGTGTGCGAGCATGTGTCGGGCCCTGTCAACCAACTGTGGCTGAAATAAAGGTTAAAAACAAATAGCAAAAAGGATTGTTTGCAACCATCTGGCGGTGGCAGTTTCTTTACAGCGCTCATACCGTCCCAACGGGATTCGAGCCAGCCAGCAAGCCAGTCAGTCTTCAATAGTGTGTGGTGGAGCATAGATAAAACCTCATTCTGATGCCCAAGAAAAAAGAGAGGGAGCGAGAGAAAGAGAGGAGAGGAGAGGAGAGGAGAGGGAGTGAAATATTGATGAGAAATGTGAGGCACAAAAATAGAGCGGCTCTGAATTCCCAATGAAGGGCAAAGGACACACACATCTAAACACACACACACACATAAAGCAGGGTGTAACAATAAAGTAGATGAGCAAATCACACACACACACACACACACACATACACACACACACTCACATGCGCATGCACTATGGCATTTTTTGTGCAAAACCATGATTCAGCACAAAAAGATCCCATCCGCTTCCCAGAAGTGCTTTGCAACAGTCTAAAATAGCAACTGGCGATCGTCCCAAATCTTTTTTCTCTGTAATGTATTCCATGTGCACTGAGACGCATCCTCTGTCTTTATCTACATACAGGGGTCAACTCCACGAACGGGCATTATGACAGCATACAACAGCGGGCAACAAAAGGGAAGTGAGACAGGCGCAATGGAACCAAAGAGTGGAGAAAAGAAACCACTGGATATTTAAGGGACGCCTCGACAATTTTCAGCCGCGTTTGTGACAGCAGAACCAGACAGGTACGAAAAACACAATCTTTTCCTGACCCTAACCAAACGGCTTTCGTGCCTGAACCCAACCAGACAGCAGCACAGCGCTGCCACAACATGAAATTGAAAAAGCGTGAGTTGCTTTAAGTTGCCACACGTCCATAGCCAACCTCTAGTCTGACAATTGGGTTTCATGAGCACAACAGGCTGCAACAAGACGTTGCTACCAGCCCACATTAACATTTAACACTCCCACACATCCGTTAACACTTGCTTATCGAGGATCAGCAGTTGGTGTGTGTGTGTGTGTGTGTGTGTGTGTGTGTGTGTTTCACTTAATGAGACCCAGCTGCCCTTTAAATACACTATGAAAAAAACGGTTAATTTAAAATTAAATCACATGCCAACAAAAAGGAAGGGAAAACTAATCAAAAAAAAATTCTTCTAATATATACATATTTTTTAAGCCTGATGAGGCCCACAGCAGCTCGTAACCTTCAATTCCTTTAGATTAATTAATTTGTTTTGCAAAAGAATTACACCAACTGCTGAGTAGTCCACAAGCGATAAGGTTTTCCCCCGGAGTTGTGGTCCCGAGGTCATGCCAGAAGGCAATTAGCAGAAAATGTAAAGCCCTCAGAGACATACGAGACAAACATGTTTGTGTAACTCCTAAATATGTGGGTTCGACCTTTAAATGCAATACCTGACACTATTTGTGTTACTGCTCTTCTGTTTTTGTGCCAGGGAAAACAAATGTTATCTGAGATTTACACTACTTTCACTTTAGCAGAAGTTGGCAAAAATAACTTTCGAAGCTATATTTTCAGCCTGAATAATGGATGAACTGTTTATAATAAGCTCAAGGAAACCGCTGAGGTTACTCACTGTAATAATTATCCACGTTCAACAGCTTCGCGACCTCAGGACGCGGCTCGTATCTTTGGCTACGAAAAAACCTACTCCCTGAGTGAAGGTTGTAGAAAAACAATGATTCGCAGAAGGTCACTGGAGTTCACACGCCGATACGCACACACTGTGATGGAGCACAATTCCCATCCAGCCCCGGCCAATTGCAGTTAATTGCTTCTGCGAATGAGTGATTGGGTCCGATTTCTTTTTTTACCACAGCAGGATCTTACAGGAAGAGAGGATGAGGGAGGGAGGGAGAGGGAGATAAAAACAAAAACATCAACCTGTCACGGTGGGGCAATTAATAGGTTGATTAACTCCGAACCATTGCCAGACTTTCCCCTTGTGTGTCTCTGAGTGTGAGTGTGAGTGTGTCTGTGTGTGTGTGTGTGTGGCTGGACTCTGCAAGCCCTTTAAATCCTTTTATTAGACCTAAAAATGTTGATAAAACCTAGTTAATACCCCAAATTCGACTGGACCGTTTCATTAGCGGGTCAGGGTGTCACTGAACCACTTGTTGATGTTATATCTTTTGGTCCTCTCTAATCCCTCTGTGATAATGTCCCGACCCCATCTGTCATCGCAAAAGCAATTAATGGGAAATAAATGGAAATAATAATGGGATTAATTTCACCTCCTCATGTGTATCCTCTGATCCAGATTCCATTCGAATTAATAGATTTTTGCTGTGAAATGTTGCCGTCCTAAATCACGGTGTGTCCAGGCCATTACAGCGGCACCACTGGTTGTGGGGCACGTGTTTTAAATAGATCCAACAGGCAAGAGAAGACTCAGAAGGTTAACCTGCAACTTATTTCATTACATTTAAGACCATTGAAAAGGTTCACCCAAACAAACAAGTGACACCAGAAAGAGACTCTGTAAAGTGGTGCTGTGTTGATGGATTAATTGTCATTTGAGAAAATGTTTGCTAGACATTTACACAACTGTTTTTCACCACTTCCTTTTCTTCCAATCTTAGGTAACCACCTCCTGGCTATAGCTCCAAACCTTTTGAGAGTGATATCAATGTTTGCATTTATACTGGAACTTGTTTTAACTTTGCTTTAACTTTGCTTTAAGTGGGTAAAACAAGAGAGAACGAACGGGCATTCACTCAATGGAGAGCACCTGTGTTATGTCAAGGTCTGTTTCCCCGCTGATATGTGTTTCCCGTTATCACTCGGACTTGAGACGGTTCAAAACTGGCCTTCCTTCTACTAGATTGGTAAGTTACAAAACCTGGCTACGTATTACAATATCAAGTGGGTTTACTCTGCCTTATCATCGGGGCTTCAAGATCAAATGTGTATTCTTACAGTAGCTGCGCTGCTAGCAGTAGCCATGTTGCTAACCCTGCCTTTGCAGCGCCAACATGAATTTGTCATGGAGATGCTACGAGGGCGTAAAGTTGGAAAGTTGCTTATTTCACTTCAACTAAAGGGTGAAAAAAACAAACTAATTTCATTTTTTTTGTATTACATGCATAATTTTATTGGATTATATTCATTAATTTTCATTAATTTTCTATTTTATTGGTATGGAGGCGTAAATCTCATAGGGGAAATTGCGAGACAAATACAGCACCATCATTACAATGTGTGTAGCTAAATGCTGCTGAAAGTGAGAAAATGTGTTTTTAGTGATAATTTGGTTGTATACTTGATCCAACTTGGGGGGCCTGTTTACAGAGCAGCACTTTTGCTTAGCACTTGATCACATATGCCCATTGGAAACATGCAGTGAGAAAAATGAGAATGTTACCCATCACTCTCTGGTTCAGCTGCAGACATCCACATTTTATAAATGACATCATTTACCTTGAGCGTGACTCATCTTTCCCAATTCAAATGGATTTCAACCTCAAACTGCCTTGTTGAATACACTTGTGATGGATCCGGGAATGATAGTAAGACTGGTTACCTTAGCAACCTAGAACCTTTTGGTTCCTTTATATCACTATGAGAAAATGTTGGAAACAGAGAGAGAAGGCAGCTCGGCTGACAGGCAAGCAGGCAGACAGTGAAGACAACTAGGCAGGTCGGCAGATACTCATCAAGTGTGCATTGCATCCCAATTAACGTACAGAGGAGCTCAAGCTCTCTCTCCCTCTCTCTCTCTCTCTCTCTCTCCCTATATATATATATATATATATATATATATATATATATATATATATATAGTTTAATACATAAGGAAAGATCCAGTAAAGCTATGAAATTGAGTTGAAGGAAGAGAGGATTAAGTAGAGGCTGAAAATCTCTAATCATTCTTAGAGAATGCACAACGTGCATTTCAAAGACCAACAAGACCAATACAAACACTAAGACATAAACAGAGGATTTAAGAAACCTGCAGACAAACGAGTACGTAGAGGATAAATGGAGAGTCTTTCGTGTGGAGTTGAGGAAGACTATCGGTGTTATTGACTGAGACATACATCAGCTTCCATTCATCACTATGTCTGTCTCTCATTTTTCTCGCTTCTCTGTAGTTTAATCTGAAAAAAGTGACTTAGAAGAAAGTGTTTTGAGCTCTGGTGAGCGATACAATGGGCCACTTTGAAATGAAATATTTAATCTGTAATGATCTGTTCAAATGCAAAATTCAATATATAACTGCGGAAAGTCCTCCAGTGAGGACCCACTGCATGCCCTGCTGACACTGGGTCATCCTACCTGTGCTGGATCAGGACTACAAGTAGTGGGAGGTCTGGTTGTGAATTTGACATAAGAGATGGCCTCACAGTGACATTAGCTCGTTGTGTTAGCGCATCATGTAAGCTTTATGGGGTAGCTTGTCACGTAAGTTTGTAACATTCGTTTGTAAGATTAGTTTGTCATGTAAGTGTTTCACATTAGTTTGTCAAGTTTGCTTGTAACATTACTTTGTCTCATTAGCTTGTCACTCTGTTAGTTCTAATTCATTCAACCTGATGTTTAATTTAATGACAGTTCCCATTAATACCTGCATAATGACGCAAAATTGAGAAAGCCAACTACATGTGCTGAATCATGACAGCAAGTAGTAGGAGGACAGATTTTGAATTTGTCAACATGATGTTAGCTTGTTGCATTAGCTTGTCAATCTGTTAGTTGTAGTCCATCCAAACTGATGTTTACAGTGTCTGTACAGCTCAGTACAGAGAAATTGTGACCATTTTCAAAGCATGTAGTCATTTCTCTCCTCAGTTGCTTATACCAACACACACTGACTTTATGTCTCTCTTTCACAGACGCACACAAACACACACCTTTTCTGAATACCCAGTGGAAGACTCCTGTCCAGCATGGCCCTCTCAACACTGCTATAAATCAGACAGCTTTCAGAGACTCACCACCTGGCAAACAACTGATAGGGGAAGAAAAAAGGAGCCGGACCCAAAAGAGCAAATGCAACAATAGATCGGGTCCAGTGAAACAATAGAGACAAGGAAAGAGGAGGTAGGAGGGAAAGGGCAACAACGGGAGACAGATAAAAGCCAAAGTACACCAGGTGCATCTCCTCTGTTAAAAGCGGAGGACAACTCAGTTTCACAATTTACATCTTATTCCCTCACAACCACCTCAGTTCGTATTATCGTGCAGTTTCAGAAAAGAATATTGCGGTGTATCTGTGTTATCCCCAGAAAAATCATAGTCTTGATTGATTGATCCCCTCAAAGAAATTCTTTATGACTTATGAATCCCACCAGAACTCAGGTCCTCGGTTTGAAGGGTGGTCTTCCTGCCCATTTCTCGATACCCTCTCCGTGACGCCTACAATCTATACATTTTACAAGGGTCTCTCCTCCTCTGCCTCTGGCTATGACTGCTGTTTTACCGACTGCACTATCCTAATGGAAATGCCGCATTCAGGCTCTGCAGAGGCGCTTCCCTGCAACCGACACAGACAGAGCTGCTCTCGTAATGCGGTGGATTCATGTTTAATCAAAGTCTAATTACGATGGGGCACCTTCAATTTGGCGCTGTACTGGAAATACACGCGGTTATTAATTTCAAGATCAAAACCACAAGACTGCCTTACATGAAAATCCTTCCCCATAAATCTCCCCCCAAAGCTCCAACACGGTACACTTGCAGGTAACGCAGATCACATTTAGTCTCTGCTCTCCTAACACAGTGACTTCAAAGCCTTTTCCTGGGAGGAGGGCTAACAGTATAATTAAATCTAGACAGGCGATGGGAGAGCAAACGCCTGCTAAATGGCCATCTTATCTTCTCGGGCCTGACAAACTGTCAAACCCTCTCCTCCATTTGTACATAATAGGACGGTGGAGACAATGACAACACAATGATAGGTAATTGTGAGGAGGTGGGAGCTTAGATGTGGAAAATGTCAGGAGCGACAAGTGAGGTGAGATCGATGGATGAAGTCCCCGGTTTGTTTAAAGCAGTGAGAAGCTGGGAATGTGAGGGAACTTTCTACGTTGCGTGAACAGACTTGAATTTCATTGGGAAATATTTTGAAATTTCAGATTTTCTTGTACGCTTTAGGCAACTTACCAAAGTCGTGTACTACTTTAAAATCGACAGCTTACCTAGTCACATCTTAAACTTCTGGTTAACAGACTGATCATGTGTTAGAAACACATGCCTTCTCTTACAAGGGCAGAATAACGACTTTCCACTCCACAAATATGACAAATCTTTTTACTGGATTACATATTTGTGCCTTCTACCCTCAAAGTTTTGTTTTGTTTAACCATAAAATCAATCTTTCGCTAATAATGCAATTTGCAAAGTGATATCTATCTAACGTCTGCTCACATCAGCCACTGTAAGCTTGTTGCAGCAAACACCAGAGTGTATTAGATTGAGCAATGATGTGTTTTATTGCTTCTGAACTCCATTTTCATTAATAGCTGGAAATAGTTCCATAGAATTGCTTTAACGCCCCTGAACACACATAGAACACCCACATGGGGGATTTCAACAAAGGGTTCTTCTTTGTGGGTGTATACTGTAAAGGCTGTGCTTGATTGATAGCTCCGTCACTCTCCTGTGTGTCTCGGCCACATCTTTTGTGTTATTCACCCTCAATTTTTTTTCTTGACAATACGCCTTCCTGGCAGAGGCTTACAGCTCATAGAACCCTGTTCTAGTGAGGCGCCAACCGTGACCTGGCATTTTGTGAGCAGATTATGACTAAAAAAATCTCTCTACAGCTGCATTTATACATTAGTGAACATTTAAGCAATTTAAGCTCTTATAACTTTAATCAGCAATTTTCAGTTTTCCTATATTATCTATACTTTATACAAAAGCTGTAATTGTGTGTGTGTGTGTGTGTGTGTGTGTGTGTTAATGACGACTATATGTATAAACTAGAGACAAATTTGGGCCAGGGTTGTGAAGGGGGGTGGGGGCACGACCCCTACTTCCATCTTTAAATGTGGCCTTCACTTTGATCTCATCTACACACCAACAGACTCGACTCGACAGCTTGTAATTATCGCGGGGAACTCGGACTCGGAACTCGGTGCTGCACTCAAAACGCAGCCGGTGGGGGTCGATGGACGACGGAGCAAAACTGTAGTGGAGCCGTTCCGCCACGTACATGCAACCAATGGAATTCCCCGGGTAAGTGTGTTATCTGTCAGACCGTAAGAGCTGGATTCTCAGGTTTTAAGAGAACAATAAACCAAAAACAAATGGCCTGATCACAGTACCACATTTATTTGGCGTATATTTCAGAGATGACAAACAAAAAGTGTCATGTCTCCAAATTGCGGCAGCAAAGTGTTGTCAAAAATACACACTGCGGTGAAATCAAATTGCCTCTAGTTTGACCGTCGGTGTGAAAATTTTTATCAACAGCTGGAGCGAAGTGCCAAAATGTATCCCTCCAAGTTGTGGCTAAATGAGAACACAGTGGTCCAACAGATAGTTTCATGTGTAGGGTGCTAGAGTACCATCTGAGCAAAATGTGTCAATATGCCCGCTTCTGATGAGGGAAAGTCCTCATTGGGTAACTGACTGATATCGATCGTTCTCATTCAAGTTCCATTCTGAAGGCTGTTCTTTAAATAGTTATGTTATAAATAATAAACACAGCATCTTCTGATAAACCCATAAAAAACCCACATCCCGCTCAATTCCCGCCCATACCGAGTATAGATATGGATAATTTAGTTTGTTGAATGAGTGCAGATGGATAATGGTGCACTCACTCATCTCTGATCATGCGTCGTGTCTTTATGGACAAAACAGTTCATCCACCATATATTTTATCTTTCAAATCATATCTCAGAAATAAAAAAACTGTAAAACCTTAGTGGATTCTGACAGTCCTAATGAGCACCGCGTGATATTAATACTTGACATTAACACTTTGATAAAACTGAACTCTCGAGACAACTCCAGCTTGACAAGATACGGAGCACCTGATAGAATGTCAGTGAAAAATCAACACTAACAGTAAAAAATTGAAGACTCACCAGCAGAATTCTTTTGACATTAATGATTTACAGCAGCCTGTGAGGCCACTGCTCGCTATAAAGCAGCATATGGTCTTAACAATATCAGAAAAAAAAAAACGTCAAAATTCCAAATACACACAATTGAGCGAGCACGGAAAACACACACTTGCGGGCATGGCCGTGAGACCTTGGTTAATTATTCACATTGGTCAATAATGAGCCGCAAATCAATTTTTAATTGTGTTTGTCCCCTGTATTAATCAGACGATCGATTCCAGGCACGTCTCGGGTGCTCAGATGAGCCTCTGCAAGCAAAAGAGATTCTGGATGAGGAAAAGATGGAAGGGGGGGACGGAGGATAATGGTTACAGCAGAGGGGAAAAAGAAAGACGGAGAGGAAGAGCAATGTGGCAGCGTTGTGTGACAAGATCTGACAGTTCTTATACTGTTACCCCTGATCTTATTAGGTCACTGTGTGTGTGTCTGTGCGCGCTTGCCAACCTATCTAACAGTGGACCTTGACGTCGTAACACATCCGCCAACAGGGGACTTGTGTGTGCGTAGGGTATTTTGAGGGGCTGTCCTGCTCCATTTCAGTCAACAAGCTGATAGAGTAATGAAAAGATGCTGACCTACCTACTGTACTCTCTCTCTCTCTCTCTCTCTCTCTCTCTTTCTTCCTCACACACACACACACACACACACACACACACACACACACACCTCTTTCTCTTCTCATGTTCAATCATCTTTCCGGTTTCTAATTTTACCCTACCCTCTCACACGCCTCTTTCGTCATCCCATTAGCCAATCAAAGGATCTTTTATTCTTCTGACTCATTATATAGTGTTGCTCACCTTCATAGAAATCAACAGTGCACCTGTCTCACTCAGCGAGAGCTCATTTTATCATGGGCGCATGACAAATCGAAAGAAATAAATAACAGGGAGAGTGTGTAAAAAAAAAAAAA
>CAEMYA010000010.1:8471878-8483106 GCA_903131615.1 Diplodus sargus
AGCAGCGGCTCCTCTAAATTTAAACCAAAACTAATCCCACTGGGGTGTTTTTCGGCTTATGCTGCCAGGGCACCGTCATTCACATCAGAAAAACAGAATCAACGCACTCCCACACAATCCTGATGATGTGGATTAGCTGAGTTATTTTATCAAAACAATGCCTACAGATATTTTTTCCTGCACTTTAACTTTGATTGATTCTTATTTATCTAGGAGTATTTGCTATTGTAGAGAAACGACGAGGAATTTAAAGAGGATCTTAAACAAGGCACAAGGGTCATTGTGGTTAAACTTCAGCTCTCCCCTCACACTGTAGTTTCCTTTATTTGTCATTTTAAGGTTAGAAAAATGTTTAATTCCGCCTCGTCCGACAGCATCATATATTCTGTGTCAACTTGTTTCAACTCTTTACCGAAGCTGTATGAAGTACACAACGAGGGAAATGTCAAAACCCGAGGCTCCATGATTTATTTATTTTTTAATGATGATCATATTCCCATTCCCATATTCCCTTTGTGTTCTGAGTCACTTATACACACTTTTCCCCAAAATACAGCCTGACATATTTTGGCAAATGTTGGGATCTACACTAGAATTAGAATAAAATAAGAAGCAACGAGCCGACAGAATTCCCCTTGTAAGAGCTGATGCAACAGTGTGACAGCGAGGTTGACGAGGCTGAAATCTCGAAATGGAGTCGTCACAGAGATGTAGAGGCTCAAATTTGCTTTTTTGCTGAAATTACCCTCTTGGCCGCCCAGTCGCCCGAACGAAATGTTGCCAGTTAGCATTTCAGCAAACCACGGACATGTTCACATTTGTACGTGTCATAGGTTACCATGTTTCAATATTTGTAAAGGTGACACCACTAGATATGGGGACAATTGCAGCCATATTTGTGAAGACCAAAACAAGTATCTAAACCAAAACAAGGTATTTTCATAAATCTAGAACCTAGCTAGATGTACAGTACAGAAATACAGTGTGATTGCGAGATCAAATTTTAGGAATTAAAACAAAAGAAACTTAAGTTGCAGCATACAAAAATGTTAAGTTGCAACACATCTGTAGTTTGCAGAAAAGTACATTTTCAACACTTATTGTGGCAATGAGGTTGCTCTTGGAAACCTCTTTTCCAAAAGCAATCTGGAAGGAAGATAAAAAAACAAAACAAATTGTGGTATACCAAGATGCACGTATCTATAGAAATCTGCGACACTCGCTAAACTTACAGAAGTTGCGAACACAACACAGCCCGCCCACTCTCTTCAAACGTTTTGTAATCATCCTGCCTACACTCGGGAAGGTAAGCGAAGATCTCCTGAACTCCACCTTTCTCCGCGCGCCAGGCGTGTGTGTGTATGGGGGCTGGCGGTGTTAATGGCGGCGTCAAGGTGCAGCAGAGCGCCGAAAGCGGGAGCAGATGAGATAACGGTTGCTGGCAAAGCAGGTAATTTGCAGCATTCAGCTGAAGAGATCGACATAAATGAATGTCTGATTGCGGGAGAAGAGATGCTAACTGCTGCGAACACACCACAAGTGGTGGAAGAAGAAAAAAACACACACACACACACCCGGATGCACACACAGAGAGGAGGCCGAGTTAATATTCTGCACACATGTCGGTGCGCTGTGCGCACAAACGCACAGGTAGCAGGCACGCTTCCCGACACACACACACACACACACACACTGCTGATGAAACTTTCACTGCACTTATTCTGAAGTATTACCAAGACTTTCAACTCCTCTCCCTCACTCCATCCCTTCCATCCCTCCCGGTCTCTCCATCCACTCCTCCCCTCCTCCATTTGATGTGTTTAAAAAAAGAGACAGCACACTCAATTTTACAGCGGGACTGAGAGAGAAATATATATAAAAACATCTCCCCTGCTGCTCGTATCGATTTGGCAGATCTGCTCGGTTCACGTCCTCCCTCTTTCCATCTCCTGCTCTGCCTCTTGCTTCAGCTCTGTCCTCAGACACGCACAAACAATCTCCCAGCCATTCTGGATCCCCAGTTTTTTTTGGTTTTTTTTTGCACTTCCACCCACACTGTTCTGTCCCGGGTCTCAAAGCCGGCTCTCCACCTCCTCTCAGGCGCTCTCTTTCATTCTCCTAAACAACTGAACAAACCTGGCAGTTTGGGAAAACATACGGCAGTCGGTAACAGCTTGGAAAATGTGAACATGGTGCTCGCGCCGTTACGTGAAATGCAACCCATTATTGACTTTCATTTCATCCTCAATGTCATAAAAGCGCTGTTGGAAACATGGAAACAACCCGTGCTTACAGATACACGTCTCTCAAGTGTAAAGGCATTTGATGTCGTAACTCTGTGCTGCTGCAGTCTTATCTCACCCAGCAGTTCTTGTAATAGAGAGAAGACATATTTTCATGTCCATCATCATTCACATACTGGAGTGGTATTCACACAGGCGGCACAAAGCAGCTTCTATAGAAAAGAAAAAAACACACCATATTGATCTATTATTAAATGTTACAATCCATGAGACTCCCCTACAGCCGTGGGAGTTAAATTCACATGTTTCCAATGCAAATCAACTCATTTCATCAGTTTCGTCAAATCAAGTGTCATCGCTCCCTCTCAGTCGCACGGCAATCGTCCTCATTCTGCCACGATTCCACTCTTGAGGAGAACCTCGTGCTGCTGGCAAAATGTTTCACTTGTTTAAGAACATTTTTAAAAGTCGAGTGTGACATGAGAGACGCCGAGAGTTTCTTAGCACCATCACAGAGAGTCTCACTATGGGTCATTAAAGCGGAGTTATTAGGTTCCATAGAAAGCTAATTGGGCTCTTATAGAGCGCTGCAGGGGTGATGTGTTTTTGGTGCCCAGACCAGATGCTTGCACCGCCCTGATTCCCCTGACAAAGAGCCTACGAGATCAGATTCTGGATTTGAAGCAAAAGCTTATGATACTTTACTTGCAGCTTTTGCTCGGCAAGACAATCCTCATGAATTAACACCACTGTTGTGATTTCTGAAGCAAAAATGTGATCAAGGCGGACGCTAAGCTATAAAGGAACTATACTGAAGTAGCCTAATGTCGTCACCGCTAAAAATGTTATTACAGCTACACGCTTCACTTCACAGTTCATCTGCTTTAGCAACAGTCATAACGCACGGTTAATCAAAACTTTGAATTCACTCTTCTATTTAAACTGTTAGCCAAGTATTGTGTGGTTCTTTCGCAAACTAAATACAAATCCCAGTATAGGACTGGATGCAGAAAAGGGATGTCCATTTGTGACAACTCAAACACGAAGTACCAAAGCGGGAACCGTTGGAATAGAAAAACCTGAATGAACGTCCAAATGAGCAACGAGCTCCTTCATTGTGTTCAGGTTACAGTCACGTGCGAACATAAAGTGTGTATTTATGAGAAAGTCATGACTGCCCTGTAGCAACACACCTGACGAAGACACTCTTCTTCAGGTTTTTAAATTGGTAGATCATCAGTCACTCCCGCGACATCCTACGCTCGTTCTTGGGTCACGTTTAGGCACTAAAAACTGGTTATGTCTAGGAAGACATCGTGGTTTGAGCTAAAATAGCTGCGGTACTTCAGATAGGAACCAACTTCACTGCTCTCTCTGTTTATACTACTTCACCCGCCTTCCTCCTTTACTACGGCAAAGCTTACTATGGCCACTAGAGGTCACCGCCTAACAGAAAACATCAATATAATCACGTTCGACTTGTACCGGTCATTTTTCTTTTATGATGAGGCCGAGCTAGTTTTACTTTCTCGACTCTGGTCTTAAAAGAAAACATTTACAAGCACAAGAAAATTAATCAAACGGGTGTTAGGTTTCGTTCTCTATTGCTGTACATGAGCACTTAAAGGTACGCTGTCGAATTTTTTACCATTAGCAGCGCTATCGAGCAATGTTCTTCGTGCATTTTGGTGAGACGCATATAAAATGTTTAGTTCGTTTACAAGGAAGCTCTGCAGGGAACATTTCACTGCCCCCTTGGGCCCTGTGGGTTAAATAATAAGCACCTGAAAAAAGAGCCATTCTAGCCATGTGTAGAAAAGCTTTTCCACTTTTTACCCTTTTTCACTGCAGTGCTAATGGAGGTTGCAGCCCTGCGCTGTTGTCCTTGTTCTCGGCCGCTCTGTTATTCTGTTTAACTGAAGCCCTCCCATGTGATGCAAATGCTGCAGAGCTATCTTCAGTCAAGACCGTCTAATTCGAGCTCTTCTCTCTGTCTTCATTCATCAGCGTGTTTGACCTTCAGTCGTTTTCCAATCTCCCCCGCTCGCCTCACCTTCAACCTCATTCATTTTTTTTCTTCTCCTTTCTTTATATCCAATACTACAACTCTCTCCTTTTAAAATCTCTCTCACTCCTACAGTACCTCCGGGAGGGGTTTTTCTTTTGTTTGTGTGTATGACTTTCAGGACGCTACGAGTAAAGCAGTTTCTAGACAGACGGTGACTCTGCGGAGGGCAAGGTAACAGGTCAGAAAAATAGACATAAAGGAAATAAACACGGCCTCGGAGGGCTGGCTGTTTCCCAGGATTCAGTCTGTCGACAAGGTGGGAAAGCGTGTGAGGGATTTTCCTCGAATGCAAACACTACTTTCTACTCACTTTCTCTCCTTTTGAATGTTTTCTGTTCTCTTCCTCTCACTCTGCGGACTCCACAGAGGACACGCAGGCGCCAGTTAAATGCCTTGTTTCAAAGCGGTAACCTCTCCTCAGCGGAGGAGAGAGTTTGTGGGATTCTGTCTCATTCAGCTTCCCCCTGGGGTGACACAAATTTCTTTTTTCTCCTCTCTTCCCCCTCGCTCACCTTTCTGGATGGATTGTGATGATGGCTCACCGCCTGCACCGACAGCTTTGTCAGACACATGAAAAAGAACGGATGCTGACACCTGACAGGTTGTGACACTGTGTTTACCAAACCCCAGCAGTAGGGGAGGTAGACCTTTAACAATGTTGCACACAGCCCGTGCACAAAAGCACAAGCAAAGCCCCAAAAGAGATTGTGTTGCGGGGAAGAGTACATGAGAAGGAAGATCGTCTCGCTGTTTAACTCCATCAGAAAGCCGGCAGGTGTAAATAACACCCTGCCATTTTCCTTCATTTAATCTTAACAATGGGTCCTGCCGTTGCATTTACAGTGGTGACATTCAATCAAGTAAAATGAGAATCCCTGCCCATTTTTCTGCCACGTAGCTGAAGTTAAACACCACATGTTTGCATTGTAAGCTTATGCAAACCGCTTTAAACTTTACATCTCATTAAGAGTTCGATTTTTTCAAATTCATGTTGTGACAACGTTGTGCTCAAAGAACAATTTCACCCCAAAAAATGAAAAGTCAGTCACTATCTGCTCATCCCTAGCAAAACAGCGTCGGAGCATTCTCCTAAACGACTTAAGTAGACGGGGACTTGTCTCAAAACATGAATAAGCAGCGGTAAAAATACAGTAACATGGCTCCGTACAGTTGTTCAGCATAATCCAAGTCTATCAAAGCCCAGAGATTCCCAAATTGATAAGAAAAGGTGTTATTTTGCACACCCTTGCTGCAAGGTTGAGCTGATTCACCCATATCAGACAGGTTGCGCGCCAAGGCTTTTAGCTTGGCGGTTTCAGTAAACATTTTAGTTGAAAAGGGGTCTAAATAACATCTTTTCAAATCAATTCAGGATCTCTGGGCTTTGAGGGATTATGCTAGACATGCTGTATGTAGCCATTAAAGGTTTTTCATGTTATCTATTTCCTGTTTATTGACATTTTTAAACAAGTCTCCATCTACTTGAGTTGTTTAGGGGAGCACTGCAATGCTGTTTTACTGCGAGGAACTTAAGTTGACCTGACTTTCCATCAGCATGGGGGTGAGTACGTATTGACTCCATTTTCATCATTGCGTGAAGTTATCCTTCAAAGTCGGTATAGGTTTAGACACAAATACACGTGGTTAGGGTTAGGAAAAGATCACGTTCTGGCTTAAAATGCCCAGTTTTGTCATCACATAAACGGCAGAAAAAATGTCTCAAATCTCTTAAAAAAGAACTTGTTTTGTTTCCATAATGGCGTCTGCAGAATGACCAGAGCGTTGCTTAATTTACCCGTTATTTCCAGTTGAAACAGGAAGTGAATGCTGGTATCAAAACAGTGGTTTCTCTCCTGGCAGCCATTTCACCTGGCTCGCCTGCTGAGACAGTCAGCACGTAAACAAGTAATCCGACTATAATATTTAGACAGTTTTGAAATGTTTATATTATACATGTACAAAAAATGCACACATTTAACACATCCGTGTTTTTTGCTGAAATGTTCAGCGCCAAGGTTTTATTCTGGCAACTGGGCCGCTATGTGAGTGAGAGAAGTGTTAGTGAGGAGGTCTGACTGAATGCTCAATCGAGGCGGAAGTCAATAAAAGTGAAAATTTATTCCAGGTAATCATGATAGGGTAGCGCCAGCTGAAAGGGAACTTGAAGGCGGAGATCCAAACAGACAGGAGCCCTTTAATCCTCGGTATGGCTTTGTCAGCATCAACTTTTTAGATGAGTTGTTAGAAGTATGAATATTATGCATGACTTGATGGGAGTTTCAGCAGAAAAAGTTTGTGGTTCCTAATATTCAAAAGAGACTCGCAGGCTGTTAGGACTCGTAATGAAGGCAGGCAAGACGATTTACTTATTTTTTTTTTTTTAAGAAAGGTTTTGGCAAAACTCTTCACTGTTGTATTCAGACACACAAAAACATATCGGTTACACATTGAAAGAATTTAGAAGGCCAAACAACACAATAAGCTGCTTTCACAGCCAACTTATGCAGTCGGTGTGAAAGCTGTAAAGTGAGTTTGCGAGCAGGAAAACCAAAACAAGGAGCTTAAAGGTGCTAAAAAAGCCCCTGTAAAGCTGCGGGGCCCTGCGGAGTCATGTGATCATTATCTACAAGGCCGCGTTATGTCCCTTTGCATTTCACATTAAGTCAATCAGTCCCATTGATTATCTATAAGTATTAATTATACATATTTCAAGAGAACCCGGGGAAATGCTGCCATGTTATTGAATGTGTGGGGAAAAAAATCACACATACAGAGAGTGAACATATGAAGGTCAGACAATTTTACATCTTACGTTTCATTGTGTGTCCCTGCTGCAAGTGTATTGAAAACAGATATGATGAGAGTGCTCTGTGGGCATGACTGAGAGGCTGTTTGTTAATTCAGGTGTCAGTGTGTATGTGTGTGTGTGTGTGTGTGTGTGTGTGTAAGCGTGTTTGTGGTTATTTTAAGCATGAGTGGTCCCAGGGGTCATTTCTGCTAATCAAGAAGGGTCAAAATACCTTGCCAAAGAGTACTGCAGTGCTAATCCACTTGCTCCTCATTTTCCCCTGTCACCTTGACTTTTCTTCTTTTTTTTCATAGCCATTATCTTCTCTCTCTCTCTTTCTCTTTCTGTTATCAGTATGTTAATCAAATTCTGCCGTAATGTCCCACCAGCTTCCCCTCTCCACTTTCAGAGATCTGCTACATATTTTCCTCCTTTTGATTTACCTAAATGACGGTTCTCGGCGCTGCACTCCTCAACACGGATGTGTAATTACTCGTCTGTCGAGTACCCGATTTAGTAGTTCAGCAGTTTTTTTTTCTTCTTCGAACGCTACCGCTCACTTTGTTGTGGTGCTAAAAAGCCAAAAGGTGCGAGTGCTGCTGGTGCTGATTCGATCAACCCCGACAGCTGGAAGGATTTTACACCTCGGATTGATTACAACGAGGCTTCATGTAATCTTGTTAGTTTAGCACAAAGAGTTGATTTCATGCTGGCCGGGGCTAGGACCGGACTGCTGCCTGTTAGCTCGGGGGGGTTTATGAAGACACCTGGGTCGATTACTATCTGCGACCAATTTAATTCATTTTGCAGGGTTGAGAGGACACGTCTGGCATGAGGCGGGAACGAGCACCAGTGCATTTTCTTAAGCCCGGTCGTCTTTATAACTATCAGTGTCCGACACTGGCTGAGAATAGCGCTAAATAGCAGAGCCACGAGTGACGGAGGGCTGAGAAATTGACCCCTTATGCTCTCAAGTGTCGTTTCCTCTTACGGCTTAATGCCAACGCATCCTTAAACTCAGTCAGGCCTGCCAAAAGCCGACCAGATACAGTAGCTCTGTCTTGTCATTGTCTCACTTCCCTTCCCTCACCCTCTTGTTTGATATATTGACCAACCACCAACCCGCCCGCCCCCTTCCCCCCCTTTTCTTATATGAGCCTGGAACGCGGCATTATTGCTGTAAGGGTAAATAGCTCCGAGCCGCGGCCCCCTTTATTCAATTTCAGGCCTGACATGAGCTCCTCCACTCCGGCAGCTGTTTTAAACGTTGGCTGCCAAAGTGAGTTACTGCTGAAGAAAATGTATATTCTTATTTTAAATATTATAAAAGTATTGCCGATGATGGAGAGGTGAGGCAGGATGAGTGCCGCTGTGCACTCGTGGAGCAAAAAGATAACGGGATCTCAAAATACATTAAGCAGAAACTTATCCGTCGGGGAATTAAAGAGAAATTAACTTCTATTGAGTCTTTGGATGCAGCAGTAAAAGGGTAGTTTTTACAGAAAAAAAAAAAAAGCCACGTTGAAGTTATTATGAAGTTCATTCATTAATTTAAGGGATTAAGTACAGCAGGAGAAAGCTAACGAGCAAATATGGAAACGTGATCTGCTTACTGCTGTCTGAGCAGATTTAAATGGGCCTTGAAGCCTCTGCTGCCACAATCCCATAAGGTAGCCATCAGGAACGGTTACAGCCAGTTTTCAACGAGCCGCATCTGGAGGATTAACGAAGGCACATTGCACACACGAGTGGAGCGTTTTCAAAGGCCCCTGACAGCCAGGTTTCAAATCTGAAACTTTTTCATTTTCTCAACCAGCGTCGTGCTCCGAGCGGCGCGGCCCGACACAACATTTCTGTCAAAGTTAGAACGATTCAGGGGATTCTCTGATGTCACTCCCTTCTGTGCACCAATCATGGAAGGAACTAAAACTGAGCATTTCAGACAAAGGTTGAATACAGTGCTGCAGCACTGGACAGTATGAGAAAATTGATGGGTTTTTTTTTAACAGTAAACCATATAAACCTATTCTAGCAGTAACCCAAAATAAAATTATGAACCTGATAGTGAGCATCGTTTGTCTCCTTTCAGGTTATTGATGTCTCATTAACGACTCATTGCACTAAAACTGTAAAGAAAAAAGGATCGTCATGAAATTATTTCTCACCTCTAGTATAAAACGTGGATCCATGTCCCAATCACCATCAAACCCTGCACTCCCTCCCACTGTCAAAGATTAAAATACGCTTTGCCAAAACAAAACATGCCGCTCTGGGGACCCACAGTCAGCGTTCCTTCACTAATTTCACTTTGAACACAGTATGACAAAACCAAATAAATGAGAAACACATATACATACATATATACACGCACACATTCTTTTTCCCTGCATCCAACTCCTCATAATATTTTCAGCTGTTTGCAATCATCATCAGCAGGGGAAAAAAAAAAGTGTACTAATGCTTTCGTTGACAGCCAATTTGAAAAAACAAAGGTTAAAGCAGCGTTGTGCCCCGAAACCCTCTGTGGAGCCGCGTGTGCTGACCAGAGAGAGCGCTTTGAAAACGACTGTGCTGCACAACAAGCAACGCATCCGAGGGGCAGGCACAAACACTCGGCTGGATGTTTGGGTCAGAGGGCTGCAATTATCTCGGAACAATGTGGAAATGCTGTAATTATAAAGCAAATGTTTGGAGTGCATTCACTGCGAGACGGAGCGCGAATCTTAATGAAACCCATTCATTAAGCGGAACAAGTAAAAAAAACTCGGGGAAATGTCAACGGGGTCGACTTTGAAAAGAGTTTATCTGCAAAGACTGCGTGGACGTTAATGTTGTCCATCGGTGCATCGACACTATTATAAGGAAAGAAAAGGAAATAAAACACAATGACTCATTCTGATTACATTGTATTTGTCTTTATTTCAGATGTGAACGACGGGACAGAATAAAATCTGTACTTTATAAAGTGAAACAAAGCATGCCGACAGCCTCGCTGTGTGCGTAACACACACACACACACCCACACACACACACACTCACACATGTTTATTCCTCAGCGTAATTAGCTCGACGTGATATCGCCGGGTGCACGTATACAATATTTTTTTTGCATACACACACACACAGCACGGGGGCAGCTGCGGGGCTAATTTGTTTAGAAGGAATTAATTAGACATTATTAGGGGGAAAACAATGGAGCAGAGGCAGGGTGTTTAACGGTGGGACGTCAAAGAGGCAAACCTGTCATGGAACAATAGGCTAATATCCACCCACAGCTTTCCCCGGCTACCGCTCAATTACTTGATCGCACAATGGGACGCAGTGCACACGACGGCACAACACAACTAGATGCAAGCGGTGTGTTCGTTTCCTGCTCGGTCTGAACATCCAGTCGTGACTGAGAGACGGCGGAAAGTTGTGTTTGTGTACGTGCGCGCTTCTAATTGGGCAGATGTTTTCGATTATTAAAGGTTTCCGCTCTTACACCTCCAAGGCAGACACTGCAGCTGCCGCCGAAGTGTTGTCAGTTGATGAACCCCCCCGAAACCCAATTACAGAAACAAAATTCAGAGGTACGGCTCGATACCGCTTCTACTCTCGCCTCGCGCTAAATTCTTCAGATCTCAATCCAATCTAATTCCGCTCCTCTCTCAACACCTTCCCACTCTCCATCTCTGAATCTGCTTCATCGTCCTTGTCCGTGGCTGCGCTCCAAAAAACCGCCTTCCCCCCGCCGCGTTCACTCTCCCCTCACACCCCCGTCCCTCCTTCGCCTCACAGCCACTTCCTGAGCACGGCCAAGGCAGAGTTGAAGGTGAACTGGGCCTGGTGGGTTCCGCGGTGAGCCAGCAGCAGGGAGCCCGCCTCGGGCCCGTGGCCCGCCGCCAGCAGCTCAGCGGCGGCTTTCTCCACGTCCCAGCCTCCCTCCTGCTGGTGGGACAGCATGTGGGAGCTGAGCAGGGGGTACAGGGCCGAGGAGACGCAGCCCACCAGGAGCCCCGCGTCCAGGAGCAGCGAGAGGAGCTCGGCGTCGCAGGAGGAAGCCGTCTCCTGGAGGGAAGAAGAGAGGGGAGAGTGTAAACACACATGTGGCGATGGAGTCGAGAGAATCTTTACCTTTTAACTGTGA
>CAEMYA010000010.1:8492924-8507924 GCA_903131615.1 Diplodus sargus
AAAAAAAAAAAACAATTGGAGAAAGCGATCCTTTTAAGCAAAACACTCGCCAAAATGCAACCTAGGCTTTTTTGTGAATGTATATGAGTCAAACCTTCGTGTAAAAGCATAATTACGTTGAAAGAGGCACTATTAAGATTTATACCATGGTCTGGGGGAATACTCGATTCTGATTGGCTGAAGGGTGTGCATTAACCCCTGATATACGGACACCTACTAAGTAGTTCCAGTCAAATTGTCTGTTTACCTTCTAGATCAATGCGCTAGCTGGCATATCAAATCTGAATATTTTATTTCCAACACTGAGTTCAGTCCGTCAATCCCTCAGTGCTGTATCCTCTGAACACCACAAGGTGGCGATTGCAGCACACAAGCTGCAGAAAGTACATTTCCCCTCTAATTTACTGATACGCGAGTAATCTCACATCCCGTTCGCTGTTCAGCTCTCTACTTCAGATTCAAAATCGTAGTATTGATTTGGGGACAATGACATGAGTGGTTAGCTAGCTGGTCTTGTTAGCTAGCATACTGTCAAATTATATTTACTGTTTGTCAACCGTACGCAATTTTATTGACTTTGAATCTTGCTAGCATAGCGTTAGCTTTCTGGCTCATTGCTCAGCGGACTAGAATATCTCCCGTTGCCAAGTCGTATCTATGGTCCGTCCTATTTACTGGAGGAGTGACCAACGTTTCTGTTGCATAAGAACCTAACGGGAGCGTAATGATCTTTCCAGGTATTAGTCAAACCCTCAGGCGTTACCAGGGAAACTTAGTTATAGCTTGTGAAAAACTTAATATTTTGATTGTAAAACGCATGAAAGTATAAATTAATGGTCTTAATTTATTTTCTTTGGCAAGTGACCATGGTATAAGCGGGATAATGCCCTTCTAGGTGTCCATTATCAGGAATTAATGGACTTCGCGGAGGACGGTTCTTTGGCCTCCGCGTCGTCCATTAATTACTGATAATGGACACCTCGTCAGGCATTATCCCTTACTTACCGTACTTTCATTTTCAGGTCAAACTCATTTTTTAATGGGAGTGCTATGGGCACTTTTACGTTAGCATCAAAATCGCAATTTTTGAAACACTGAGAAGGCTCGACACAACATGAAACTTTGCTCGTAGTATCACCAGGGTCTCTACACATGAACATGAAACAAACAGCATTGTTTGTGTACACAGAGTTTACTAAAAAGAACGTTTTTAAACAACTCACCTTAGCAGTAGCTTGTTCCGCTCCCAGTCGTCATGGCAGCCGAGAAGTATCGATCTCAGAATGTGATGTAACATGGAGGACAGTTAAGGTGGAACGCTCCTAAAGCTTAGTTCCATCTAAATACACGGATAATGTGTTGTTTTGTCGTCAGCGAAAAACAATATTGACATTTAAGTTGAAAAAGGAGCCTCACATAAGAAACAATACTGAAATCAAAAGCCGGAAAAGTCACGTATTGTCGCGTTGTTGCTGGAAGACAGTAGCGTTCCACCTTAACTCTCCTCCATGTTACGTCGCATTCTGAGATCGATACTTCTCGGCTGCCATGACGACTGGGAGCGGAACAAGCTACTGCTAAGGTGAATTGTTCAAAAATTTTCTTTTTAGCAAACTCTTAGTATACAAAGAATGTTCTAAATGCTCGTGTTCATGTGTAGAGACCTTGGTGATACTACGAGCAAAGTTTCATGTTGTGTCGAGCCTTTTAGTGTTTTAAAAATAGCGAGAGTTTCACTTTAAGCTAGTCTCCGGAAAACAGAAAAAAAATTGTACCTAAAAGTCAATTAATGGCATAACGTGCTTGGTTTAAACACACTTTGACAAGCAGAAGCTCGCAGGAGAGGAAGAAGAAGAAGAAGAAGAAGAAGAAGAAGAGACACACACACGGACAAACACACACCCACACGCGTACGACTTCCACAGTGATGGGCCAACGCGTTATCAGATGTATTAGATGGAAGACGATTTCCCCGTGCCTCTGCCGATGTTATCTCCAGGTGAACACGGCTCTGTGCTGCCACGAACAAGCCGCTGCTCATTCAGCTCTCTTAGGTGGCGAGATTATTTCTCAAAGCGGTGTGACACACCACCTGTCTCGCCCCATTCGCACACCCTCCCTCTCTAACTCTGCCTGATTTATCTTTCCTGTCTCTCCTCCCGGGGCTGCTGCGTCCTCTCCACCTGTCTTGGTCTGTCTAACTTCGCATTTTCATACATTTGCTCTGTGTTTTTTTTAATCTCCCTTCTCAACCCTATTTCTCTCTCTCTTTCTCTGAACACCCATCCTCCCTTGCATTTGATTTTCCTCTTCCCCCGTCTGAATCTCATATCTTTTCTCTTACCTCCTTTAACCCCGTCCTCCTTTCGGCCCCGCTCTCTTTTCTCTGCGGGATAAAAGCGGCATGTTGCTCGGGCGTACCTATACTGGAGCTTTAATGACTCGTTTAATAGCAGCTCTGTCACTTAACAGAGAGGCTTTCTCTTATCTGATCCAGGGGCAAAGAGAGGGTCTGCTGGGTCTGAGAGACCCACTTTGTGACAATTGCTTATCTGATGGAGAAACAGTGGAGAGCCGGCCCACACACTCTCAAACTATAACTCTCTTATCTGATGGTGGCTTCTCAAAACAAGAGAGGAGTCAGCAAGCGGGGCTAACGTTCGCTTCTTTGAATGTTTGCGATTCGTTTGGTGAACTTTATTCTCATCTTAAAACAGAGAAGATAAGGATTTCCAATCACATCTTCATCAGTCGTCTCTTTTCCCTCCTTTGTTTTCTTTGTATTTGATTTTTTTTCTATTGCGTCTCAGACATTTTAGATAAAGTATGCTGTGTGTACAGTCTCTCAGGCTTTTCTAGAACGTTGTATTATTGTTGCTTTTAATACACAGGCAAAAGAAAATAATGGTGACTTTAGATCTTACCTACTGACTAACATTTAGCATTAGCCTTAATAAATCAAGTTGTGTACAGCTGATGTCGCTGATACTATGAATTGATTAATCCAGCAGTGCACAACAAGATAAATCTGAGGGGGTCACCAGACAATTAAACAAAAAAGATGTATCTCTTTCTGTTTATTTTTTTGTTACATTTCCTATGAGAAAATACGCTCCTTTCACAGCAGAAAGGACGACTTGCACCTCTAAGGTGCATTAATCACTTAGAGGGCCAGACTTTCAGTTGAAACATTAAAAGTTATGAACAGAATGTGAAGATATAACACTTCTGATGTTATGTTATGGCCAATTCTTACATATTGCACCTTTAACAGAATGCACAAAAAAGGGTGTGTTGATTTTTAAAAAAATAACTAAAATGAAACGAAGGGAAAATTACTATTTGGTAGTTCATGTCTACAACAGGGCCATAACCTGTGACGAGGGGTCACAAGCAGACTTTGTTTCACTCTCAAGTGTGCAGAGAAGAAACAAGTTGGTCACCGCCGGTTTCATTAATTAACAGAAAATTACTTGAAAGCACTCTGAGCGGTTAGTAGACTGGAAAAGCCCTATAGAAATGCAAGGCCATTTACCACTCACCATTCCATCTTTGTTTTTTTTTCTCTAACTGATTATACATCTGTGCACTCCACTCCAGCAGACGTTACGCAACTAAGGGTTTAATCTGCCTATTTAGATTCTGCTCTATTTTGTATGTTTTATTTAAAATTCCAAACTAATTCATAGTTTAATTAAACAGCAATATTAAATAGTCTTCAGATCTTATTTTAAACACAGACCCATTTTATCTAAATATAGGTCAGACAGGCAGAATATACCCTCTGGTGCACAACATCCACTGTGAGTAGACAGATATATTCTTAGTCACAGAAAATTATTATCAAAATCTGGATTAGAGAATCTCTCACATCTTATTAAGTCGAATCATATTTCTGTCTGGTTTTCTGAGAATAAGAGGATTGAACAGTTGCATCTGAATCCCTTTTGATGCATGATGTCTGCTGCATTTATGTAACTCCATAAAAATATCATATGTTGGAAAATAAACGCATGATTTTTCACTTGTGAGTAAAAACAAACATTACAAAAAAAGATTACTGTGTGATTTAATACTTAATGCACAGTCCAGCCTAAAAAATATGATGATTTCTGCTGCCGTTAGAAGTGAAAACATTTTGATTTTGGCTGTTGGTTGGATAAGACAAGAGACCAGAAGTCTTCACCTTGAGCTCAGGGAAGTTTTGAAATGCACATTTCATTATTTTTTCAATGTTTTAACAACTAAATAATTTACCCATTGCTGAATATTTTGTCTACATTGTGGTTCATGGAGTAGGACACCGACTAGGACGCCGGATGCCGACTATCACACAATGACACTTACCGCGGTCATGTTGTTGATCTGATCCCGAGTCAGCTGCAGCAGTTGCTCGTCTCCACTCTCAGCCATCAGCTTGAGCGCGGGCTGCTGGAGGCTCGGCTGGCTCTGGAGCAGCAGGCTTGTTACGTGTCTGACGCACTGGAGAGGGGGAGAGAAAAGGCAGGAGAGATGAAAGAATGAATGGATGAATGTGCGGATGAATGGATGAAAGGAGGAAGGGGAGGGATAAAAGGGAAAGTGGGATGAAGCCAGGGAGAGGTAATCAGACGGCAGAGTAAAGAAAAAAATAAAAGAGCGAGGGAGAACAAAAGGGGAGAGCAGGAGACAGAGGGGAGAGAGTAGGCGAGGAACACTGAAGGTTAATCGATGTGCATATACTGTACAGACACGCAGGAACATAATACTTTTAAAAAGGTCTGCACACAAACACACAAACACACAAACACACACACACACAGTGCTGTTGCAGTCCTATTCAGTAATATATGGATATCACAATGCAATCTGACTCCCCCATGCTCTGGCGGTTTCATTCCAGCAGATTCAAATTAAAGCTGTTCAGAACAGAGTAAAAGGCCTCCTTCTCCACCTCCCGCCCCCCTCCCACCCTTCCCACACTAATATTAGACAGCCAGGCAGACACTAGCCTATTCACACTGAATAGCATTAGCGTTAAACTAATATCACAGTCAGCTGGCGCTAGACATACAGAATGGCATTAGGCTTACCACTTCCATGGTGCTCAGCAGGGCATGAATAGCATTAAGGGGCCGTCAGATATCAAAGAGCGCGCGAGTGCCTATAGTACGTCGCGGAAAGCATTGAGCTGATGCTAACATGTTCCTGCGGGTTACACGCTTAATAGCTTTGGGCTCCCGTATTAAGAAACGGGGTGAAACGGTGGCACAGCAGCGAGGTTACACTGAATTCAAACAAGCTTAGAAATATGTTTTTGATAATGATGGTGACGGTGGATAAACTGAAAATGTGTACAAGCAGGACTTCTAACCCTAACCCCTAACCCTTTTTCTGTTAGTGGCAATATCACAGTGGGAAAACACATATCTTTACTAGAATGTTAGAAGTATAGGTGGTGCGGACCAAACAACCGGACCAAGAACTGCTCCTGGTCTGGTTCCAAGTGGACTCTTGTGAGGTTGGCCTGTGACTTGATAGCAAGCTAACCAACCACTGGACTTAGTATAATGGATTCGTGATTTTAGCATGATTTCTAGCGCTTCATCGCTAATGAATCTGGCTTTGGATCTTGAACTTTACAGAAAACAAATTTCATAATCTGTAGCCAAGCTGTGTGTTTATGTAAAATGATGTCAGTGCAGTTCTCCAGCCCGTTCTCCCTGATTAACAGATCAAAAGATGTTTCACACTGCTGTGTATCCTGCTCCATGTACTGTGAGTTCATTAAAAGTCCATTAAAAAGTTTGTGACATCATTCCCACAGTAAAAAGCCCCTGAATCAGAACTGTACAGGACCCATCCCTTTCATCCTGTTTCTACCTGTTCGTCAATATTCAACATGCAACATGTCCATTTGCAGTCTAAAAATACTAATAATGCTTATAAGTACTTATTTCTTTGTTAGTTATTTGTGTCAATTGCCAAAACTGTCCAATCAATGAGTTTACGCTCAGTCTTCAGGTTTACTCTTCTTGGTTCGTTTGTTAAATGTAAGCGGGAACAAGAAGCAGACCAGAACTAATAGTGTAGTTGGTCCAAATTAACCACTGTTACCGGTGTGAAAACACCCTGAGACAATGTGCCATTATTTTATTCACTAAAATGTTCCAAACATCAAACTGAACGGCAACTATTACTGTCAGATCGATTTATTAAAGTGAGTGCAGTATCTCCTTCTGATGTGTAGAGGAGTAGAAGTGAGAATAAAATGAAAATACTAATTCAAGTACCTAAAATGTGCATAGTTAGACTCCTCCACTGCTGTATTGCCTCAAACTGCAACATTATTTTCTTACTTTCCATAGAATCAGCCAGTCATTCTGATCAATAATAGTTAACAGGTGAAATTGTTTTTGTGGACCTTCTCTAGAGAAAAGCTGTCACAGGCATCATACACAGCTATCCAAGGCGTGTTTGCTGTCTACCTCTGCAGGAAGCTTGTGTTTGGTGTTGTAGAGAGATCGCACCATGGTGACGACCTGCTGACCCAGGTCCAATTTGCCCTCTGATCCCTGGCAGCGGGTCAGCAAGGCCGAGGTCAGCACCACCCAAGGGTTACGCTCCGACTGAGCCCTGGAGACAGAGAGCAAGACAGACGTATGAATACGAGTGTGAGTGTTTGCATCTTGTGAGTTTAACACACAGAGAAGATCGAGACTAAGCCAGAGAAGCACACAGCTTTGATGTAAATCAGAACAATGCAGGAACATACAGAATAGATGCAACTTGTGATGTTACATGCAATGTCACCAGATGGTGATCCTGTTCGACATCTACTGGGACAAGGCAGCTGACTTCTGTATGTGCACCATATTGCTTGAAAATGTACATAATGAATAATATAAACACAGCAGCTGCATAGGAAGAAACGGCATCAACCTCCTTTCAAATCACAGGCTGACGTGAACAGGCGGCCTCAATTATCAAGAGGTTTGCAGACGATCTAATGAATTCTGACTTCAGCATGTAAGCAAGGAGGAAAGATGTTGGACCACAATACTCTTACAGTTAATATTTAACACCTACATGCTGTATTTTCTCTCTCTCTCCGTCTCTCTGTGTGAACACCAGAGGACAGCTGTCAGCTGTGACACGCATCACTTTGTTTGCTAATGCCTCCAGAGTGACAGATTAGCTTCCACCCAAATGCCAGAGTCGCTAAGGCAACATGACCTTCATGGACTTAATTGATGTATATCAGTCATAGCAAGATAACATGAGACCGGAAACCACCGAACGACTCATTATCCATTGATTAGGTCTTGGTTGAAGGATGAATCCTGTTTAAGTTATCAATTTCATTAGTATTATCATTTACATGGCAAAGAGTCAAAGCTAAATGAGAGCCCCTTGAAATGCTGGCTATCACTGATATTAGTGGTTATGGATGTCTTATGAAAAGACACATTTTGAAGCTCTAGCGTGGCCGTAAATCATGAGGTTGTACAAGGTAAGTGTTGACAAGCTACGCTGCTCACGTTAGTACAATGAGCAGTTTATTGAAGTTTCTATACCGAGGACGTTACGTGAGTCCATTGACAAAAAAAAGTTATTTTACCTTCCAGATCATCGTAAAACTTAATTTTAACTCAACGAAACAAAATAAAACTCACCAAAACTTCTTGGTTAGTCTTTACAGTAGTTCTAGCAACCATCAACCCTTGTTTGGTCCAAATTAACCCTTTATTCACTGAGTTAGATGGAAAAATATTTCAGCTTTACACCCTGTTTAAGTAAAAATCCATCCTAAATCCACATGACATAATTAGCTTTTTTTAAGCTATCCTGCTAATGTTAGCTACCTAAAACATAATGTAAAATACATTTTATGTAGCTCAAGTTTGATGTTTTCAATTGAATTTGAATACTTTTAGCCTAACACTTCCAACTGCTCTCTACCATCTTTCTCTTACAGTGCTTCTCTTAGTTTTTTGGTTAGGTTTAGGCAACAAACATACTTTGTTAGGTTTAGTAAAATAAGGTTGGGGTTAAAACAGACTCAACCAAAATGTTAACCACGTGTTATTAATGCTAACTTCTACCATGTGGGTATTTCCTGGTTGTTTTCCAGAGTTGCAAAGCTATGAAATATGATTGGTTGGTTGCAATGATGGTCCTGGAACCACAATCATTATGATGCTGTAGGAACAACGCCAACATGGCGACATCAGAGACGCACATATCTTTACCTGCCAAAAAGTTGCCTGCTGCTATATTAATATATGGAACTTTTTAATAATGAACAGACAGAGAAGGAAAGCAGGGGACTGGAGCTGAGAGGGGAATCTGATATGAATGTGTGCTTTGCTTCACTCTGGTTGTTTTCCCATGATGAAGGGTAGATGGCAACATGCTGATAAATCCTCAGTTTTGTGATGAGAAATCAAAAAAGTGTCAAGTGGTTGAAGCCTGACGTCAGATCAGGCTGCTCAAGTGAGTCTTAGGAAAGCGTGTTAGAGGAAGGAGGCCCCGAGGAGATATCCTATATGGCTGCCTATCTATGTCTGCAAAAGAGGAGTGTGTGTGTGACTGTTTGATAGAAAAAGAGCTTGCAAGTGAGACAGACAGGCCAGAAAGGAAAGAGGTGAAGAGACAGAGACAGCAGGGAGAACAGCAGGGCTCCTGTGTGCGGCTGTCAGTAGAAGAGGCAGCTCTCCATCCAGCTACCGGGGCGTCTTGTCCTAACAAGCTGCTTCACCTTCAGACGGAGCGGCCATGGGAACAGACAAGAGTCCACTTGTGCTGCTGGCACAGTGCTGATTCCTGTGCTTTTTACCAGGGGGACGGGGAGGTAACTGCTGCATGCGACCACGAGTGTCTGCGCGCTCGCCAAATCTGTCACAGGGTGCAGTGTGAGTCACAGCCAGCCTCCAGTCGTGCTTTGAATCATGACTCAGTTTATGCGGACAGACTAAAGGGCTAAGCTTTTTAGATGCAACTCAATATAGCTCCCGGAACAGACTCTTGTGGAGAAACAAATCTCCCCTCAACAGCACTCGCAGCAAACACACCTCCATCGCAACCACGATTAAACGCAGGATCAGACTATAGTTGAGGATGATCACGTGAGATAACGCCCCCGAGTCAGAGCAGAACATCTTAAACGAGGCATCTGAAGGTTAAGTTATTCTGAGTTTTGTCTTCCGGATTATAACGGCCGCATGTAGCAGCCAAAGCACATAAAATGCACACTAAACACAGATCAGACCTCAATTTCAGCCTTTCTCCGCTTCAAAAGATGCACATTACAGCGAAGTGTAAATCAGTTTATGTATGCATGTTGCAGCAAATTAACTGGAGCGATTTAAATGAGGACGACTAAAAGAGACAAGAGGAAGAAACCAAAATCAGAAGCCGACTTTGAGCTCAGCATAATGTCTGCATTTACATCTGAAATACAGTACAACAGCTCAGCCTGCAGATAAAAGAAATGATTATAGCAGACTGTCCCTGCAGTGATGGTTTCACTACAGCTGCTACACTCACAAAGCCAGCGGAGTGTCACTGAAAGCCGGGTTTGAACTTGAAGCAGCTGCGGCGTCCAAACCCTAATCCCCATCTCTCCCACTGCTTCCCAGTCCAGCGTTACTCTGCCAGGAAAGACAGTGACTCGACACAAACCCAGTCAGAACTCTATTGTCCAGAACAAAACACAGAGATGAATAACAGCCTCTATTCACCCTCGCTCCTGATTCTTTTCTTTCTGTTTGCTGCACTTCAACAAAACATACTTCCCCCTCCTTTATTTGAAAACTTTGATTGTCTCCCTTTTATTAATTTTCACCTCCACACTAAGCGGCTTTCTCCAGTGTTGAGCACGAAAATTGGTGTGAGGCAGAACACTTTCCCCATTATTCTGTGGAGAGGCATAAAATAACAGATGCTGCTTCTAATGAAATGTTTTCATGTGAAAATCTTTTCTCTGCTTTGGTGTAACCGTAGCACCTCTGGTCCAAAAGACCTTCCTGTCCTGGAGAGAGTACTTCCTGCTGTCCAAGGAACTATCACGTTGAAGAGGGAGGATATCTGATTGGTTCAAGGGAACACCATGGTAGACACTAGGTACCATGCCCTAAAGCATACACTGCTTTATTGTCTCTCTCTCACTCTAATGGCAGCAATTACAAAAGGAATATCAAACTCTATTGGAGAAGACTTTGAACTACTGATTGAGACCAGGAGACTAAAAAAGTGTGTTTTTATGTTACGAACAGCTGACTTGTTTCACTATCATAACTTGAGCCATTTGGTCCAATAAAATATGGAAAGTGTCATTGAGCCGCACAATTAAATTGTTTTATCACCATTCAAATTAGCTGGACGGTAAACGGGAAGTCAACTGGGCCCGGTTGACGATATATGTATTTACGTAGCCAAGAAGTCGAGCTTTGTTTGTTTCAAAACACCACTGAGCGTGGCGGAATTCATTGTGTTCACCCGGGTCTTATGTTTAAATCAAAGCTGAGCCGAGGTAGCAAAAACCAGTGTCTCCTGCAGAGTCAATTGACCTGGGTCTGAAAGTCAAGTTTAGCCATTCCCATTGCACACAAAAACCCAATTTTAGTTGGTTTACGTCGGATTTTTGACCAGTGGAAAAGGGGTATAAGTCCTGTTCATCAACAAACCAAGTCATCAGAGTCTTTAAAGTTGACTTACACACAGCTTTATGTCTGCCCTTGTGAGTTTCTAACAACTACTGGAGAAGAACTTAACTTTAAATTGCTCAATGAAACAGACTGCCTTGATTGAGTCGTAAGAATAAACCCCTGACTGAGTAACACTGTATTGTCTTGTCGGTTCTCCAAGCTCTGCTCAATTTTAATCAAGGACAATAGAGCGGCAGAAGAGCAATCGCATCATTAGACACTTAAATGATACAGCCTGCACTTGCTGAGGCTCATAGGACATACAAGCTGCAAGAAGCCCAGAGCATAGAGCCATCAAGTCCAACCTTATGTGCAATATGCGCACCTAAGAGATAAGAGGCACTATTGTCCATTCTCATTTTCAGTGTCTTCATTTGTCCCTGATTTAGTTAATGAACAAACTACAGTATGTACTCTGTTCCAAAGTGCCGGGCTGGCTGTTAAGCACTCTCACCATTCCCTTAGTTTAAGCCTGAATGAGAGTCTGCTCGGACCCAAACTGATGAGGAAGCACCCACTTTACATTTTAAGTTGAAAAAGTGACATTCACTGAAGATGCTTAGGGGGCACCAACGCATTAAGAGAAGAGGCTGAAAGAGAGAGAATTAAATTAGGTGAGAGAGGATGGAAAGAAAGTCAATCGGCTGCGACAATCTTGGTATTCTGCGCACAACCTGTAACGACAGGGTATTTGCACTTTAAATCTCCGAAAGCCCGCCTGTAAAATGTGTATTTGAAACCAAAAAAAAAAGAAAAGAGAAATCCTGTATGAAAAGATAGGCAAGTAATGCAGCTGCTAATGAGCTGTAAACATGGGAATGCAAATAAACGACTCTTGAGTGAGTAATCACTGCTTAAAGGAGAGTTAGATGAGAAGATCGGTAGCAAATATTATATCTGTACATTAAATATATATAGCATTAAAGCAACATTATGTGGAAATGAGTAAGACACAAGACAATGTACCATCGAAAAGCTGTTAATCGAAGGTAAAATAGTGACGTAATTTTGCTTTTATCTTGAAAGAACCAAAGAGCAATGAAAGGATTTGTCTTACACTTCCTCCTTCATCATGGGTGGCCAGGCTTGCAGCAGAAGCATGAGGAGCTGAAAGTCTTCCCACTTTTGCGCAGCTCCCAGCAGCTCCAAGAAGAGGGCGTATCTTTTCTCCTCATTCTCGACATCCTCTGTCTGAACCTGAGCGGAACGGTGAAGAGAAAGACAAATCAGTTTGAGACTAGGAAGCAAAAGGGCCCGCTGTGAGGATCTTGATCGGAAGATATCCCCAGGTCATTGAGCACAGAGCACAAATTAGTCGAATGAAGCGTGTTCAGGAGAGAGAAACCATCGGCTTCGTTCAAATCCTGCTACGTGCGCAATGTTGCGGATGATCGTGATGATAAATGGCAGGATCATCCACCGAGAGGTGGGTTTTCGGTGATATATCATCTTGGCCACATCCGCAAGACTCCATCCAACACAAGCGCAACAGAAACAAGAGAGCAGCTTTCATGTGAAGCTTTTCCAAATGAAGCGTGCTGTCAATTGTGACGGCAAAACTTGACAACCTAATGATCGCTGCTGAGTTTGTGGGCGAGGCATTCCTGCCAAAAACCCGAATGCACTGCAAAACTCACAAACGCTTAATCTTGACAAGTATCACAGCCTTCAAACTTCAGAAAAGGCACCGAGAAGACGGAAAACAGACTTCAAGCGTTACAGCCCATTTCACTGTTAGTTTAAAAAAAAAAAAGGAGAAAAGTCACCTGTGGCTAAACTTATTCTATACCATTATGAGACGGAAATCAAGAGGGAGAGCGAAAGAAAAGAGAGTGAAAAGGAACGAGGGAGGGTTAATGTGGAAAAAAAAGAGAGGAGGCGGGGGCGGAGGGAAAGTAATTAATTTTCTTCTCAAAGGTTGGCTTCTAGTGTGATTTAACAGTTCAGAGAGCGGCTGATTTCTGAGGGGAAAACTACAACCTGCCAAGCCATGGCTGCTGCAGAAGACAGGCTCTGTCACACACACACACACACACACACACACACACACACACACACACACACACACACGTATATAGATATATACACACACACACACACACACACACACACATACACACACACATATATACATACATACATTACTTGCAGCCAGATTCATAGCTTCAGCCTCACTGGTCTGCCTTACATATCTATGTAAAGCCTGGTGATATTTCATCAGCCTAATTCAAACAATTTGAAACAACTGACCTGTCTATCTGTCCGTCCGTACCTGTAAAAACACTCATTAACTTTAAATGGCCCTTCTTTTAGCCACTATTTTCAATCCCAGGACAGTTCAGTAATGAAGCTGGGCTGGTACAGAAAACATCTGTGGGGATAGGAGCTCTACAGAACTCATATTTCTGCGAGCAAATTAAGCCGTCCTCTAAACAATTATTTAATGAGATGCATTTTGAGGCAATAAATACTTTTCCTTCGAAGGATAAATTGAGAGCTCACTAGAGCAATCTGGCTGCTGCGCCATGCCAAAGCTTTTCATACGGCCAAGAAAATGCATATAATAAGTGCATCAAGAAGTGCCGAAGAACACCACAGTAATTTCAACATAATACGCCATAGTGGCGTAGAAATTATGAGGAATAAAAATCAGTAATGTTGGTATAAATGGCCTGACAGCGGTAGGCAATGCTGACTAAATGTGCAATTGCCCAAACTCTGTGTATTGGAGCTCCCGTGTGTGTGTCCCCCCCCCACTGCATGCTGCATCTAACAGAGCTGTGGCACGCCGCTGTAATATAAAGCCTTTAACTGAAACATATACCCAAGAGATATTTGTTGCAAAGCCACATTAGAGCGCTGCAGGTGACTTGTTTTTATGCTGTGTAGGTCATTGTGCAAGGCGAAGCCAACAAAGCCCCGTATTGTCAGTCTCCCTGCCAACTACTGGAGGCACACCAATTTCTGCACCACATGTTTTGTGTTGAGTGTTGGTGAAGCAGTAAACATAAGAGCACTTAGCTCACTGATATAAAAAGCTACAAAGATACAGATGAATACATGTCCATACACGATTCCTTAAAATAATTTGTTCATACAGTTTCATAGATATAATGATAACACCAGTTGATATAATGATATAGCTTTTCTTGTGTCTTCCTTTATCATTCATTCAATGGTCAGGGCGTCCTATGGAGCCCCCCCAAGTCAAAACAAACCCCTTCCATGCTGCTTCCACATTCCCGACTTGTTGCAATATGAACACACTGGAGTCCTTGAATGCAGCATTAATCAGCCATAACAGTGTAACAGTATCATATATTAACTGGTCCGACAATATTCTACTTTGTGTTGGTTCTTGGGCTCCATATAATCCTCCGGGTGTCTCGGTGCAATGGATAATTAGGTGTAATTAAGCATTACATGGCTCCGGCTGAGTTCCTTGCGAAAGTTTCTAATCCCTCCTCGACTGATTCCGAGACATTTGATGTGTTAAATTTATAAGGGACGGCACACACAAATAACTGGCAGCACGGCAGATCCATGCTTAGCGGGGTAGTGAGGCGCCTTATAATGGGGGATGGAGCAATAAATGAGTAAAGCTGAAGCTCAGGACCTTCTGGAAATGGAGGTCATTTGCTAAACAGAAATGGAATCTTAACTACCTGTAAAAAGCCCTCCCTGCAATCTAAAGCTCTCAAATCCATCACTGAATGTAAACGGCAACCCAAAGCCTGTTCATCACTGTTATTGCCTCACTGTGTTATGAATACTGAATACTTTTCCCTTCGCTATTGAAGCAGTTCTGTAAAGTTCTATGGCCACATTTATTCATTATGTTATGAAAATTGAAGGGTATGCAGGACCTTGGGATTCCCTGATAATATTGTGATTGCATGTTTCTATAAAACACAAAGACACATTCTCCTCACACACACACACACACACACACACACACACACATCAAAACTCACCTACAGTCGACTACAAATTAAATCCCTGCCAATTACTATGTGGCTGTGAGGCCTTTATTTTCTTAACAAGGGAGGGTGGTAATTAATTATGCCTAGTGATTAAAATCAACATTTCCTCTGTGGTGTTGTACAAAGAGCAGGAGTGCAGGAGGGCAGGAGGGCAGAGAGAGAGAGAAAAGGATGAGACTGTCAGCCAATAACACAACACTGAGCAGAGAAGTGCTGACAAATTAGATCAGGCACACGGCTCCACAGTCAATCAGCCGATCTAGGAATATATGCATACCGCGGGCACGTATCCGTCCACCTCTCTGTGTATTTATAACCCTTTCTCAACA
>CAEMYA010000010.1:8512924-8525593 GCA_903131615.1 Diplodus sargus
GTCTATATGGTGACTAAGTGGATCACAGTCGAGTTAGAAGCCCATCTATCACACGCAGCTCATAAGATTACAGTGATCAGTCAATCAGGCTGACACATGGTATGTATGCTTTGCTGTAATTGATCCAAACAACACCTTGGATAAGAAACAGGAAAAAAAAAACTGAGACATTTCTAGTCTGGAAGTGTTGAATACAAACAGCTCAATCATTGATAATCAGCAGCAGATGTCTGAGCGATAACTAATGGCACTTAGGAGACTGAATACCGGGCGCTGCTGAAGTCTGAAGTTTAATAATTACCACTTCAAACTTTTAGCATCAAAAACTTCATCAGAAGTTCCTCTCTATGTGAAAAACACCATGTCGCTGTAATTGCAATATAATATGGGCAAGGTAAGCCACACTTGGTGGCTGAATGGTGTCAATAAGACCTTTAGAGGAACATGACTTTGGTTCTGTCTAGCCAAGAGTTGAAAGTGTGGCACAACTTCAATGGTTTTGACAGAAGTGTTCATGGCTGAAAGAGAAACAACAATGTTCTTCTACCTAATGCACCTGCACTACACAGTATCTGTACCTTTACAGGACTTTTATATCTGGATTGCATTTGTAACTGTAATTTTTGTTTCCTTCCACTTTTATAAACATTTTAAAAGCCTCCCATAGTGTTGTAAATGACTGTTATGTCCATGTCAAAAGGGTAAACTTAACTGAATTAAAAACCAGAAACATCAGCCTCATGATGGCTCTATAAGAAACGTCAGCAGAGTAATTAAAACCCATCCTGTGCTAACCGTGAATGTCTGAACCACACTTAACAGGATTTTATCACGTGGTTGCTGAAATATCTCAGTTTGAACTGGGGCCGAACAATTAATTAAAATATTATCAAAATCGCAAAATGCAGGCAATATCCAAATAGCAGGAGCTGCCATTTAAAGAAGAAACATGCCATCGCAAACAAATCATTCTAGTTCTGAATAGACACCCCGACCTTTGAATAATATTCTCCAGACGTAAGAGAGATTGTATGGTACAAATCATCATCATCTTAATTTTTATTTTTTTTTTTCAGTGAAATTGAAATGCAAAAACTACCATTCTCCCTAAAATAGTGACTCATATCGCATCTGCCAATATAATTCCACAAAATAATATATTTTTTTGCATTTTGCTCAACCCCAGCCTGGACCAAGGCTGTTAAATGAAACCATAAACCAAACAGACTGAGCCGTTAAAACTCAGACCGTTTCTTTCACATTACACATATAAATGGTTATTTCAAACATTCTGTACGAGGCAAAAAGCTTTCAAACAGACACATTACAGACTGCCTCAAGTGTTATTTGAAAGAAAACTCAAAGCCTATGAGAATGTTCAATCAGACTTCTGGTATTGACTGCCTCAAAACAACCCAGTAATAGATATGAAACATCTAAGTAATGGGAAACGACACTTATATTACTCGGTTACTTCTCCAGGCAGGAATGACACAGGTACACAGGTCGATTGGTCACCACCACTCAATAAAGCCAGTAAACCCACCGTTTTAAGCGCCACATCTGATATGATGTCACGTCTTCACGGCTGACAGGAGACGACCCTGTGACCGCCTCGCGGAAGTATCCGGCGAACACATCATCGCGTGTGTGCACAGCACTGTGGTAGACAGGTTAATGATCGTGTCGCCATCGCTGTCTGACTCGACAGCTCTCTGCCTCCCGCTCGTCACATCTTATTACCACTGCCAATCATGACGGCAAGCGCCATCACTCCCACCTTTGCAAATAAGCGGGATGAACGGAGGATAGCAATTTTATTATTTTAAAATATCAGGACACGGAAAATGCTCCAAAGTCAACTATATCATTTAACAGTGTCAGTTTGCTAAATTAAACTGGCCATCACCCAACTCAACACTTTCTTCAGGTTACTGTTTTCTGGAGGGATTTACAATACAGATCATCACGACTTGTTGTAAATGACTTGATGTAAAAATGTTGTGACAGGTTGTGCCACAAGACAAATGATCTTTTTCATCCTGAGGAGTATTTCTTGTCCTAAAGCCAACAGCACTCCTGGAGACGGGCAGGTACTGTTGGGTATGTGACCCACCACTCCTCCCTTCCGCCCCGTGGCGGGCTCGGGACGTTTCAGCAACACGGGTGTAAAAAAATACAAAGGGCACCAGCTGTATGTGGTCGGATCAGTGTGCAGAGAGAGTACTGGAAGGGCACCCCAGAGGGCACTTTATCATTTTTATATACATAAGAAGCATTCAAGAGGGCACTTTCACTGTGTTGTTTTAAACATGGCGGCACCACTGACCCTCCCCTGAGACCACCTGTGCTCCTGCCAGCCCAGTGGTACATCGATGTAAATATTTCATTAAGGTTTCCATATTTACATACACAATGCCCATAAGAGGCAGTAGCAGTGCTGTAAAATTAAGTAAAAAGGGTTCAAAGTTCGTCTGGCAAGCTATATAGATAGAAAGGTTTTAATGTCTTAATTTTACGCCTAGGTTAATTATCTCACAGTGAAAATTGTTGCCATAGAGCCTGCATAGCTGCATTATGCAGTTACTGGCCTTAAAAATGGATCCTTTGAGCTTTCTTGTCCAATTTAACTACAGTGTCAAAGAAATGCTACATTATTTTGATGTCATCTTTTGTATGAATGAAAAGTGAGTCTGTTCTTGGCGAGGGTCGGTTTCTATATCTAAAATCAAAATACTAAATCATATCTTTCCGTTGAATACATGATACAAATGTCTTACCTTCAACAAACAGCAGTCAAGAGCGTAGTGGTCAACGATTACCTAAATTAGAGCAAGAATAAACAGGCTAACCCTGACACTGCAAGGTCTATGATAATGACCACACAGGAATGCAGATACAAGCAAAAACCAACAAAACAATTAAGATGCAGGAGTTACCTTGAATCAGGATTTTTGGGGGTTTCTTTTGCTTTTGTTTTTTCGTCTTATGAAACCACATGCATTTAAAAATACCGGCATCATAAGTGACACTGCACCTGCGAATCCAATCAAGGTAACGCGACTCGTGAGGCTGTTAAGTCAAGCGTGCATCTTTTCTTCCTGAATTTGTATGAGGCGTTAGGTAAACAAAAGCGAACTCTTGCCCCCATCAACAAATCTGCCTGATAATCTTCTCTGTGACTTGGCAATTATCTCAGTCCTTGACCTGAGAGGGAGAGGGAGGGATGGGAAAGAGAGAGGAGGGGGGAGGAGAGAAGAGAACACGGGATGTGGGCATGTCAGTGTATTGGACTGGGAGTGCCGGTGGAGCCGTGGGATCCGGAGATCTCTGTGTCTGGCCTTTACTGAGTGCGCTCCGAATGAGCTCATCAATATTCATTGACCCGCTCTGGCTAATGTCCCAGGCGACGGGCGGAATAAAGTTGCAGAGGTCGCACACTTCACAAGGGGAGAGAGAGGCCGGGAGAGCGAGGGAGAGGATGAGCGATGGAGAGAAAAGCGAGCGGGGATGATAAGAGAGCGCAGGTTTCAGACAAAAATGAGAGCAAAGAGAAGCAAACACCAAAAGGGCAAAGCCTCGGGGCCTGTGGGGGGTTAGGGAGTTTATTACGGCTTGAAAGTGCAACACATAAAACATGCAGAGGAAACATAAGCGCACAGATAAAGACACGCACGCCCGTGGAGTACAAACAAACGCACGCACGCACACACACGCCCTTATACATGCCAAGTTTGACATGACAAGATGCGTGCAGTGACAAACAAATACAGCTCCTCTAACCTCTCCCCCTATTTGTTCTGCTTTTTTCTTGCTCTCTCTCCCTGTAGTCAGGGGAAGATCCACACTGTACAACATGACACCTGAGAATACAGAACGGTACACGCAGCAAGAGAGGAAGAAGAGGAAGATAAGAGACGGGAGACAAAACACGGAAGGGGGAGTGGTGAGACGGGATGGGGAAATCAAGGTTGGGAGGAAAAGAACGAGGGCTTGTAGCTTGAAATCGTCTCGACACACGGGCGCCAATAATCGAGCACGCGCACACAGAAGCTGCCGTTACGGTATATTTTAATATTAAACCCATTTGTGCCAAGTTCTCCTTAATCATGCATGCGTATAGGGGCTGATGAATATTCAGGATGCAAAGGAAGGTCAAGGGAGACGAGAAGATACTGAATGATGGGATGTGTGCGCACTCACACACATAAAAACACATATTTGATAACAAATTAGCTATCGTTAGCATTCAATCACTTCCTAGCTAACGCTACAATTCGATCAAATCCAGTGTGTTTTACCTACAGGCTTAAATACATGTGTGCTATCAAACAGTAATGGACACTATGCAAAAAAGGTCATCAAATGCGTTGCTTTAGCTTGAAATTGGGCTGGATGTTCCTCTGGATTTTCGCAATCCATTGTCTTTTCAGTTACTTATGAATCACCGAAACCCAGAATCAGGGAAACAATTTGTCTGATTTCTAAGATCACAACCTTGCAGAAGCTGACGGTTCATTTGAAGCCCGGTCTGTCTGTGCATTTCTCAGTAGATTGAGCGTTTAACAATATTTTTATAACACCGTCACCTGCTTTATAGTCAGAAAGGCAAGGACATTTCTGCAACAGAGGACCTTTAAGATGAGTGTCAGTTAAATGCCTTAAATTAGACACAGTTAAAGCACCTTCTCAGCTGAGGATGTGAGAGGATTGGATGCACACTCACACATATGCTCAGGATGAATAATACCGGTCGGAATAAAGCCTTTACCTGGTGCTTCAGCGCAGCGAGCAACGTGCCAAAAGAGATAATGGTGCATGAGTGCCCCCACCTCGTCTCACACTTTACCGTCTTCCTCCCTCCCTCTCGTCTGGCTCCATGCTGCCCACTCCTCTCACTTCAGCTATCCTCGGGCTCTTTTCGCCTTATTTCTCCTCTTGTCTGTCTCCCTCTGCACATCCCCTCTTTTCTTGTTTATTTTATTGCACTGCCTCCTCTAAGGTGTTTTTTGACTGAATCATCGGCGATCCCACCGAGATGACAAAGTGTTGTGCTCTTCTCTCCCGGCTCCGAGTTAAAAAGCGGAGCATAAATAAAGTTTTCGCAAAGGAGCCGAGGGGGAGAGATAAAAGCTGCCAAAACAAGTGGAATTACAGCCAGGGCTTGGCTATCAAGACAATGACCCCTGACCTGTTGTATTAGAGTGCGGCCATAAGATAGCTCACTCAACCCCATCACATTTATTATTTATCTACTTGGAAGAAAGACTCTCCTCTCCCTCGCTCTCCTCTTGTATAACCCTCTCCCTCCCAGTTCAAGCTCATTCGCTTTCATCAAACAAATCTGTCTCAGCTTCACTGTCTGGCTTCTCCTCTCCACATAGCCCTCACCTCTGCAAAGCCCCATCCCCCCCTCCCCCCTTTTTTCTCCACACAATCCCTTGTGGGACGATTCCTGAAGTTCTCTTCCACTTTTTTAACTTTAACTGGATCACAAAAGCACCATCTGCCCATTTGTCAATATGTAATATGTTAGTGTTTGTTTGCGCACCGGGGGGTGGGGGGGCAAAGTGGCGACGGTCAGCTGTCAAACAACACTTCTGTTGCCGTTTTTATTGCTGCCGTATCACGCAAATGCTGTAGTTATGGTCTGCCGTGCCGTGTACTTCTCTTTGTCTGCTTTCATCGTTATTCTTGGATGTCTGTCAGGGCTGAGGCTTATCTTGTCAATAAGGCTTTGCATGCTTCTAACTGTGGCCTTGGTATTTACATATACACCAGGTAGAGTGGGATGTTTGATAAACTCACACACCTCAGATTTCCACAGCTCCTAATACCCCATGTTAGACACTGCATCCCAACTATGTGTGGGTGTGGACTGTATGCCAATGCACATGGCAAATCTGACTGAGATGCATCTATGCATATGCTCCACCCTCATTACACCGAGTCCAGCTATGCTCGAGTTCTGTAATTTTCTGCTTAATTGGTGCATGCAAAATGAGAATCACCATCCTATGTAACAGAATCGAGGAACAAAGGCAGAGGGAGAAAATAGGAGACCAACAGAGAGACATGGGAAAGAGAAGAGTGCACTGATTGTGTCTGGATGTCGCAATGATGCGGATGAAAGTATGCACGCCGAGTGATCTGAATAACAGCCATCTGTTTTTCAAAGTATGTGGCTCTCACATGCATGACAAAAGAACTTAATGCCACGTAACTTTGCATGACAACAAAACTGTCCGAGCAGATGTGGACAGGGGACAGACATTTTTTCCCACTGGAAGGACACCGTAGAAGGGCGTCCGCCTGTGCTTTCAAAGCAGAAACGTGATAAGAAAAACTGTTCAAAAATGGGAAAGATAAAGGTGCAGACCTCCGAGGCTGAATGCAACGTGTGTGCCAAATGTTAAAACTTGATCAAATCTCATCTCAAAATCATTTCAAGGAAAATGAAAGGAAAAGAAATGAAATATGCCTCGGCAAAGTCAAATAAGTGCCGAGTCTGGGTTAAAGTGTGGGGTCCTGGGGCCGCGTAGCTGCAGATGGGAGGCTGACGGAGTGCGTCTGCACACCGCCAGCTCGGCTCTGCTCGGCTCAGTTCACCCATATTAGATCGACGGCGCACTGCAAGGCCAAACAGCAGCAGCACCAAAACAATGTGTTACAGCAAATGATCCGTGACATTGACAGGAAGAGAGGGGGGCTTGTAGCATGATTCAGCTATCGCTGTTGATGAGCTCAGATGATGGCTTTTCATGCATATGCGCGCGCGCACACACACACACGATCTTCCCCTTTGCTCTGCCACATTTCGAGTGCACCTAGGGGTGAGGACCTTGATGCAACCGCCAGTCTCACCTTCCTTTACCGTGTGTGTGTTTATCGACTTGTGTGCTATAACCCTCGCTGCACAGCTACTGGATTCAGTACGGTAATTACATGGAATTATCGAGGCAACCGCGCAGAGGGCAGCGCATTTACACGCATGTGCGCACACACACACACACGTGCGCAGGCTTCCATTCAGATGTCACCTCTTTGTCTGTGAAATGCCATAAACAAATGACCCTAAGTATATTGTCATTAGTGACATAAAGGCCAAACACACACTATGCGCACACAGACACAACAGACTCTCCAATCTTGACGGTGCTGACATTTGGATGCCCTGCTGTTATGACTAATCATTCAAAATGAAGTCACAAAATCTATCCCCGGCCTCACCTCTCACGCCCTCCCCCGCATGACATCCCCCTCCTCCTCCGCTCTATCTAAATGTCAGCATTTCCATGGAGCTCATTAATACCTCCCGTTTTAGGTGTCTGTGTGTGCCTGTAGTGTGTTTTGGGATGCTCGGGGAGGGAGGAAGAATGATTTATTGGATTGGTAAGTGGTCTGTTGTTCTCTTTTTCTGTTTTAATATCACCTCTGAATCGTTCTCTCTGTGTGTTTGTGTCTGATCCATCATTACAACCCCCCCCCATCTCTAATTCTTCCTCTCCGTTCCGACTCTGATCCATCATCGCTGGGTGTGTGTGTGCGAGGCAGCGGCTGTGAATCATGCAGTGGCCTTTTCCACTGACATGGCCCGGACTGACCCAGCCTGGACACCACTGTGCTAAACAGCATTCATCATAATAGCGTCCGTCTAACGCTTTCACGTGCTTGCGCGCCGGGACGCACGCGTGTTCGTCTCTTCGGGTGTGCAAAACAAACACTGTATACGGTTTTAGGATGTATAGACAGAAACATGCAGACTCCAGACAGATACAGGCAGGCAGTGGGGGGAGGAGGAGGAGGAGGAAGCATGGACAGCCAATGTGAAAAGACGACAAGACTGTTCAGATCCTCACACACTGCGGGGATCTGAGGATGTCTCGACGTGCTGTCAAAGAGGTGTGCGCACAAGGCGATGAGGCAAGGAGGGGGGGGATTACACAGTAAGTGAATCAGATCTGTAGGAATGCACAAAGCAGCCTTGAAACAAACACAACCGGGTTATCAGGAGACTGGAAAAAACGAAGGGAGAGGGAGCTGTCAAAGCAATAACCTTTGAGCTAAATCAGCAGCGATAATCACAGATACCGTATGTATGAATGCCCGAGTGATTCTATGAGCTAGATATGTCAGCCATTGGTATGACACATGAACACATGAATATAAGAAGAAAGAAGAAAGAATAAGAAGAAACTAAATTCTTTCATGCTTTAGTCTAAAGCAGGGGTACTCAAATACAAATCTACAAAAGGGCCACAAAGATTTTTATCAATGACTCAAAGGTCCATGTATTGAGGTCGGTCGGGCCACATGTAATAATACTGTAATATTCAAACCAAAATGTCCTTTTCATTAAAAACAACAACAAAAATACGAACTAAAATAAAATGTCATTTCCATTTTGACATAAATCAAAATACAGAGTAGCAGGCCGGGGGCTGGCTATTGAGGACAACTGGTCTGAAGGCTCTCTGTATCTATGCTGGAGTGCACAGAGACTCATACAGACCCAGTGACCTCTGACTAGGGCTGGGCGATATGGCTGAAAAATGTATTATGATTCAAGTGTTTAATATCAGTCGATATCGATAATTATTGATTTTATTTTTTTACCCATTTGAAATAAGAAAAAAAATAAAAAATAACCCTTTAAATGGTGACTACAGGTTGGAGATTTAAAAAAATAAAAATAAAAATTTCAAGATTTCAGAATTGGAATCTAAGACATGAGACAAAATAGTGTATAAGCTGACATTGCTGCTTGACAATAGTCAAGATAAATAATTTTGGTTTTTTGAAGTGGGGTCATATGAAGTACATAGTACAGCTTTGTACTACAGTGGACGGAGTCAAGATGCAAAGCGAATTTTAACGTCCTGAAACAAGGCCCACCTAAAAAAATCTATATTATTGCAAGTGTACGTTGTATAGAGAAAATTCACACCGCTTTACATCGCTGTCAGACTGCCCTTTCTTGTAGCACTACATTTTCTCAACCGTAGAACCGCCATATCCCTACGCATTAGTGCAACTGGGCCATTATGCTAATGCGCAGGGATACAGAGGTTCTACGGTCTGTGTCTGAAATTGTTAAGTTTCGTTTTGGTCGAAAGTAAACAGAGTTGCGAGCATAAACCTCTCGTCCAGCGACTGGGCCTCGCACTGTATTTCGCTGCTCGCAGATCACCTGTTTCTAACGGAGTTCAGTGAAATTATCAAACGTTCTATCGAACATATTTTCTATTGATATTGATCACGTGTCTACCACAATAGATATAGTTATTGTTTTATCGCCCAGCCCTAACTCTGACCTCAAGGATAAAGGACGTCAGGAAAGACGAAAGAACAGAGCTAAAGAATCCACCCTTTTCCATCAACCTCAGAGGAATAATAACAGCTTCGTAGGATCCATCCCTGTAGTTTCTCTCCTTTTAGTCACCATAAACGTCAGATCTGTCAAACACAGTGCTACCTAATGAGTTTATTTACAACAGTCGCTCTGCGTAATGTGAATGGGTTTCGCTCGAAGTGGCATCTTTTAGCTCATCGTTCACTGCTGCAACTGTTTTTATTGTAAAAGTTTCAAAAATGTAACTGTACACAAGCTGCTTGGCTCCAAACAGACAAAGTTAGCAGGCTACCGGGTGACCATAGCAGACGTTTAGCACCTTAAAGAGGCAGATTTTTCCCTCAGGTGCAAAACAAACACAGGGAGTTAAAGAGGAGTAACTTCTGCCAGGTGGCCAGTTATAAGACTCCATATGGCTGCTAATGTTGCTTTGTTGGATGTATAAATATGGGCAACTGTTTGCTAACAACTGTTTGCCACATTAACTTGAGCAGTGAAAAATATGTCATTGTTGTCTTTAAGGGTGCTCCTCGGAGGCCCCGAAAATCTGTTTTTTCGCAGTTTTAAAGGGAAAGTCCTTTTGTTGTCAAACATAAGGTGGTTTAAATGAGTCCCCGGTGATGCCGATGCACAGACATTAGTTCAGGCTGCGAGCCCTGTTGTCAGAGATCTGAGAGCCTGCTGGCAGCTCATCAGACAAAGATGAACACCAGCAGAGGAGGACAGATACCAAAGACATATTTAGTGTATAATTTATATAAAGTACATACTGCACTGGCTGTGACCTTTTAGACAAAGTTACACTGGCAACTCAAAGCTTTCTGTAAAGTTTATAAGCTAACCTACTTCATTTTAAAGAAGTAGATATTTTGGAAGTATGTTTATTTACTTTTTTGCAGACAGATGAGAACATTGCAGGATTATCAACAATGCTTTAATTTGCATGTGACTGGAAAACGTTCCAGCCAGCCCGGTGTCTTCATGACCCCTCCCTGAGAGACACAAAATGACTAAAAACAGAGATGTCTCTCGGACAATGAAAGGAATCAATCCCCCAAATGGCGTTCATTGCAGCATAGGGAACCCAACTATCTGAGAAACTGTCACCAGCCCCCCTCCCAGGACTTCAGCTGCATGCTGGCAATAAGAGCATGCACGGACTTCCAGGCCAGAGACCTGCTGCACCTTCCGTTCTGACTCCACAGTCAAGAATGAAGAACAGCCTCCTGCGGAATATCTGACCTGAGTTCTTTATAAAAGAAATCCACAGTCCAGCAGCAACAAACAACTTTGACAAATCATCCACAAGCTTGTATAGGCAACCAAGAGAGACAGAGAAGGTCCCATTTTCAAATTTTCATCTGCCCGCATATGGCCAATAAAAATGATTAATACATGTAAATTGATATAGATTGTAAGACACAGCCCCTTTAATAATTTTTTTTGTTGAATTTGTTCATTTTTGCTAAGCTAAGTTAATCAGTTAATGGATGTAGCGATATATTTAGCTCTCGGCAGGTAAGAAAAAAGCGCACATCCAAGTGCTTCTGGGCACAGATACAGAAGTGAGGTCTAAGAAGAATTTAAAGAATCTGTAATTGAAAAAAAATGCAATATTTTATTACGGAATGGCAGATTTTAAAAGAATCTGTTTGTTTTTTGGCTTGAAGTGTTTCTATCGTTGACCCTATTTGCTGCTGATCATTTCGGTCTGACTGGCTGCCAACTGCCTGGAAGTTCTCCAAGCAAAGCAGTCGCAGCCCGAGCTAATCTTAAGAAATCTATATCAGCGGTGAGTCATGCAAGTTCTATCACCTTTTGGCAACAGAACTAGACCCATTGTATTGTAAAAGAACGTCATAATTTTCTTTCTGCTTGTCCCCTCCGACAGAAGGTCAGCCGTAGGGTTGAGCAAGTACTTAGCTGAGACGAGCAATCTGGTACAAATAATGTAAATTAAACTAACCGATTCAGGTCAGTCCGGACCACTTCTGGTTTGGGTGCCACCAACTCCTATTTCAGCCCCACCCATTCCAAGTATGGAGACCAATAGGGAGACTTAAGTTGGTTGAACAGATACAGTTACAGATACACTGCAATGGTGTGCTAGCTCATCCATCTTCAGCCGTCATTCTCAGGTCACTTTCACATTAATTCAGAAACTATAACAATGACACAATGTCACAGCAGAACACCTTGACATTGTCACTGTATCCGTTTCCCCCCCAAAAAAGTTGAGTTAGTATTCATGGTCTGCGGTTTCAACCCTACATCTAATTACTTGAAAAAAGATGAATATAATGCAAATCTAGCATAATGTCTGTAATCTATCAATGGCAATTAAAGAGGCCAATTTGTAGCACACTGAAAGGGACAAATGACGGCCATTTTGATCCTGAATAATGACTTGATCAATTAAAAACCTGTAGTTTCATCCCCGCTAATCGGCTCTTTCTTGATCACAAACCAATTTTAATTTTGTGCTCATTCTCGGAATTGCTCGTTAAAAGAAAAAACACTTTTGAAATATTAGTTTCCTTTCCAAAGATAAATTAACAAAAAAACTTAATACAAAGAATAATTCTCGAGGTCCCCGAGGGATCTGCGAAATACTGTTTTTTTCCTGTCCCTTTTTTGATTCATCAACATTGTTTTAGGATTATTGATATCGAGGAGAGGGAGAAAGGGAGGAAGACAGCGAGAGGTGGAGTTGCACACTTTGCACATCAGAGACAGGCAGACAAACAGAGAGAGGGAGAGGATCAGAAGAGACTCATTCTTGAGATCAAAGCGACATTTTCTTCCACCTTGTTTTTCATTTAAATCTTTTTTTCCTCAATTAAGACGCAGCCGGCGCGCACACACAGTGTTCCTGTGCATGTGAGCTGCTCGTTAATGCATGGAAACTTTTGTGCATTCAGCTGCGAGTGCATTTGTGTGCGCTTGTGTGTCTGATGTGTGTCTAATGTGTGTGTGCGTGTGTGTGCGTGCGTGCGTGCGTGCGTGCATATAGCTGTTTTGTGGCTGCGCTAATCAGGCGCCGTTGTCAGAACAGCAAACACACAGTGGCGGGAAAGGAGAGATGATTGAAACTCCAACTTAAACATACTACTGGTTATCAGTTTCACTCAAACTGTGGCTTAACGGCACAGTTGTCATGGAAATCAGGCAGACTTTGTGTGTGTGTGTGTGTGTGTGTGTGTGTGTGTGTGTGTGTGTGTGTGTGTGTGTGTGTGTGTGTTTGTGCTGCACCACAGTGGGGCTGAGTATGCAGTGAAACATGGCTACAGTGGTTAATGTGTGTGTGTGTGTGTGTG
>CAEMYA010000010.1:8531673-8571996 GCA_903131615.1 Diplodus sargus
TTTTTTTTTTTAGCACTAAACCATGTTAACCTATTCTAGTAGTAACCCAAAGTGAAATCGTGAACCTGACAATGAGTCTAATGTGTCTCCTTTCAGTTGTACAACATCCAAGTGTTTTTTTTTCACTTGGCCCTAAAATCCCACAGCTCTGCAGATGTGTCAGGGTGAATCATCTCTCCCTTCTTTTTTGAATGCGGTGAGCAGGAAGACACCAATAAAATGCTGCGAGTCCAACTCCCACAGGCAGCAGCTGTAGATTCAATTCAACACTTCAGGCATTTGTTTTGACAGTGTTTTTTCCCCCCACCAACATGCTGAGCCGAAAGTGGACCAAAACACAGTATATATTGGGATAACAACCAGCAGAGATCGGCGGTGTGCTGGGGTGGTCTTCAATATTTCAGAACACACATCATAGAGCCACCTTTTGAGGTGGATATAGAGGCTCATCTACACCAGACCTGTTTTCAAAAATACATATTTTCACAAACATATGTATTTAATCTCACCAGACAGGTATGAAAGGGACGTGTGTAGATGATAACGCTGCTTGACAAGGCGTGACAGCAAATGTAAAAGAGATTAAAATAAAGAAAAAGGGAAATAGACGTTTGAACCTGACAGCTTCATTTTCCTTCTTCCCTGGTTAGGTTTGTCATAGTGGGTGATATTTTTGTGGAACGCGCGGTGCATGAGCCAACAGCGGTGTAATTTTGTCAATGTTTATTATTAACCATTTTCTCAACAATTCAAGGCTTAAAGGGGAGCCACCAGTGAGCAAGAACATTTATGATTTACAAGGCAGTGAAAACAACATTGATATCTACAAAAACAAACATTAACCTGAGAGACAGGTGTAGAATTCACTCGTGCTCAGACTCCTCGAGCAAAACATGTTGTGACTTCAGCTCAATGATGTTGAAAAAGCTGATAACTTTGATTTTAGTCAGAGAATTTTAGTTTATTTTTTATTCCGCCGAGGACATCTAGAGATCTAGGGGTGTCTGAATCAAAACGATGAAAATAAGTCAGATAATCTGACTCAGGCAGATATTGTCACAGACAAGTTAATGTTATAAAGGTTTATTCACCAAGCCACCATGAAGTGCCCTGGGGTTTGAGGCAATTAGATATAGTGGCCAAAGTGTGTAAGTACAACATTACGTGATGCACACTAGACAAAAAACTTAATTTTCCATAAGCAACAGTGGATACATTTGTTTTTAAAGTGCTACAACCACCACAAGATAACTAATTACATCTTTTATCCCCAAGTGTGCAGAAGCTATGCAGAAGATCCAGTTCTCATCTCATTTTGTGTGAAATCTGCAGTGAAGTCTGCATAAAAGACTTCCTGTGGTAATGTGAGGACGGCCAGCGGAGACTCCAGGAATTTTGCTTAATATCACTTAAACAACATTTCAATTGTGGAGGGTTGTTAGGCTTATTATTAAACTCTACAGGGAGCCCGGCCAGTAGTTTCACCACTGACTCCAGTTTTTAGGACAGGCTAAACGCCTTTTAACTCCAGCTCCACAGTTAGTGCACAGGCATGAGAGTGTTATAGATTTTCTCATGTATCTCTCAGCAAGACAGAGAAAAGTGTATTTTTTCAAAATGCTGAAAAACTTCTTGTTCTGCTGCACGCCCGGACTTCTCTGTTTCATTGTGCCCGCTGTCAATGGGAAGATTTTGTGTACATGTGTTTTGACAGGACTTGATGTTACTGTCTCAGAGTTTTTGTTTTCTACCGTGTCTATAATAAAGAAATGGAGCAAACAGAGATATAATACCTGAGTGCGGCCACGACTCTCTCCACTGCGTCACGAAGCACTGATTTGACGGACAGGTCAAGAGGTCCAACAGCCACGCGGAGAAGCTCTCCAATGCGCTCCAGGGGTTGCCCGTCGGTCGCCATGGTGACGGCTAGCTCATGCACTTTCGACCTCTCCGATCGGGACAGATCATAAAGTTGACTGTAATCCTGGGAAACAGAAACAATACAAGAGTGGTGAGAGTGCAAACATTTTTCAACTGACAGGGAAAATATTTCATGGGAGGAAAAAAAAGCAGAAATAAAGGATATTACGGACAAATTCACAATAAAGAAGCTCACAGCCTTGGTCAAAAATTCTAAAATATTAATCATAACAAATACAGAAAAAAAAAACTATTGAGAGATGGCAGACAAAAAAAACATCAGAGAGAAAGACTGCGGAAAAAAGTGATATGATACGGTTCATATCGAGTGAAAGCGGTGTAGTTCTGGTGCAGTTCTGCAAAGTTTTTTTCTTTGCGTAAAGTTTGTTGTTCTCAACAAGTATTAACCCAAAGGGCAGCGCTGGCCTGATCCTGTCCAACCTCTGCACCGTCCTGCTCTGCTTTGCTTGTTTTTCTCTCTTCCAATAAGAAACGGCTGAAAAGCTCAACCTGGAAAGTCAAACTTGGCATTTGATTGTGAGCATGTGTGCGTCTGTGTGTGTGTGCGTGTGTTCTTATATATACATACATATCTGCAAATAACATACAAATACTTCCTTTAAATTATGATCAGTATACTATATTAAATTTAAAATCATTGTCGATTCTGTTTTTGTTAATACATTGCTCCATCGGAGGAACTCTCCCCTCTGAGTAAACAAACGGTTGGTATATGGAGTCAGAATAGATTCCGTTCAAAGCCTCTTTCTCAATAGCAGCTGCAAAGAGCTTCAATCTGAGGGTGGCTGGCCCCTCTCATTACCGTAACCTAAGAACGCAAAGGTCCTATACATGACAATTGAAGCTTGAAACTTAACTAACATTCTCAGTTTTGTCAATATGGCGAGGATGTCTATGTATTGTGTTGAAGAGATATCTATTAAGTTATCATGTTTACCAGCCAGACCCTAGCCAGTCTATACAGTGAGATGTGATAGTCCGACACCTCTGAGCTCTAGCTGCGCAGCTAACTGAGCTTACTAGCAAACCACAGCTACAGTTAGCAGCAGTTAGCGGCTACCATTGGTGATATGCAGCCCCCTGTTTGTTTAGCGTATTCATATGATAGGTGGGCATTTCTTACATATTGCACCTTTAAAAACAGCAATTTCTCAGCAATCTCATCTCTCAAGGCCTTGAGATACAGGACTTCAAAGTATGAATGGATAAAAAAGTTGGTAGTGTTTTAAAATTATATATGTTCGACATTTTCTCACCAGGTTCCACTGTCTTTTTCAAATGTGGAAAAAGGTTTTGATCTCTGCACCCAACATTTTCAGAGGGATGTGCTGGCGGAGAGCTTTCTTTAATTCCCTGTTCAGTCTGAGTGTAACATTGACATTCTTGGTATTGAGTCAAGCTCAATCCACTTTTGGCATTGGACTCAGACAAGCATGCCCCCTTGTCACTTCTGCATTTTGTGATGAATACCAATATTCTATTGATATTCATAATACGGAATTTGTGATATTCATGGCATGTGACATTCATTAGCAGAACTTCAAAGCCTAGCCGAGGACTGAGGAGAGGAGCGTCTGACTGGGTAACATTTGGGTGGCTTTTTGTAGATAATGCTCGCTGTGATCTCGGCAGCTGAGGGTTATAAAGATAAAGTCTGAGAGTCAATTTGAGATCACTGTGGTCTCTCGAAAAAATGTCTATCTTTGAGTACTGGTCTGGGGGGGAAGCACCTGCCGCAAAGTCAGAAGCTCAAGTGTCTTTCGTTGTTATTCATGAGTGATCAGGAGTTTAAGTGCCAGTTAGGGACAGTGGGTGTTCATAAAACTAAGCTCTCAATGCTGTGTTCTGATCCTTACTCATGATCATAAATCTAGGATACTGACTTGAGAAAGACTAAGAAGACAAGTGACAGATATGGGGCTGATGGGTTTTACTGAGAGTAGTTTGATGAGGTGGTTTGGGAATCATGTTGGGATGTCTCTCGGATGCTTTCTTTTGTTGGTGTTCTGGGTATAAACTGCTAGGAAGAAACCCAGTGACCACAAACCTTACCAAAAAAAAAGGACTTGGATGGACTGGCAGATTGATGCTTTGAAATGTGCCTGTTGCCATAGAGGTTAAAAGGTCTATCTGATAAACCGGTGTCGGTGTGGTTCCAACATCATGATTAATGTTGTTCCAGGTACATCACTGCTGTTGTGATATCACAGCTTTGTGACTCTTGTTGTTCCTGGAACATCATAATTAATGTTGCACCAAGGTCATCATTCCTGAGTGCGCAATATGAGCAAGCTGTTGTGGCGCCATGGGTTGAGTGCAGCACTCTCATCCAGGAGACAAGGGCTCAACATATAAATATACTGTTCAATAGTTATCATCTCCACCAAGGAAGTAACCTTTTTGTTGGTTTTCCCCAAAACTTGGATGGAGGATGTGTCGCGGCTCAGAATAGACTCCACATTTTTTCAATTTTCTCAAGTAATAATGCATGGATCTTTTCTGGCGCATTAAGGTGCCTGGTATATACACTATGAGTAAGATTTTCATGCCAATACAAATAAAAATCTGGATCCAGCAGATTTTAATATGTTTTATTTGATACTGGATTAGTGTGGCTGCTGGGCCTTTGCAGTTCTTTTCACTCGGACCACATAATATTTTCTGTTTCTTTCCAGTTTTTTGTTGCTGTCTGGTTAAGATTGGGTATCAAAAATACTTTATTAGGTTTAGGTAAAAGGTTGTTGATTTAAAAACGCCCTTCCACAATGTTTAACGTGTGTTACAAAGGCTAACTTTGGTCGGTTACAATGACGGTCCTGAAGACACTTTAATTATGATGTTTCAGCAACAACACCAACACGGCAATATCGGACTGTGCATTGTTTGAAAAGCCAACCATAAGCCACAATGTCATCCAGCCAGGGATCTTTGCTGCATGTTATTTCCCATCGCCTCTCACCCCTCATTTCCTGTCATCTTTCTCCTGACACTATCAAATAAAAGGCCAGATGCCTCGAAGAGATATTGTTTTTTTTAGAACGAAGGTATGGTTTTCGATCTTTTTAAGTATTTCTTATAGAATTTGATTTAATTGTATACTATCATAAGTAAAAGGGTTTTAATAAAGAAACTGTGCCAACTTAAGATACTAAGGAGTCCACAACACAATTGTCTTTTCACAGCATTTCTCTAAATACTGAGCAGGGCTTTTTAAAACACTAAACCGTCATATCATATATAATATCTGCAGTGTATACATTGCTGCCCTCGTGGCAGGTCAAGGCGCCTGTGGTGAATTCCGCTACGTTCCACAATCATTTCCAGCAGCTGGTCACGTACACTTGATAAATGACGGCAGTATAGCCAAACAGAGCCTACAGGGCTCTTTCTATCTATCTTTCTCTACCTATCTGCCCTTTCCTGGTTCTTATATCCGTTTTATCTATCTCCAAGGATACAATCGCTTCCTGCACCGGTAGAAGGGAAGTTACATTGTAGAGGTTGGACAGTGTGTGTGTGTGCACCTGTAACTTAAGCCTAAAGGCAAGTAATGCTTATGATCTTCAGGCTATTATAGGTGCTTTTAAACACAGATTAAAAAGAAGGGGGCTAAATGTTATAAACTTGCCAAGTATGGGGGGTCACAAATTATCAGTTTTCACAGGTTTCTCGTGGTCGCATAGCAACACCCTCTCCAGCCCAACATTCATTTTGTGCATGCACACGCTGGCACACACAGCCACAGGGAGGTGACAGTGGGGTAAGTCAGTGTGACTTTGCTTAATGAGATACAGCACGGTGTACGTACTGTATATATACGGCCATGTGGCAGCGGGCCTCATTTGAAACAGCACACCGTAGATTTACATTAATATACCCTTGACTAGTCCCAGTGAGGCTGGGAAGAGCTTAGTCAAGCAGAACAACCCCGGAAATATACAACACTAACACGCACACACGTACACAGACATACAGACACGATCTGAATGTCCAACTCAAGGTGACCCCATGAACAGGCAAGGGAACAGGATGTGAGGGATCCAGTGTGTGTGTCTTAAACACTGTGAGTGAGTAACTTAATCCAAAGAGTTCAGGATAATCACTATTGAGTCAACTTACTTGTTCATTAAAGAGAAGAAAGACAGGAAAATGAACAATGTGTGCCGTGCGGATGAGCGTTACAGTATGTCACAGTCGTTATCAAAGAGTAGATGATAAGCTTCGAGCAGAGTAAGACGTCTGCCCTTTCAGGAATTAAAAAAGTGAACAGAAGTTCTAATATGTCTGTGGATTAATTAATTAAGTATTTCATCATGTTCATGAATCTGATGAAGTTAGGTATGTTTAAGTGGAGCAAGCACATATTCAACTTTTCTTGCTTTTCAGCTTCAGTGGCTGTCCTCCATATATCTATATATCTATTTCAGCTTTGAGTGTTTGGTTGGTAATTTGTTGTGCGGATGAACTGTCTGTTTTCTAAAGGTGCTGGGATTGCTAATGGTGTGTGCTAGAGCTCAGACACATTTGGAAAAAAAAATGTAAAAGGTGTATGGGTTCAGGTATAGTTCGGTCACGTCAGTTGTATTGGTGCTTTCAAGTTCTTTCAGTGAAAATATACTTTTTAGGCTGGATTGGCACTGCTTTAAAGCAGAAAAAAATACTAGCTAAAATAAGTCTGAACAGTTGAAATGGCGCTTTCAAGTTCTTTAAGTGAAACTATAGTGTAAAAATAGGCTGAATTGACACTGTGACACAACTGCTCTAAAGCATGTCTATAACCATAGCAGGGTAACACAAACTCAGTGCTTCAGCTTAGATTAAATGCGTCCGGCTCCAGTCGGGTTCTGACATAAAAAAACAAAACAAAAACAGAACACCTGTCGAGTTGAGGTTGGGCTCATTTACAACTGTCTCTGACTTGAAAAATGCCACCCAAGCCACAGTCTGTTGTGTGCCCGAGTGGGAATTTAGTGTTGCTTTCCTGTTATTTTCAGGGCTGTTATTTCATTTCTTAGATTTTCATATGTTTTTTAGGGTTTGGATTTAATACAACTGATCCCTCTCCTCTGTAACCTGCACGTAATTGGTGGCCTCCGCCAAGCGACAACAGATGAATATTAGCTTTTAGCTTTATCTGGTACAGTATATAAACCTTGTATTGTTCCTCGTATATAAACAATAAGCAATCTGGGTGGCTATTTTACAGCATTAAACAGCAGGGACATCTCTATTGAACTGTGTGTGTTCTGTTAACCAATAATTTACCACATGTTTACACGAAGAGGATTTCTCCCTTTTAAAAAATTAGGAGGCTTAAGTGTGTGGCAGATGGGGTCTACCTGCTGGCTGTCTTTGAGTGACAGAATGAAGGCATGACTCAGAGTGTCCAGGTGGGCCTGTGATTGCTGCAGGTGTGCCAGAGCCTCATCAAAAGTCATCCCTGCTGGGTCCGTCCCTTCCTGCTCCCCGCTACCGTCGCCTCCTCTCTTCCTGCTCTTCTCGCCCAGCTGGCGCAGGGCTTTCGTGGCTCGCTTTATCACCTCCGACCTCGCCTGGATGCTCAGCTGGAGATGGGATTGGACGCATGGATGGATGGAGGGAATGGAACGAGGAAAGGGAGGAACCGGATAAGGGAGAGCAAGTCAAATGGAGCGGAGAGAGGGAGAGAAAGGTGCACAAGTTATGTACATTAATTTCAGACTTTAACACGTTGAACAGAGGCAGGTATAACCCAATCTATCTGTGCAGAAAAATACCATCAGGAACTTGAGTAGCATGTGTATGAGGAGTGTGTGTGTGTGTGTGAGTGTGAGGGAGATCATAGCTGGAAGCCTGGTGTAATTGATTCTATTCAGTGAGAGCAGGTTAGCCATTCATGGGGAGAAGAGAGGGGCCTTTGGCGGTGGGAGGTTTTACTCTCTTGCATGGAAAGGCGCCGACACACACACACACACACACACACACACACACACACACACACACACACACACACACACACACACACACACACACACACACACACACACACATTCAGACCAAGAAGACACCTATAAATCATCCAACTTCACAGTCGTCGCTAACTCAGCCACGCTCTCGGTCACTTGCTACTCAGACTTCTGCATTTGTTAGATATATGGAGTCAGACCGACAGCATTTTTCTTTCAAAGGACAGGTTGATCACTCAAATGGAGAATCATACCAGGCAAAATTTCTCTTTGTGTGTATGTATTTGAGCGTGAGGGTGTACATCAGGGATGGGCGACGAGGACCCGCGGCCCGCCAGTTGCCCTCGTCCTCGCCCCTCGTCCTCACTCAATGGGGCCCGATCAATTTGTTATAAAAAGCAGTCAATTTCCAAATATCAATAATTCACAGTGTCGTCAGAAGGAACATTATTTAAACAATTCGTATCTTGATGAGAGAGATAGGCCCCGGATCACCCCCATACCTCCAGCCTCAAAAACACAACGAACAAACATGTTCTATCCATTTTAATTAATAGAGAGGTGTTAGTGGAGTCTGTTTCCAAGCTTTCTCTCCATGGATAACACCGGAGCGCACTGCAAGGATCCGCTCCGACTTGGACTGCCCTTCCACCTGGACGCCTCACACCTCGATCACGTGCACAGCCAGAGTTTACCTTACACACAACTCTCCTATTTCTCCTTTCACGGACTCCTCAGCGTGTGTGATTACTTCTTCGGGCCTGCGTTCATTCGCGAAGGGAGCGGCACCGAGTGCGCTGCGTAAATGAAGGCCACGCGTGGCTCAGAAAGCATCTGCTGCAGGAGCTGGAAGACAAACGACTCAGCAGGGTGGAGACACTGCGGGCAGCTATTTACTATATCAAACACCTGCGGAGCCTGCTGGACTTGAACGTGTCCGGGATGGAGGTGTCACTCGGAGACGCGCGTAACTGCGCCGCTGCAGCAGAGGACAGAGTGCAGCGAGGTGAAGAATACTCGCTGAAGTTGGCACAGCACTACAAATGTGCCACAAAGCCAACCCAGTGGGAGACTTGGAGATCAGACGCAGTGCTAACTTGAGCCAGTGCGCAGACGAAGTTGAGTGCACAGAAGGAGCGATTGAGAGCAAGAGTGAGCGGTCTGCAGCGCAGCCAGCAACAGTTTGTAAGAGCGTAGAGGTTATTATTGCACCTTTTACCAGGGCGAAAATCATCTTCAAAATATAATCTATGTGCTAGCAAAATATATTTTTCTGTGCTCAAAATCTCCCATTGCTCTTTCACAGCATAAATAAGAAACAGGTCACGGAATAGGAGGGCAGAGAGTAGAAATGTACATCAAACATGAATATTGTTTTTTGTTATCACTGATGCACTTTGTGCCGTGTTATTTTTATTGAATGATGACTTCTGAGATACCATTGCACTGAAATAATTGTATATCACTCAGGAATGTGAATGTTTTGTCTCCGTGTTAAATTGGCTAATTGAATGATGGGGATACAGTATCCTACTGGTGGAAGCGTGCGATTACAATCTGGCCCTCAGATAGTGAGGATAACATTTTTGTGGCCCTCTCTATCATTACAGTTGCCCATCCCTGGTGTACATAGTCGGCTATTCTGTTAGTTGTAGCCGGCATCAAAGGGCAAGCTGAGTTTGGCTGAGGGGTTGAGCGAGTGAGGATGATTCCACTAAAGACGCTATCGAAGATCGATATTTCAAGGAAGGCGAAAATGCCAACTGTTTCCCTTCAAAATATATGTCCAAAAGGAGGTTAGCTTACTCCCAGTAGTCCTTCTCAGCCCTCTGCCCGGTGGGAAATGGATTACTCCATCGTGGGGGTGGGGGGGTGTGAAAGGTCAGATGGATTCCTAGCAGTGAGATGGGTTAAGATTTTCTCTTTGAGGGTTCAATAAGGATTAAAAAAAAAATGGGTTAGGGAGGAAGCAGACAGTGGGTTTCTGAGCGGTAATCTGCATGTTAAAAAGCACAGTGGGAAAATAGTGCCTGCTGGGAATTGGAGTTTAATTGGCGCTGAAGTAGAGAGGGATCAATTAGCTCCGGTGGTGTCACAGTGAACGAGAGGGTGCACGCGACAAAAGAAGAAGAAAGGTCTGGACGGGGGGGCAGGGGTGTGAGAGTATAAAAAGAAAAAAAAGAAAAAACAGTGGGCTAGTATTGATAAGGTGCGCTGAGGCACTTTAAGTCCTCAGCAGGACAATTTTTCAGAGAGCTGTAATTATGTGGCTGACATTTCTTGTGCAATTCTCTAATTTCTTTTATAAATCATGACTGGTATGTGCTGGGAGGCGACAGAGCGCGGATGTGAACATAATAATATATTTAAAATTAGGAAAGGGCTTTTGACGTTCCAAAAATTGAGCCGGGGCTTATGAGAGACGACTGGTCAGACGATGAAGAGCACGGAGTGAGAAATGTGGCAGTTTGATGTAGTGATTGGAAGTCCTTGGTACAAGACAATATGAATCCCATCTGGGTGGCTGCCTGGAACCGACTACAGTACCTTCTGTGCTGCAATTACAAACTGTCTGTCGGCCAAACTCCCACCAGTTTCTGCCTAAGATGGTAATAGAAAATAAAGCCTCCTTCATACTCTACTATGTCACACTACTTTTTCCACTCTTTTTTTGTCTGATTAACATTCATTCCTATCAAAAAAAAAGCTGGCTGGATTCAGGAAAAAAGAAATGTGATACCACACAAGACGAAATGTAGGCTTACTTGTTTGGCTGCATCAGGTGAGAAGGTGATGCTGTCCAGGAAGCGGACGGAATCGGCAGGCGCCAACCTGTCCAGGTACTTAGCGCAGGTGTCATACGCATGGAGGTAGTCCTGGTCGCCCTGTGGGGGTCTCTTTAGCAACTGGGGGTCACCTTTCCAAAAGAGCTTCTGCAGCCACACTGCGTGGACGGCACTGGCTGAGACCGTCGCCCCTCCTTCACCAGGCACGGGAAGCCGATTAGCAAGTTTAGAGATGGACAGCACGTTCTGACTGGTCAGAACTGGTTGGAGAGTGGCCAGAGGATCCGACGATTCATCAGTCAGCTTACGGTAGTTCAGACCTGCAGGGGGAATATTGATGCCACAGAGAAGTTGACCTTTTGGATATAAAATGTCATTTGTGTAAAGTTTTGTCATAATTATCACATCATTCAGTAAAGGCCAGAAATGACCTTGAACTTTGACCTTTGACCAACAACATCGAATCAGCTCACCCTTGATTCCAAGGGGATGTTAAAGAATGGGACACCATAAGCGCACATTGACCTTTGAACCTGGACCACCAAAATCTAATCAATTCATCCTTGAGCCAAAGTCAACATTTGTGCCCCATTTTACATAAATTCTCTCAAAGCGTTCTTTTTATATCGTGTTAACAAGATACGATGGACAGAAAACCAAAAACACAATGCCTCCGGCACAAGATGTTGCCGACATAAAAAGGCAAAAAAAAATCCTCCTAGCTTTTGTACTATTTATTAGCTTGATGTGCTCAAAGCTAAAAAAGAAAAAAAATTAAAAATTGCAAAACTCAACAGCAATGTCTCTTTTCCAGAATTCGTGTCCTGGTTGCTCAAGATGATCCACAGACCTTGTTGTGAGCAGTTTCATGGGGGAACAATTTTCTTTCAGCCAAACTACACCTGCCAACAGTATCACCACGCAGAAGGAAGCGTGCATCTCCTCATGGATGAGAGACTTGTGCTCCTGACAACATTAATGGCATCCTCCTCGATTTAGCTAGCTGAGTCCATGCATGCTCCCGTCTTCGGATTATCTTTTGTAACTGGGACATTACTTCTTTCAAATGTAGTTCTTTGGTGCTTTGAGCATCGAGAGCCAAGTGCCACATGGTTCTATTATGTCGGAGAGAAGGAAGACATCTCTACATCAGATGTCTCTAAAACTCTGCGAATCACATAAAAAAATAATCAAGATGGAATGAAAAATAAAAACAAAACAGGTTATGGGAGGAATATGTAGTAGGACTCTAGATGTATGATGACACTGGTATTTTCTTACTGTGGCACTTTCTCCTGGTTATTGTGATACTGCTGTTACATCACTAGTATTAAACAACCTTGCTGCAGGACCAGATTTGACTATATACAATGCTTTTTTTCTCTTTCTTTTTTTTACTGCTCATCTTTAAAATGCAGAGACAACAACAAAAAGGTATTTTCAGGCATGGTGCATACAGTACTATAGCACATAAACAGTGTATATGTTTACTCGCAAAGGCCAAAATGTAATAGCTGCACTGTGTGAGGAAGCCTAGCCTTCAAACTCCTACAGCGTATCCGACGCTCCACTGTTCAGGAAGTGGCACTTTACAAAAGAGGAGCCAATTTGAAAGCACTTCATACTATGTATACCGCACATACTGCACTGCTGTAGTCACGTATACTGTACTATGCGTGCAGCAATCGCGGGATAATGCCAGTGATATATGCTGAGGTTGTTCTGTTTTCCATCACATGACAGAAAAGCGTGAAGAGAAAACACACGGAGGAGATAAAGAGGTTGATGTGATCCACCGAGTGTGTGTTAGAGTGCTGCTGTCTGTCTGCGTCTGCATGCAAAGGTGTACGGTCTGTCTGTGGGATCTCTCTGTGTGCATCATATCTACTCCCACTGCAGTACTCTGTGCGTGTGTGTGTGTATATATATATATATATATATATATATATATATGTGCGTTTGTGTATGTGTGAGGCGGAGAGCAAGTGGCGCGCTCTCGGTCTCCAGCGCTATCAGACCGACACATTACTGTGGCAACACCACAGCCTGTCTGGGCTTTAAATATTTAACACTGGTATGCCTGTGGGGAGGGCTCTGTCAACGCTGCTCGGAATCCCTCACTCACACACACACACACACACACACAACACAGTGCAGAAACACACAATACTTTCAGACAGGCCCAGACGGACACTTTAACTGCAGATAAGAGTTACATGCACTTACACATGTACTCTCTCTCCCCCTCTGTCCCCTGCCCAACCCACTCCTCTGTCTGCCTCCGTCTCCTCTACACTCCGAGCAGTATCTCATCCCCTTCCCCAGGAGAGCCCTCTCAGACAGTCACCTGGTGCTGTGTCGGAAAGCTGTGATGAGTATTGGACACACACCACCTGCCTCTGCAGCGTTTGTAAGTGTGCCTGTGTGTGCAGATGAGTAATGTTGTGTCTTATTTGGAGTGTTAGTAGAAAGTTGGTGAGCCCCGGAGACACCGCGACAGCCTGCGTGTCAATTTCGCTACAAGAGCGTGAATGTGTGGGTTAGGTTTGTGTAAACGTGTTGGTGATTGTGATCGTGTGTGTGTGAGACAGAGAGTGTTAGTTTGTAAGTGTTAATGTCACAAAGTCCATATTTCTGCCAGGACATGACTACTATTCCCTTTGATGAATTATATGTATGCATATACTGTGTGTGTGAGTGCTAATGTGTAAAGTGTAGTTTAAGCTCTTTTGCGATTGTGATATAAACCCCTCCCCTCGGCAGCGACTGTCCAATTGGAGCTGAGCATGTTGAAGTGTGTGTCGCCCCGGAACATTCACCTCCTATGGACCATTTTTCCACAGCAGACATTTTGAGTTCTCATTAATTAATAACATCAATGATGGCTGCATTTTTTTGAGGTGACCCAGTTTCCGGGCTCTGGGCGTTGTACATGCTCACTCACTGACATGGCTTTTACTGGGACACCTCATGTATGTCTTTAATATAAAGTAATGTAACCGTTATAGTTATGTCTACATTTTTTTTCAGTTTATGAGGAGGTGATATGGGCTGACATCACGACATACACCAGATGTACCACATTGAAATAAACATCTTCACTGCATAGTTACATTAGGCGACAACTAGCATACAGCTAAGTTAGCTCAACAAGCTTAGTTTATGTTTCTCTTTTCTGTAAGCTCTGCCTCATTGCTGTGTATTATATTAAAGCATGAAACTGTCTGTATATTTGCAGAGAAGTATGTGCAAGGTGATCACAAGAAAGATGTCAATCTCCACAATCTCAATCTACGATGCCCAAGTCAAAACCCCCATAAAATTGCATCCTACTTTGGCTTCAGATACATTAACTCATTACATTAGTTTGTGGGGTTTCCGGTTGCCTTGTTCATGACAAGCAAATCCACTGAAGTAAGTTCCCACTGTGTGGTTCTGAGTGCTATCATAGTTTAAGCTAACGTTAGCAGCTCTGTCCTGCTGTTTAACTGGGTAGGATACGGGGTAAATGCTTATGAGTGACACTTTCAAATATTTCACTCAATAAAGTCGTTAACCTAGATCTTCATGAATGAATGATCCGCCACACCAAATCACTTTTAGTAAGAGGATTAGCTTCCTATTATAAGCTCCTGTTAAGTGATAGCAGGTGTCAGAAGCCGCGTCCGTAACTCCGGCAGGGTATCATGGGAGCTAGGAATAAGGTGAATTGGATCTGGGGAAGTTTACACTCCAAAAAAACAACCAACATTAACAGAGATGAATGTTTTACTGTGTTTTGTTGAGACCATGTTTTAAACCAATGCAAAGAGCTACAGTGTGCTGAATTCGCAAGCGAGCTATGACTAATGACATCTTACAACAGTATGTCATTTTAGCTGGCAAAATTGAAGGTCCCCAGGCAAAAGTGAGAAACCAGCTTTTATCTACCTGTGTCTGAAATCATAGAGTCTACAAATGACCACTCAGCTTGATTAGTTGTTTGGCAAGAGCTCACCTGCTTGTATAGTGATGTGCTAAGGTAAGTGTGAGCAAAACTAAAAATGAAGCAGCAGCAGTCTGAGCTGAAAGAGCATTTTTATTCATTTAAATGCATCTAAGTCTTGATGTGAGGTGTGTGTGTGTGTGTGTTAAGACATGTGTCACCGGTATAAGCTGGGGTGTTGTCAGGAGCAGAGGGAGGAAGTGAGGCGTGAAAACACAGCTGACACCTGGCTGACCTTTGCTGAACTTCATCGAGAAGTGACACCACCTCCACCCGCACACAACAAAGTTTGAGCGCTCTAGCCGGACCGCTGAACCGGTGACACGCTACAACCTGGACATGGCGTCCTTGGAGAGGGCGCTGCCACAGAAATGTAAGTGGGAACAGCACCTTTCTGCCTTGCCGTCGCTTGTTGCGGGAGCTCGGTGTGTTAGGTAGACTGACAACTAATTCAGAGGTGGATTGCTTCACTTGTCACTTACAGGGAATATGTGAGAAGCTGTTGTTTCAATCCTGTTACTTTTCAATCCTGGAAACTAGCGTGAGCTGGAGGAGAATGGGAGGTTTCGAAAAAGATCAGATCACGGGACAAGATGAGGCAGCGGTAAAAGATAACGTGACGTATAGGTGTGTTATCACTTACAAAGAAATATAAGGGGGTTTGCCAGTGTTATCTGGGGCCAGAAAGGTCTCTGCTGTTGTATGTTTTTAAGATTCTACATGACAGCGAGGCGAGCTTATCTATTTACTCTGAGGAATGTCAACATATATATGCGAGCCATCAATCATGTCAGGAGGGAAAACGTTCAAGTCTTTAACACTGGGCTTGATTTCTTGACATTAAAGGCTTGGAGCTGATTTTTCCAGGAACCATTCAGGTGCATTCTCTGGAATCTCAAAAACAGCATTACTGTAAGTGACTGGCTGTTTGTTAACACTGTACCATTAGAGACAGTGTGACTCAGATAGGTTTTTCTAAGCAGTGCCATTGCCGGCCGCCAAATTGGCTCCATTCTTAATTAAATTACCTCCTACATAGATGGCTGCATGAGAAAATTGGTTGGCTGTGGTGGCATTGGTTCAAACTGTTAAGTCTGCAACCCAATACACAGATGTCTTTGACATAACATCAAAACTGTTATTTCTTCACATTCTGTTGATCATTTTGGAACATTTTAAATGCAAATTATTACCTACTAATTGTTTAGTCTATAAAATGTTAAAGAAAATGTGAAAAAATGCTCATCACCATCTTCCAGAGCCCAAAGCACCACCAACGACCGTCCAAAACCCAAAAGACTCATTTAGTGTCATGAATGACACAAAAAAGGAGCAAATCCTCACATTTAATAAGCTAGTATTGATTGATTATTCAATCATCATCTAAACAAATCATCTGATTTTAATTGTTGAGACAATTAAAGCAACATAATGTAGAATTTGTTATTTTGTGCGACTTGGCGCCCCCCTACAGTTTCTGAGAGCAACACCTCTGTCGTTAATACAAATACCAGGTCCGTAACAACTTGTCAGACTTAATGTAGGTGCTGACTGCAAACATTACTCATCACATCCTAACAAGATCTGCATTTTGTTTGAGAGAGAAAAACAGCTGTCTCACCGCTGGCCACAGCTCGAAGCTTCTTGAGCAGTTTGACGTGGGATTCTGGCTTGATGATGGTGGTGACGAAAGGCTCGCAGCCTGCAGCGTCTAGCAAGGTGTAGTAGTAGAGCAGGCGGGCCTGATCGGTTCCCTCCACAGTAGGCAGAACGTACTTGGTCATGTGGCGGTAGAATGCCTGAGGGTTGCACTTCAAAGTGTCAAACAGACCGAGGGACTCACTCCGGGATTCAATATCTTTGGTGGACAGACTGGATGAGGAGGGAGAGGAGGAGGGGAGGGAAGAAATGAGAAGAGAATAAAACTCAACGTTTTTGACAATTCCACACGGAACGTCATAATCCATAAAGTTTTCATAGCAATATAAACACACAAAGATAATCCATATCCCAAGTTCAAAGCTTTTTACATTTTGCTGTGGCGAATGCCTGCTGTGTGAGATATGTCTTCTCTATGGAAAATATCCGTTGGTACACAGGATGTGAAACACTTTACAGTTACTTTCTGGCATCAGAAGCAGCAGTTTGTTTGGGGTAAAAAAACAAAAACAAATTAAGATCTAAGTTGTTCACATAAGCAGCAGTAGCCACCATGTCTGAAGAAGATAAGAGGAAAACAGCAATTCAGACACAAAAAAAACAAATTTCATCTAGAAAAAAAATCAAAAGAAGAAGACAACCAGCACTGGAGACTATTTAGTTGCAAAACAGCATTTGAAAACAGCAGTGCGAAGGCAGCGCAGAGATCTGCAGGCTTATCACAAAAGATACAGCCTGTCGAAAAAATAAAAAAGATGGGGATTACGTAGATTATTACCGAGAATACATTTGAGAACTTGGTCAGCGTTGACATGAAAACAGCCAAAATGGGGATAGTGTTAAAAAGGGAGGACAGAGAGAAAAGCGAGAGAGGATGAGAGAGAAAAAAGCGTTCGGAAATGCTAAGCGAAAAAAAAAAAATGTTCAGAGGGTGAAAGCAATCTGTGCGGAAACCTATTCAGCGATTTGTTCGAGTTGCTTTGCTTCTCACAAAACACGTTTTCACCACAGAACTCAAAGTCAGCAGCAGCAGGTGGTTTTGGGGAATGAGAGGACAAGTGAAAAGAACACAAGCAAAAACACCACAGAGACGAGCGAAAAAAACCTCAGAAGAGCTGCAAACAAAGGTTAAACAAGGAAAGATACAAAGAATGAAAAAGGCGAAGGCGAAGGGGAAGCACGTCGCTGGTAGTCGCAGAGGGGCTCTGAGCAATCTGTGGCTGTCTGGGAGTGTGTCACTGTGAGAGCCAGTCTGTTTATCTCTCGAAACGGGACGACATCAAAGAGGACGATGTTTCCTCTAGGCGCTCCATCAGAGCTAGCTGGGAGGCTTTTCGCTAATGAAAAAAATATAGACAGCGGTGGCAGTGTGCAGGCGGCTGACAATAAGCTCAATAATGTAAATAACACTAATCATCCTCGCAACAGGGGCTCGAATAAGACTGGAGTCAACAGAAGAAGCAACTCTAAGTAAAGCCTCTCTCAGTCACTTTTCCTCCCGTCTCTTGCCTAAGTGCACACGCTCACAAGCAGCTTGAGACCCCCAATCAAAGACTGATGTTTTACTATTTAATCACGTTGGCTCCAACGTGAGTGAAAGCACAAGGAATAATGGAAATTGAAACAGCAACTTGTCCTGGTAGGACTTTTAGAGAGGACTTTTCCTTGGCAGACATACAGACAGCTGTGACTGGAGGATTGTACCTAGTATTCTTGTCAGGCTCTGTTTTTAGTTGAGCGTGTTTCTGTAGTTCTTCAAAGCCAGGTTGTCGGCTCCTCTTTTGTCTTCCCTCTCTACCCAATGTCAAAAAGGTGTTTAGTGCCACTTTTTTTTTGCTGACGTTGTGAGCACCTCTTCTCCTCAGCATCTCTTTGTCCCGCAGATTTTATAACTGTACTGCAGCCTGCTCGGGGGTATTTTCTCAGTTCGCCACTCCGTCTCTGTTGTGCTCGTGTGGCTGCAGTATCGGGAGCTTCTCATTACCATCTTTCTTGTTTTTGTTCGTTTCTAAAGCCGGAGTAAGGAATCCGGTGGAGTATCCCTCATTCTCTGTGCTGTGCCTACCCTCTCTCATCCCTCCCCACCTTCCCCCCTTTCTTATATTACCATATTCTGTTTGTTGTCTCTCGCACCATGTCCAAACAAAAATAGGCTTCTAATATTCTTAATTTCAGAAGCATATTTAATTGCTGTGGTAATCTGACAGACGGAATTAAACACTCCTTTGGCGGAGCAGCGATGATTATTCAGCACATCATTGTTGTCGGAATTTATGCAAGCTGTAAATATTTTTTTTATGATCTGTGCTGCTAATTTGCCTAAAAATGACTACACAGCAGGAGGCTGTAAATGTGTGTTTGTGCGGTGAGTTCAGTCAAGGACAATGGCTATCAAAAATATTCTTTTCGCGAGAGGCTTACAGCTGACTCACTTTAACAATGTGGGACCATATGTTTTGGTTCATTGGCACACACTCCGAACATGCACCAACACCAAAGTCCTCAAACACCATCTGCAAAAACAGACTGTTAGGAACAGGCCACGGAGTATAGGGTACATGTAGCTCAAGCTCAGAAGTCCAATCCAGTGTGGGGCCTCCATGGATCGGTCTCACTACGAGTGTATGACTCGCAGTGAGACACTGGGATGGACAATGACATTGCTGTTGAGGGTTGTGGTGGTGTGTTCCCTCAGAGTTGCCACAGGGCAGGAGTTGCTAATTACCCAGCACTGCAGTCACGGCAGTTTCCCACTGTAGCCCTACCTGAATGACCCAACCAGCAGAGAAAATTGTCCCCTGTAACCAGCAAAGAGAGGCAGATCAAGTGTCCGACATACATCCCTGTGCTGGGTCTGAAAGGGTCTTTATCTCTACAACACCTACACCAATCAGCCACAACATTCAAACATCTAACAGTTGAATGGAATAACAATAATCACCTTGTTACAATGGAAGGCTCTGCTGGGGAATACTGGATCCTGCCATTCATGTGGATGTCACTTAACATGCACAACCTGCCCAAACATTGTCACAAAGTACAACCCCTTATGGCGACAGCACGTCCCAATGGCAGCAGCCCCCCCCGGCATAATAATGCATCCTAACACACCACAACAACTGTTGGCCCAAGGTCGTGACAAAGAGATCAACCTGGCCTCCAAATTCCCCAGATTCCAATCTGATCCATCATCTGGGGGACATGCCGACGAAGTCTGATCCACGATGGCCCCACAGTGGATCAGAATTGGCTGCGACCCATTTAGGCATGGACACAGAACCTCTCGGTAAATGCTATAGTGTCTGCCGTCACGGCATTGGTGGCTGATCGGGTAGTTTGTGAGATGGTGTCACCATGCATCAGACTTGATCAGGCAGGTCCCATGGATGTTTGGTTGAACTGACATCTGAGGAATCTGGAGGCCAGGTCGACACCTTGAGCTCTTTTGAAGCTCTTGAAGCTCGGCACAAAGTTTGCTGGCTTGCTATACAGTTGAAACTGAGATAAGAAAATGCAAATAACAAGGCACTATTGGGATAAGCACTTACAAAAGAAACACAGCTGCCATCAATGTAAATGAGCATCTTGGGTTCGTCCAACTGAGCTGGTTTGATAAGAAAGTAATAAACGGGACAGGTACGCAATATAAGTGAACTGAGCAGCAACAAACCTCTTTTCATTTTATCTCCCACATGTTTGTCATAAACACAAAACACTCCCGCAGGGCTTGAAGCAGGAAAAAATCCCCGTCAGCCACCGGTTATGGACAATGGCATGGTTCATCAGCCCAACACTCGTTCCGGCTCGTCCAATAGATGCCCAATCGGGTCGAGATCTGGGGAGTTTAGGGGCTAGGACGACACTTTGTCAGCTCTTTGTCATGTTCCTGGGGGGCGTTGCTGAGCAATTCTCGTCTGCAACAGTGTTTGAGTAGATGGTGTGTGTCAAAATAGCATCTATATGAGTGTCATGATCAAAAGTTTCCCAGCAGAACACTGTATTTAACAAGATAATCAACGTTACTCACTTCACGTGTTAGCTCTTTAATGTTGCTAAGCAGTATATATCATTTAAAACAAACAAAACATGTTTGTCCAAAGATACTAACACACACAGACCTGAGAGAGGCTGAGTGAGCCAGTCAACATTGGCATGCGGTTGTTAGAAACAGCAGGTTAAATGAGGAGCTGATGGCATAAATGGAATGACTGCTGTGTTTCAGTTGTCAGACCTGATTGCCCATGTTGCGTGTCCTGTATAAAATAGCCCCTTTTTCAGCTCAGGCGGAAACAGTGTTGCACGCAGCTGTATTTATCGCTCCACGTCCTGCTCTCCCTGGTTCTCCCTCATGACTCTGAGAAGCATGCTTCGATCATGCTCCGGGTCATGGTCATGCTCCAGGCTCAAACCTTGCAGAGTTTCTGTTGGACAGGAAGTCAATAACCCCCTAAAGATCAGAACCAACAGCACGAAACAACTGCAGCTGAACACACACTGTACTAACACTAACCTGTGCGTGGAAACTGCATGATCCACAGTTCCACTGAAGGCTACAAACGCTCTTTTATATTCTCGGCAGGAAAGCTCATCAGCATGCTAAGCACACTCAAATGATCACACAGCAAGATGCGTGTGCGTGGTGAGTGAATGCAAGGAAAACATTTGAGATAATTATGTTGTATGTCTAGAAGCATATGATGCAGACGACAGTGTGTGTTTTTTACAGTGACAGCTAGACAGCGTCATGCATATGCCAAAGGATGAGCTGACACAGAAAATCAGCAGTGAGTAGCTTCCTTATAACTCATATTTTGCACTAAACTAATCAAAATCCAGAACATATAACAAGACGGTAAAGAAAGAGGCTTTGAACCAACTGGTGACAGAAGGAAGAGGGGGAATGGTGCTCTGGCAGGGGTGATTGCAGTTTCTAAAGTAGCAATATAATTTGCATGCCACAGTGTCCCCGGGAGGTTAAAGTGGCAAGTGCACAGTGTAGACAGAGCAAAGTAGGTTAAAATGAGGTGGACATCATAAAAGGAAAAAGGCTTATTGAGCTTATTTGAAGGGTCTTCACAATCCGTATTTCCACTCTTGTGTTCACAGCAAAAATGAGCCTATTCTGAACAGTTCTGACTGTAAAGTGTACAAGGCTGTCAATTTAGAATATTATCCTTAATTCCTCAGATGAGGTCACCAGATGTACGGTTGGAAATAGCGGTACGGAATTTAAAGGCGTCCTCTCCGCCTCTGAGGATCCCTCATTAGGCGCAAAGCGAAAACACAATCTCGAGGATGAGTCACAAAAAGGAAGGTGCCGCAAAAGACTTTTCCTTTCTCATCATGGGCAGAATCACTGATCTGGAGAATAGGCAGCACAACTGGTGAGGAACTGAAACTGAAACTGAAATGAGGAGGCTCGGAGCTGCGTTGTTTGAAATGTCAAACGTGATGTTTGAAATGTCAGACGTGATGTTTGTTTGGATCAGCTGATGTGGGACACGGCATTCGTGCACCCTGATTCATCATCTGAATCCTGACGTGAAGACCTACAACAACAAATCCATGCCGAACCAATGTTCAGTTCTTCTACAGACACTCTGTGACATGCATTTACATTAAGTTGGACAAGATTCACATCTGGGTGGAGCACAACTGAATTGGCGGAGTAATACATCAATACACTCCGTTTTTTCGGACAAGTCATTTAAATGGTCTAATAGCTGTCATCAAAATGTCAATAAAACTGGCGGACATTCGTGTCCCTAAAGGGTTCTCGAGTACGTCTACAAAGACCAACGTGCAGAAAGAACAGCTGACGGCTGTGATGTTTAGCAGCGCATTGATTCCTCTAAAGCATTCATTCTGTGTTAATAGGACTGTCTCAGGGACACTCTGGCTCTATCATCCATCTCATCTTCCTCCATCTATCGGGCCCGTCCTCCCCTCCCCCGTCCACTCCTTGCACACTTGGAGTCTTTGGGGATTTCTCCACCAAATGACCTTTACCTACAACCTGTTTTATGTAAAACTTGGCTCAACTCTACTCATTCTTCTTTAGTTCCCTGCTGGTACTTTTTGGGGTCAGATATTGGCCAGATTCTAATTCTAATTAATTATTTTTTTACTACTTAAAGCTTGGGACAGTGGTCCTTTCCATGTGGAGTATTGCACGTCTTTCTGAGTTTTCTCAAACAAATACAATTCAGCCACAACATTAAAATCACCTGCTTTATATTATGCGGTTTGCCCTTGTGTTGCCAAAACACCACTAACCATTGGAGGCAGTGACACAAGACTTCAGGGACTGTCCTGTCGTGTCCGGCATTGGGACACTTGCAATGGATCCTTTGGGTCCTGTGGGTTCGGGGGTTAGGCCCCCACGGATCCACTTGTTCCTGCAAAGCCCACAAGGGCTTGTCAGATTCAGATCCAGGGAATTTTTGTGGCGTGGCGGGGCACACTGTCGTACTTGGGAGGATGGGTGGTGTGTGTCAAGTGGTATCCCACGTGGGGATATCTCAAGTGGTATTTTAATGAGATGATCAATGTTAATCACTTCACCCGTCAGTGGTTTTAATTTTTCTGGCTGACCAGCGTATGAAGGACAGGCATTGTCTAACTGGACATCAAGGTTTGACTCCAGATGTTGACAGCAGCAGCTTGCTGCTGTACGTTCCATCTGTACAACATCAGGAATCAAGAAGAGCTTCCCTTCCTCACTAGGGAGGCTGCCCAAGTGCTCATCCATGTGCTTGTCATCTCCCACCTGGACTACATCAGCTACGATACAGCATCTGCCATGGAGCCTCTGAAGGGAGTCCAGAATGTCTGGTATCAAAACACACTTGACTCCTCTTCTCCTTTCATTATAATGGCTCCTTGTAGTTGTCTCTCTCTTCAGTTCTTTCCTTCCTCCAAGCGAAGGTCAGACCTGACACTCCAGCCTCACCCTTGCGCTCCCCTACTGTATCTCTGGGTGTTTGGCCGTCCCATCACTCAGAACACCTTACAGCCTCTCATCAAAATCAATGCTCTTCTCTGTTCTGACGCAACTTTGGTGGAATGACCTCCCCAGTGAATTTAGGAAATAAGAGTCACTGCCTTTCGCCACTGGCTCTCTGACACTCTTTGAGTTATTTATTTGGGAGGATTGCACATCACATTTTTAACAACATCTAGCCCTTGAACACAGCTCATGAGCCACTTTGGACAAAAGTGTCTGACAACTTAATGTAAAACAAATGTAATGCATTAGGAAGGCTCTTGCTGTTGCCTTTAACCCAAGTACTGGCCTCAGAATTCAACTTGATCCCAGGTCACTCCACTGTGGCTGGCTGCTGGTCCTAAACATTGCAGATGAGTAAAATACAAAGACTGTATTTCCCTGCAGGGATCAATAAAAGTCTAAATTCCATCTCTCACGTGTGCTTCTGTCTGAATGTGTCTTTTCCTTTAAGTCTTCCCCGGTCTGCTCTATTCATATCAGCCCCTGCGTCCATCCATCCGTTAAATCAATCGCACTTTCCAGATGCTTCCGGTCAAGATTACAGTATGAATATTCTTCACACATTTGTCATGATCTTGAGATTTTGGTCGAAACTCGCACACAGCATCAGCAGCAGCAGCAGCAGCAGCAGCCATGGTCGGGCTCAAAGACGGTAGAGGCTGTAATTTATCGTTAAGTGGAGTCCATAAACCATTTCCCTTATATCAGAATGCGACAGGGGGATATTTATCACAGATGCACACACGTGTGCACGCAAACACACACGTACTCACATACATCTCGACTCTGCTGAAAAGGCATTCTATTAAAACAAGGAAAGGTGCAGAGCTAGTCAGATCCCCAGCTATGAAGTCAGAGAGCAAATAAATTATGGAAATAGACTCTGACACACTCACGTCCTCTCTGCCACGGAAAAAAAAAAATGTTTGATTTACCCCAGGGTGCTTTGAGTATGCTTTTTATGTGGGCGAGTTTTGTCATAACTCAGGAGGCAGTGGTGCGACTTAAATTCAATTCAATTTTTTTTTTCTGTTCACTTTTCAGAATTTTAAATACAGAAGGGGAAGGGACGTGTGTACGGACAAAACTTACTAGACGTGTGAGCACATAAGCACAACGTGTTTTGTTATCGAAACACAAATGCAGCTCAGAGGACTTTTCAATGCATACTGACAGACTAAATATTTCAAACTGATGAGATGACAAAAGTGATGTGAACTAACAGACGCAGATGAGTGAAATGAAAAGAAAAACGCCCGGGGAGAGGTTATGTAGGGTGATTGTAATCGTGTGTGTGTGTGTGTGTGTGTGCTTGTACCCGCTATCTGTAAAGAGGAACTCGAGGTGAGTCATGTAGACCTCCCACAGAGGAACACTGTAGCGCTTCGCCAAAGACAGAGCGATTCTGTACACGCCGTCATCCAGTGTCCTGAACAAATAAGGACACACATGCAGAGAGGAGGAAAATAATGATCAGACTTCATTTCACAGAAGCAGAAAGAGCCATCACTCCCACTCATGTGCAGGTGAATGATTAAATGTAGACCAAATGAAGCACAGCGTACTGATGACATTAGGAACCCACTGCATCTAAGATGATTTATAACAGGGATCGACCTTTTCCCGGCCTGGGCAATTATTGGGTTCAATATTCAACCCCTAACCCCACTAATGGGTCAACTGAACTCAAAGTTAAGTCATTCAACATCTTTGATGGTATATTCCGTTTCAGTCGCCTCCCTACTTACTCTGTGAGGCCAAGTATGGTCTCCTTCTTGTAGTCGGAGTCGGAGCTGAAGCGCTGGACGTCCACTCCGCGGCCCAGCCCCTGTAACACCTGGGCCTGAGTGAAGTCGGTCAGACGCTCGTTGTACACTCGCAGCTGGCCAATCAACTTCTGCAGCTCCTCCGGCCAATCGGAATACGCGGACACGTGCTGCGTGACCAATCGGATCATCTCCTTTGGGTCAGCCTGCGAAAAAGCAGAATGATTCTCACATTTAGACACATAAATTTGACTTGACTTGGCAAACAGCTGCTGAACATGTTATGTCATGCTGGTGGCCTCAATCAGGAGGTCCATCGACGTGTGTGAGTGCCTATGAATGGTTATAGCTCATGATGATCAGGTGTCACCCTGCATGGTAGCGTCTGCCATCCAACTTTGAGAGGTTGCTACAACTAAAAAGGCATTTCATAAGTTGAGCCCATTTCCCATCGCAACTGTCCCCACTCTCACACTTTAGGGTTATTGACACATAAATCCTGTCACCTCCAACACTGGAATAAAAAAAAAGAGAATTCTAAAATGCACCAACTTTTCCTCCTCCGTCAAACGTGCAGACCTTTTTCGTGATATTTCTGTCAATTTCAGTCAGGGTTTCAAACAGTCCAATTGAAAATGCGCATCAAAGCATAAAAATGGGTGGAAAAGCACTTAGTGTTCACAGGAAAGTGCAGTGATGAAAGCTTTTTGAAAGAAAGTATATATAACTTCCTTTTTGTCTCTGGTTAATTTTACCTGGCGTGTTAGCGTCAGTACATCACTTAACATAATATCCAACAAAGAGAACTATGTTATAATTGTCGGACTCCCTACCTCCTCTCTAACTTTTCTGTCTTTTACCCCTCAGTGGCTTTCAAACGCCGTTCTCACCCTTATAGCCGTACAGGAGCTGCGCTAAACTGTTGAAGCCAAGTTTGACCGAATTCGACCTGCCCTTAAGGCTCATCATTAAACTATGTGACACACTGAGCTTCAAACACCCGGCGCTGCGTGGTATCTACAACTTCATAGGTCCTCCTCTGCTTTGCCGTGACAAACTAATGAGGCTATTTTCAAAAAACGACTGTAATTTTCAGAAATCGGCAGAAAAAGGCAGGCGCAGATTAACTATCCTGGCCTTCCTTCGACAATTTCGCTTCCAGGAAGAGACTGACTGCTGCACCTGAGTGAAATCAGGCGACGACAGTCTGGGACTTTTTTCTTTTTTTTTCGCCGACACCCCAAGAAAATACTGGTAAATGTACCAGGAACCATAATTGCTAGCGTTGATTCAGGCCTATGGGGATCTCAACGGTGGATACACATTTATGATTGAGAGTGTCATGCGCAGGGAGCGGTGGGTGCATGTTGTATCTCTCTCATCACCTCTGTTCTAATTAAATGAGCTCCTGAATTTGTTTTTTTGGCATCTTATGTGCTGTCGCCCGGCAGGATGAGATGGTTTATTTGTTGATCTTATTTGCATAAGGTAATTATGGCTGCTGGAAATGTGTGGGCTTGAAAACAGAGGTGTTTGTGTGTGCGCGTGTGCAAGTGTGCCTCTTCCTGCTCTCACCATGGGTATCTTTAGATGTGGCCTTAGCAGCAGTCAGGGTGGCAGATTCACAGTTCAAAAGCAGGACAGGAGGGAGGGAGGGCGGGGGAGGAGAGGGGGAGAATATTAAAAGTATATTCAGTATAGACAGGAAGTCAGAGGGGGGAAAGGATATATAAGCTAGGAGATAGGAGAAGGGAAGTAATGGAGAGGAGGGAGGGGAGAGAAAAAGTAGGAAGGTATTTGGTAATGCCAGCATCTTTTCGGACACCGTTCTCAGACGCCAAAGAATTGACAGGCAAAGGAGACCGCGGAGAGAGAGAAGAAAGTCTGCTGGAAGTGTGATGGACAGGCCGGTGTTTGAAGAGTTTTATTGAAATAAGGCTTTCATGATGAAATACTGTTTGCATTCTCTCTCTCACTCTGTCCATCATTCATCCACAGTACTTTATCTTTTAGGGCTATCCAGCTAGTATTTCTCACTTGTTTTCTTGCACTTTTCTCTCCTCTCTCTTTTTATGAATGAATGTGGGGGATCCCTCGTCTTTCTAATAAGTATTCTTTTCAATCCCAATTAGTCCTAAGATTAAGCCAAGACAACACTCATTCCTTGTTTCTTTTTTTTTTGCTTCCACATTATCTAATTACTTGCTTATGTAATTTCTAACTGTCTTAAAAAGCCACTCTTCAAAGGGAGGAATGTATAATATGTATGTAAAGTATAATTGCATAAGGTGGTTTTGTGATGTTACACAGCTGGGAGGAAAGCCATCTCTCTCTCCAACTCCCCCTTTCTGATATTCCACCGCTGCCATGGGCTCTTTTTCCTCTATGCTCCCCTTTTTCCTGTGATGTTGCTTAAAAGGGAACAGTGTAAAAATAAAAAAGTCTATGTCTCGGTCTCAAATCTCTTCAACCACGCTTGCGCTCTCATTTTCCATCTTAATTTCCCATGTTATTATATTTCAGTCCCGAGTCTGCACCCATCAAAAATCCCTTTGCCGTCTCCCAAAGCTGTCTGAATAAATATTCGAAATAAAATATTATTACAGTAACTGTTTGCCATTGAATAAAATAATAATATTACATCATGCAGTATTGTTTTACTTTCACCACCTACTGTTTTGACTATGGATGGTTCGTCCATAGGCTGAAAAAACATGAATATGAACACGTTTATATATGTATCGACAGATTAGAGGATCATTATTTCAGCCATTGGAGTACAAAATAGGCTGCTCTGTTGTGAAAAAATCCAGGTAAAAATCAGAGTATACAATTGAAATCCTAAGATGAAGTATCTACAGAAATGCGAGTGGTGCTTTGAGTGATATGCCAGCATGCTAACATGCTCAAAATGGGAATGCTAAGATGGCGGTGTGGGGTACATATAATGTTGGCTTTATTATCAACGTTTATCCATGGAGACCCCCTCACATGCATTTCTAGATGTTTCCCTGCTCCAACACACCTGATTCAAATGAAGTGATCATTGTCAGACTTCTGCAGAGCTCAACGTCGAGCTGAACCGTTTGTCTGTTGAAACCGTGAACAAACCAGGATCTTTTCCTAAATCTAACCAATTAGTCTTGGCACTTCAACAAGTGGGCTTACAATGTCCAATGGGACAATTTTGGACTATTGGGGTGTCAGAATAATAGGCCTTCGAAACAACAGCCAATCCCTTTCAATTCATCATCTGGGATCCATGAATGTCAGAACCAAATTTCAGGCCATTCCAACAAGTAGATGTCAAGTTATTTCACTCACTCACAGATATAATTGACTTGCTGGTGGTGCGAGGTAGATAAGTCAAGTAAAATTTAAAGTTAGCAAGGTATGTCATAGCCGAAATTGTCAACCTAACGGTCGCTCATTGAAAAGTCAGGGGAAGACCGAAATCCTTAGGAGTCATCCTCTGGAGAGCATGACTGTTGGAGCAAAATTTCATGGTCACAGATATCCAAAAGTTGCTTGGTGTTTTTTCAGTCTGGTGGTGTTCTGACAGAAGGACCAACTGTCCAAACAACATTGCCATCCCTAATGTGATAACCAATACAACACAACACACTAACATACACATAATCAGTCTGGCAGTCAGACGATATAAGTCTAAAAGTATGAATTCATAGTCTTATGATCAAAAACAGGCCCACAAAGCTGCTAGATTCTCAGTGTGTTACTATTAAGCATGTGCAATCAACAGATCATTAATGCCACACACACTTGCTAAAACCATTCAAGCTAACCTAGTTTTTAAACACATTGTCTCTCACTCTGGGCCTTTGTGTGGTAGAGATCACAGAGAGGTTACAGAGAAGCAGACATGCCTTCCCTCTCCAGAGAGTAAGCTAGTAATGATCTTAATGAGTTGTGTTTATGTCATGCCTAACACTTGGCTATACAGTCAGTGGCCTCATTAGCACTAATTCTACAAACGTTGTGTACAATATGTGTACATAATTAGGAGGAATGCAAGGGGGAGAAGAAATGGGCACCGGTTTGAACGGAATAATCACTCCATAAACAGGCTCGGCTGCATGGTGGGTCATAAAGCACCACGAAGGGGACTGATCACAAGCAAGATACAAGCCTGCCAAGACGATAACAGATACACAAGCAAGAGTAACAGGAGTAACTTAGCACGGCCAACCCTGTGCATCTAATCAACGGTTTAGAGACTACTTAGTCTCAAACATTTCCAGTCAGCTGCAACAGTGCATTCAGAGTGCATATTTATCTAATAGGGCCCTTTCTGCTGCTACTCTGCTCTACAGGGCTCCCATGAGTAAAATATAGACTGCTAATGATTGTGGTACAAGGGTACAATTTGTACAAGTGCACAATTTGTACAAAAAGAGAAAGGCGAAAGTCATTGGGTCCGTGGTGCTTTTCCATGATGGGGGAAGTCATTCAGTCTCACTCATTATTCCAGTCAATTCAACAACAGGGAGTTGGCTCAGTGGTCTGGCACATCCAAGGTCAGCTCCCGCAACCGGCAGCTTGAATCCTGTTGTGGCCATGAATTGAAAAACATCTCCAATGACCGCAGGCAACACAAAATGTCAATAGATGTAAGCAGAGTGCTGTTTTATCAAGTGATCCTCGACACTGTTAGGAAAACACTTTCATCTTTGCTCCTCATACAGTGCTTTGGTAAACTTAGTAGTCTGAAAATCTGACAAAATTTCCTTTAGGTAGAGTTGGAAAAAAAAAAAAAAGTAAATAAAAATTGATATACCTCATAAGGGTGAAAGCATTCTTTCCAACTGACCGATTCCATCTGAGTACGTGACCTGAAAGCAAAGCATCTAGCAATGATTCAAATCTGAACGTCGTAATGTGATGTTCAAAGAGCTATGCAGTTTTTCTGCATGACATAATCTCAACGTCACGCTCTGTGTGTTTGTGGCACAGCTGTGTATGCTTTAAATGCCTTTAATGTTGTGTGTGTGTGACTGTGAGTGATCAATACTCAGTGAGAGAATGGCCACTGCAGGCGAAGCTAAATGGCTGAGTGAAAAATCTCAATCTCTTTGCTCAGCACATTGCTGTACAGTGGCTACACATTCACAGCTACAATTACGTTTAGCATAAGAAGTTTCACACACACACACGCACGCGCGCAAACACACACACACACACACACACACACACACACACACACACACACACACAAGAGTACACGCAATCAAGGAAACACGTACACATTAAAACATTGACAAGCCCAGGTAAACAGACCCGAACACTTACATAAACACAGGCTACTGTGCAATATCGTGTAAACACCGCCAGCAGAACAATTACGGTAAAGAGCGCTTCTATTCCGCAAACGAGCACTTTAGTCGGTATAATGAAAACTTCCAGTGCAAGCAAGTGGAAATCGGCTCATTATGCCCCGGGGAATAATGGAAACCCAGCCTCCGTGTCATTGAGCCCAGTGCTGTTCCGTCATGCCTGGGAGCCATAATCGAATGGGAAAGCAACAGTTAAAAGACCTTGAAAGTCAATAGTGGCCAACAGAATCTCCAGCAGGCGGAGAGCTGAACGAAGTCTGTAACTAGTAAAGTACAAAGTAATTTGAAAAAAATTAAAAAAGACTATATTTGAAAATGGATCAAACGGTTTCTGAGTTCACTTGATTAAAAAAGCAACAGTATTATTAACACACACTTGCAGACAAAGATTCCTGAAACACAGCCACATTTTCTGAATAAAAACACTAATGATGGCTCAATTAGCTTCAAGTTAGCAACAAATTAAGTAGCATTTCAGGGATTATGGTCAAGTAGGAAGAGGTATTTATTTTCATTTATTTCAACTTGTGTCTCATTTTCATAGTTTTAATTTGTTTATGTCAACATTTTACACACCAAAGGATTAGACATCTGGGAATGTGGCATCATGCTACAATACTAAAACATCCGATGGAGCAGAAAAGCGAAAGTATGCAGGAGATCAAGTAGGTTGTAGGAGCCATATATGCAAGAAGCTGCTATATAGGTCAGTAATGAAACTGTTTTCCCAAATTATCTAAACCACTTGGAGGTAAAACCAAACTTGAATGTCAGAAGGAACCCCCAGCTCACGCAGGAAACTTTTACATCAAGGATGCCGGAAACATATTTAATCTAACAATTCGCTTTGTGGATTCTCTCTTTTGTTTTGTTTAACCAGTGAGTCTGTTTAAAGCCTGTTTGATCGTCCGACTTCTTAGGTTTTATCCACCCCATCAGATTTCCTTTGAACAATGTTGCAGCATTCCCAGACTGAGACGACATGATTTATTTTTTTTTCAGTTGGCCAAACATAACAAGTAAAAGTAAGACCAAAGTTGTCTTTAAAGCAGGTGCTTCATTTCTTTCTTTAAAGGAGATCTGTAATGCTTTTTCGTTGACTTCTTTTCCTTTAATGTCTGATACGGGTTCTTGTGCAGGTACAATCTTAATGTTCATAAGCCAGCAGACTCCTGAAGACTCCTGAAGTGCCAAACTTTATTTACTTATTTCTGCGACTTCTTGATATCCTACCACATCACCATGTCACATATTTGCATAATTCATGGATATATTCACGGTAGAAGTGAAGCTAACTGAAGGCTAAACACATCAACAGTGCTGACCAGAGACACACTGAATGGTGCTGCTTCAGGCATGTGTGAGCTGACCAATCAGAGCAGACTGGGTATTCAGGAGTAGCCTTAAAGGGACAGAAGCTAAAACAGAGTGTTTCAGACAGATAGGGAATACAGACCTGCAGCACTGGACAGTTTGAGTAAACCGGTGTGGTCTTCTGAGCATTAAAGCGTGTAAACTTATTCCAGGAGTAACCCCAAATAAAAGCATGAACCTGAAAATTAGCCTAATATATCTCCTTTAAGTGTTCTCCCTGTGGTTTCCCTCCAATGTCTAAATACATGCGTAATTGGTGCTCATGGTCCAACTTTAATTGACCTGGTTGTAGTGGTCCAGGAGCTTATAATGGTCCCTGGGCTCCGCTGTGGCTTACCACTGCTGCTAAATAGTTACAGTGGAGTGTAGGATGATCAAACACAGAAAGTGAATGTCCCCGCAGGGCTCAATAAATACAAACTTAACTAATGTGTTAAACGGTGCATCTTAGACTGGCAACAGACAAGTTTTTTGCTTAAACTTATCATTATAATGTAAATGTTGATTGCACAGCGTAATGGCTGTAGAATAACGACACCATCAGCGTTTAGATTGGTTCTCGATAAACCGCGCTTCCAATATGCTATGTTGTCTACCACTAGGCATGAAATCTCCTGGGAAAATGTAGGCTGACTGACGATCCAGGGAGGCTGGCAGTCTGGCAACATCTCTATCTGCTTTCACATCTCCATTATAGACTAAATGAATGACTAAGCTCATGTTTTTCTCCTGTGCTGGTGGTAGCTGCTTCTCTGAGGGAAAATGGAAACGATCAAGTTGTCTTTACGACAGCGGCTGCAACAATAAAACCATATGGAGACACTAAGGGGGATTAATATATTGATGTGAGGTTAACCAGGATGCATAAGTCTAACTGCAGTGAACAACTGTCATTGTTTTACAGATAACTTTATTTTGTTCCACACCAATGATGGCATGGGACAATATGAAAATTCCATCTCATGATTATACTGTCCAACATGATTGGGATTCACAATATAATCCCAATAATCAGTAAAACATTCTTAAATCTTTCAAATAAGGGATACAATTGAACTGAAATATAGTGGGATCACTTTAACCTTGCATTTTTTAAGGACAAAAAGAAGAAAAAAATACAATCAAAGAATATTAAATAAGTACCTTAAAATCATAAGCTCCTCCTGCGCAAATGATGTGCTGATGTTACATAGTTTGGTGTTTGACGTGAAAGCCACTCCTCCAAAATGAAAAGGGTTGGATTGATAGGTCAGACAACAACCTGGTAGACACATTTCACATGTGCTCAACTGGTGTGGAAATCCGGCTGTCCAAAGCTTACTGTATGCCTCCGTATACTGCTTAACTGTGGTGTAACAACGATGCTGTGAGGATGTTATTGCATGTGTTGAGATTTAAGACTACGAGGCATAAATGTCAAGAAAGTGATAAGAAATCTTTAGTGTGAAAGCATGTTCTAAGTAGATAAGGTAGAACAGCCTAATGAGCATGCATGAGTTTAATTATATAGGACATTTATGAATATTTATGTATTTGTGATTTTTACCGTATGTTATTCACATTTTATTGAATATTTAAATCTTATGTTTGGCTCCTATATAACTTAAATTATAGTTAATTTAATTTGTTTGCTTCACCTAAACCCATTTTAATTTGCTCGTTGCGGGCAGCTTCAGTGCCAAAACCTTTACTTGTACAGAACAGTGAGGAAACAGGCTGCTGATCAAGGCTTTAAAAACACATCAAACACCTCGAGTAAACCCCTCAGAGAGTTGCGTTTCCTATTCGCAACTGAATGACTTTCGGTGGCTTGAGTGTTTGGTGTCGCATTGCTTGGTTATGAAATTATGTGATAGTGACAAGAGAATTGAAAGAGTGCGAGAGTTATTGAGACACCGTGTTACTGCTCTTCAAGTGGAGAGTGGGAAACACTTGGAGACAGCTTGACACACCACGGCGCTCGCACACACACACAAAAACGCACCACCCGCCGTCTCACGAAAAGCAGATCTAACACCGGCACGTTAGCCTGCAGTTACACGGTTGCACACAAACAATGCTACACGCAGACACACATATAAATCTATGATAAAACAACACATGTTTGTGCATAAAACATGTTTTCCTCCGCTACAACCTAATTTGCAATGCAAAGCGGGCACGTGCGAGAAATTCTGATACGCTGTCATACATATCTGAAATTAAATATCACAGGCTGTACAATGTGTGCCCTTAAAAGATAAGAGAAAGCAGAGAGCTAAAGAAAGCACAAGAGAAATGTAAAAAGCATGCACTGTCAAGATAGTATTGTGGACGGAGCGGCCCGAGATTTGACAAGAGCAAGACAGGCCTATGGGGCTAAAGAAGACTCTAAACAGGGTTAAGAAGGAGGGAGGAACGATAGCGGGGCGAGCAACACGGCGCTGACAGAGAGAAGCAGCATGGAGATGGGTTAAAAAAGAACTGTCATGCCAACAAAGCAATTCATTAAACGTAACTGACAGAACAAAAAAAATAAAGAAAGGAGAGGGACGCAGGAAGGACAATCCTGGAGGAGGAAAGAGGGGAGGAAAAGATGGCGAGCACGGTGAAAGAGATGAAGGCAGAAGGGTTTAATGGTTTTCTTCCCTCCCGCTTCTATCAGCATGAGAGTAAAAGTTGCCACTACCTCATCAATAAGAGCTGAGTGAAGGCAAGACCTGGAACACAACGATAACAAGCACACTCTCTGGTAGAACACACTAAAAGAAAAAGGAAATGACAGATAAAAAAAGAGAAGAAATGAGCTAAAAAAGAAGGTACAACTACCAAAGAGTAGAGCAGAGGAAGGGAAAAGCTGTATATATTTTAAGTTAATGGACTTGAACTTCACTTGAGGCGGGAGGTGGGGGGAGTGATTACTACCATAAGGATGCGGCGAGGATGTGTGTGGCGGTGTGCGGCGACGGGCATCTGTGTGTGCAGTGTTGAGCAGGACTCCTTGTGTGAGTGGGAGAGTGAGTGTTTTTCGTGCACAGTCGTGACCTTGAATGTCAACTGGGACACACTTATCCACTTCTTCTGCTGGCCTCTTTCCCTCTTCCGTTCTTTTATTTCAACATTTTACCCCCCTCTCTCCCTCCACCTGGGCTAAAACCCATGAGAGCCTCAGTCCACTCAAAGAAAAGGTCAGAGCCATTTCTTCGCTTATTCTCCGCCAATCAACCCCGGACAACCCTGCCGCCATTCTCTCGCCGCCACTCTCTCTTCTATTTCACTTGTTTTTTGCCCCTGTTATACCTATTTCAAGCTATCACTGCTTAGGAAACTAACTTATGTAACATTAGTGTTGCACCATATCCGAGAAATGCTTTTAATTTGAAATTCACACGTGATAAAAATTTCATATAATCTGAAAAAGACTAAGAGCCAATTATGCAAAAATGTCTGGCTGTCTATGTCTATAATTAAGAAATCTGGTGAGGAAAAAAAGAACTATACACACTACACACACACACACACACACACACACACATATTAACACAGACACTCAGACACGTGCAAATACATTCAGGAAACAGAAGCTTTGACACACCACAGTGTTCAATTAAAGCATAAATAAGTGGATTACAGTTCTGAGGAATAATGGGATAATTGTAGTCATTTTCAACCTGGGTGTTATTTTCCCAGTTTGTCCCATTATGGTGTCTGATTGTGTTAATTTTTTCCCTCTTACATCATTTTAAAATCCTTTTGTATTTCCACATTGCTGCAAACAAAGGTCTCCATCGTAAACCCAAATAGCCCTGTAGCATCCGCACACAATACGTGATTAAAATGTATTTTCAACACAATAACACATGACTTGAATGACACATGCTTTCAGTGGCTAGTCATTTATTTAGCTATTTGTGGCTTTAACCTTTCAATCCCACTGGTGGGACACTTAACAAAGTCATGCTTTGTAGCCAAACACGCTTCAAATTCAACATTATATTAAATTCCAATTGAGATCCAGAAGTTTTTAAAGTTACAAAATATATCAGAATGGATTGGGAGGAAACATGTGCACAATGGTGCACAAGACATGTAAAATATTCCCATTTGATGAAAAGGCGCAATCACTGAAAAAAGTCTTGGGTTTGAGTATTTCACTCACTGTAAACATCATAGCTGAACCAAAGTGATAAATACAGTATAGTCTTGTTTAACCATATTTGTGAGGTTCAACATTTTTGTGGGTATTAAACATGCTTGACCCCATGACGTACATGATTACGTTTCAGGGTAAAGACTTGTATTAAGATTACAGTAAGGATTAGGGTTAGGAAAGTAGTGGTTGTGTTTAGGATCTGGCTAGCCTTGCATAGCCAGACCACTACAGCACTAAGTCAGTGCTTTGCCAAAGGTCTGGCTGCACCAAATCTTATACTGGTGTAGGTGAAAAACATGCTGGTTGGATCTGTTTAAACCAATCACTATCGATTTGGGTGGCGTTCAACTCAGGATCCTCAGCAGAGCCCCTGCAAAACAGTGTCAGGCGAAACTTCCTTTGCCCGTGGGGAGGTGAGCTCTGGCATTAAAATGGCTAAATCCCCATAAAAGAAAAGGTAACAGCGGATAGTTTATGTTCATGCTATTAGCGAATAGGTTAGTGCTAGAGTAACTTGCCAGTTTCTGCATGCAGGTTGTTGTCATTGTTTCATGTAGCGATGGGGGTTTTGAAAACAGTACACAGAGATAGCGGAAGGAAGTGGGAAATAGGTGCCCAATGACATACTTTACACCAACAGTGAAAATCTGGTAAGTCAAACGATGATAAGCTTCTAGGAAATGAATGTGAGTCTATGTAATGTCCCCACAAGAGATGAAAGGTGTGTAGAGGTGTGTGTGTGTTTGTGAGTGTAGAGTATTGTCAGACTATGATGTCAATATCTACATATATTCATAATACTTTACTCTATTCTCCATATACACATTTTTGGGTCTGTACTAGGCCATATTCTGGGCTGGGTTTCCATGCTATGCAGACGAAACACTCATTTATACTTCCACTAAACCGGACATGACTGCTCTCTTCTGCATTTTATACCTGCTCTGAATGCATCAACATTTGAATGCCACACGGATAAAACGAAAATCTATTAACCAAATCCTCCTTGTTGATATAACCCTGGGTAGTGCCTTTCTCGAAGGATTTCTGTCATGTCTCAAAGTCATACATTTTCCATCTTGCCATAGAAACTCCTTTGTCAATGTATATTGGTAAATGAAATCCATTTATATAGTGCTTTTCTACCTTTATGGACATTTTTTTCATTAACCCATTCACATTCGCACACTGATGGTGACATACAAGTCGCTGACATGCCCACTGGGAACAACTCTGGTTAAATTTCTCGCTCAAGGACACTTTGATTTTTGAATTATTGTACCTTTGTACCTCCTCTTAACTTTGCCTACAAATGCTCTTACAAACTCCAACACTAACATCATTGTTCTGCATGTATCGTAACACAGATCTCTAATAAAATGGACTCACCACTCCCGGTCACTCTCACACTGACAGGAATTATGGGTCAGACCTCTGTTCCCTATGTTATCATGAGTCATACACACCCATCTGCCCATTTTCGCTCTGATAGTTCCTCCAGCAACCCTGTAATAAACTTAGACCGTGGGTGAAACAGCGTTTTGCTGTGATAAACCTGCATTTAGCCCATAGGTTTCAACAAGCATCTTCAAAAAGCCATCTGCTCAAAACAGATCAATCTTTTGGGTCCACCGCTGAAGTAGTTCTTAACTTTTTTTTATCAGTTTGACAAAGGCCTGCTGTTTGTTTTGCTGATATCTTATCTTGAGTCGTTGTGTTGTTTTGTTCATGTTTACTTAGTCTGCGCATTTGTGTTGGGAATTCGCAGCATTTCGGCGTTAATAAAATCTGAATATATCATTTTCATCAAGCACCATTCACATCTATTTCCTAGTGGCAATTCCAAGAGGCACGGAGAAGCATGGAAAACCTGACACCTCCCACGTCAGCATACTACCCGATATCTCCATTCACTCACCCACACACACCCACACACCCACACACACACACACACACACACACACACACAACTAGTATTCCATGCTAACCTGGTAGAGCGAGTGGCTTTTGTTCTTGAAGCAGGGTGTGAGGCGTGAGTAGATCTGTAGGGAGTAGTAGTAGGCAGCCAGCTGGAGCGACAAGGCGGAGTGACACTGTTTCTCAAAACACCTGTTGGCATCCAGTACCTGCATGGATGGGGAAAAAAGGGGTAAGAATAAGAAAGTAAGCTGGTGGTGGGAGAAGAAGAATGAGCAAAATGCAAATAAACGTCACTTGATTTAGATACTTAATCCATTGAAAGTAAAATCAAATCTCATGGCCTTTCCACAGTTTGGTTTATAATGCCAAGCTTTTTAAAACCAAAATAAACAAGTTCAATATTAAAAAGGCCAAACTTTCAGGAAAATAACAAATAAAAAATGGGCATTGTGGTGTCCATCCTGTTGTTATCAAGGCATCATTGCAAATAGAGCTTTCTCTCAATGGTCATCCCTGTTCGAATAAAGGTAATGACGACAATAATGACAGCGATTGTGAATCGCAAGAGGAAGTGAAACGATATATTTCAGTATCAATATTTTGTCCCACCCCAATCGTTCACAGTGTTAATCCATTCAGAACTATCGGTCAGTCAGTAATGTCAAACGTCCAATCCAAGCTCTCCAGGAGATACCTAATGTATGCAATATCCACCTGAGCAGTCCAGCGTTTTACCGGAGATACAGCGAGCATTAAAACTAATGAGGGACTTCACTTCCTTGTTTCCGTAGCCGTCAAAGTACGCCGACAGTTCCTCTGACAGCTAAGACAGGGTAAACAGGAGCCACGCATTACGAGTATAGAAATGTGTGACTGTTGATCGAATCGAGGGAGTAATGAAACCACTTGAGACGCAACGTGTACAGCTTGATTAATGGGGCCGTCCAGATGTCATGCGTTTGATGAACTGTTAGTGTTCTGTGTCATTCGGCAACTTGAGTGTGACTTTGATTTGACGCACTGATGATGCAAACGGCCGCTAAACTGCTGAACACAATGGCTCATCTAGAGAGGTAACGGATCGATAGAGGATATAGATTCACTCGGCCATTAACCTGAATCTTACTGAGGTACAAGCACCCTTACAATACTGTGTCTGTGTGTGAGTATATCCAAAATAAAGCTGTGTGTGTGTGTGTGTGTGTGTGTGTGTGTGTGTGCGTGTGCGTGTGCGTGCGTGCGTGACTGTGTGTCCACCTACCTGAGGCAAGGCCAGTAAGTAGGACAGAGCCAGCATCATGTCCCTGGGAAATGCATCGTTGGCCAGCTGCAACAAAACTGGAGAAGGATGGAGGGATGGAGAGAGAGGGAGAGAGAAGGGGGGAAGAAAAAGACTTTAACTAAAGCACTGAGGATTAGCAACCAGCCCTCCCCTCCTGGATGAGTCTCATCCTACGATTGTTGAATACAGACGACAGTGCCTGTCAGAATACACCTCTCTGCGGGCCAGACAAAAGAGAAGGAAGGTAAAAATAGAGGGAGATGGGAAGAAAAGTGGGGGAGACAAAGTCAAGAAGCGTCATTAAAAATCCCCCCCGAGCTCTGGGATTCTGTCCATCTTCTCGCTGGGCTATTGTTTTCCCGTCTGTGCGTGTGTGTTTGCATATGTTGTGTATAAATGTTGTTTGGGTGTGTGTGTGTGTGTGTGTCTGTGTGTGTGTGTGTGTGTGTGCGTATGCGTGCTTGTATTGGTTTCTAGCACTAAGAGTATTTATTATTCAAAGGGTAAGTACATGCCCGCTTCTAATAAGTGCTTTCCAGATGAGACCAAACTTCATCTAAGTGCACTTTAAAGTTGAATCCCCCGAATGCTAAATTAGCCTGTGCTTACGACAGTAAAGACAGGCAGAGGCGTTTGATTATAACAATCTAACATTATCTGTGTATAGCTGGTCTCCATTTGTCTGTTTGGACCACTGATCAGGCCGAGCGGATCACGACGACTGGGACTGAACAGTTTCTGACAGCTGCAAATACCACACAAACATTGTAATTTTTTTTTATTTATTTTTTTTTACTATTTTCTGTAGCAACTTTGTGAGATGCATTCCTCACATGCACAGATATATCATATAGCTTCTGGTAGAATAGCTGTAACAACAAATTGGGATTTGTTGGAGGATATCCTGCACAACACTCTCAGATGACAAACCTAGTGGCTTGACAAGACCTTTGTCATGTATTTTGTACTAAATCATAGGAAATGTTACAACAATGTTCAAACCCTGGGGAGTCCAAAAGTTTACTCAAGTTAAGGGTGTTTCGTTTGGTAGCCAGCTTTACGTCTTTTCTTTGCTCACGTTTTCATCAGCAATGGTAGTTGACTAAGGATGTGTTCCACACAGCGAAGCAAGCTGCTGCATCATTTGTGTTTATTCATGTTACAAGCATGAGT
>CAEMYA010000010.1:8572009-8585235 GCA_903131615.1 Diplodus sargus
GTGTGTGTGTGTGTGTGTGTGTGTGTGTGTGTGTGTGTGTGTGTGTGTGTGTGTGTGTGTGTGTGTGTGTGTGTGTGTGTGTGTGTGTCTGTGTATGCATTAACGTCAACCACCAAATTCAGCACTCACCAGAGACTCTGGTTCTCTCTCATCCTTTTTACCTTTCCTCACCGTAACATTATGCTCATGATGTAAAGTAACATAAACCCTCCGGCTCCAGTCGGTATTACACAAACATAAACACCAGACAAAGGAGGTCACGTCTGCAAATCGCTGCTGCAGTCAGGTTGATATGTGGGTGTCAAGATAAATCCTCTTTTTAATCCCAAAAGTTTCAAAGTAATTTCTGAGCTCTCATTCCATTGAAAAAAAACTGCCCAGAATCAGAGCAGAATCTGACGTCCTCCAGAAGGTCCGGCTCTGCATCCCACTCTGTCCTCCAGAGCTGGCCGACTCTGACCAGCTGAGTAATGGCAGATATTACATATTGTATATTTATACGAAGATATCCCGTTGACTTTTGAAAAAACCTTATTTAGCATTTCTGCTTGAGGTAAGAAGCTGCTCTGTAGTCTGGTGGTACGATATGGGACCAGAATCAATCAGTTTCTTGTAGCAGCTCTGAGTTGAGATTACTTTGTTTATATTTACTGTCATATCATACTTATATTCATGGGCTTGACTGTTTTGTACTGATGAGTATGATGCAAAATGTGTGCAAATGGGTATGAATTAAACAGCATCTTTGGAATGCTGTTGACAATTATCCTGCATTTCTTTCAGACGGCAATCATGAGCAGCTGAATTGGAAATATCAATTGCATCTGCCTTCGAGAAGTTATTCAGAATCTTTGATAAAAGACCTAGAGAAATGTCAACAAACTGGTGCCAGAATGGCTACAAAAAAAGAAATAAAATCCAATGCACTAATACAAAATGAATTTGACTCAGTACATTGTAAATGTGGTCCACTTGCTGTTAAATGTTAATGAAACACTTCAAATATGTAACCAGAACAAAAGCAGCTAATTTGGGCTATTTAAATTCTGACTACTGTAACGGAATAACCAGCGTTTGTTTTTTTTCCTCCTATTATTTCCATTTGCCCACATCGCATGAATACGGTATTAAATCTCAGAAAAAAGAACAAAAACTGTTTTCGACAATCACCCAAACATTTCCTCAAGCTGCGTCACCCACGTACGCGATGGGTTTTAATGATGTGCAGCTGTGAATTGCTCCTCCACTGCCTTTGTGTTTTGCATTGTGGGACAAAAGTGTGCATCAAACGGCACTCAAAAAATCAAGCATATTTTAGTATGCATACTGACTCATTTGATTATACTTGATTTTGCTGTTTTTCCAGTGCTTCTCAGCCTAATACATACTTGGAAATTGCTTCGAGTTACTGTGTAATATGGAACTGGGACAGAGCCCATGTTGTCAGTCTTCCTAAGGCTGATGGGATATGGAGTCTAGACTGAGCTTTGGGCAGAGGGGTTGGACTTTTTTTTTCTCAAACTGCCGGCCTTGAGGCCACGACAGGCTCGCACTCGCACACTAACGCTGATTAAAAACACTCCTATTTGCCAGATGAACACCGAAAACGGTAAACACACAGACTCCCTTAGTTAATCACTCTCTGACTCGCTCACTCACTCTGAGGATACAGTGGGAGAGGAGCAGAGAGGAGCAGAGGCAGACAGAATCACTTTGTAGTCTCAGACCCAAGGAGAACAAAAGCCTGTGTTGGTGATAAGAGCCTGAGACAAAATGGAACAGACAGAGAAAAGTAGAGCATGGACACTGGGAGAGAGAGAGACTGAGGCAGGGGGGCAAAGGGAGAGAAACATATACTGTAGAACAAAACGCGCACTAATGTGCATATATGCACTCACGGGCCGATATCGGACACATGTAGTCGGAAGTTCAGCGTGTGCGTGCCCGAGGTTGGGTGGAGTGATGCGCGAGTTTAAAGAGCCATAACAGCTCTCTTAAGCGGCGTGCCCGCCCTCCTCCTTTTTTCGCATTTCCCTCTCCCCTCCTCTCCTACCCCCCGGGTTTCAATGAGCTACACCTCCGAATGAGCTGATTACACGCCTCTCTAAAGCTACTGATACCATCGGGACAGGAATTACCAGAGGGGTAAACACACACGCACACACAGAATAGATAACCCTAACTTAAAAGCATACAGTATTTCTGCTTGTGAGAGAGGGAGAGGAAAACAGGGAGAGTGATAAAGAGACGCCGAGTAGAGGGGTGGCTGGGTCTGTTTTTTCTGGAGTGTGTGTGCGTGTGCATCCAAACACGCTCCCGCTCCCTGTGTCAGCTAAATCTGGCATATTGTTAGTCGGATGGTGAGACAGTGACTTATTACTATTTCACCTGTGCAGGCAGGGTGAAAAAACAAGTGATTATGGCCCGGCCCAAACATGAACCAATGGCAGCCCTCCATGCCGTACGTGTGTGTGTGTGTGTGTGTGTGTGTGTGTGTGTCGGCTTCTCCTCACACCACCTTACTCAGCTCAATCCCATCGAGTCACTTTCCACTTGTGTCATCATTAATTACCTCCAGCTTATCTGGGCCAGGTGAAAAATCAATATATTTATTTTCTTAAAGGCCATCTCCCAGTCTGTTTTTTGAGGACGGCCGGCGTGGCGGCCCGATACGGCAGTCATTAATCGAAGGTTGTTATCAGACGCGGTGCCGTCCCGGCCGGCTTTTTTTCCTTTCTCGACACGTTGCACTCCGCGGCAGCTCCGAAGGGGAAGGTGACTTTTAAGGAGAGAGATATTCATTTGAATGACGGCGGCGGAGGGGGAAGTGTGGATTTGGTGGGGTGCGCGAGAGGCGTGTGAGACGTGTTCGCGTGCATGTCTGCGCATTAGCACGCCGCGGTCAAAGTGTGCGCCTTGCAATCTTCAGTGTCTTCGTATTATTATTCAAACACACACACACACACGGACGGACACACAGGTTTGCGCTTGATTTTTTGTAGTGGCATCGATTTTGGCGAGCAGCTGCGATCCATCACACGGTGTGGCCTTGATGTTTTGACTTGATGCTATCTCTCTGGTATCGCTGCGGTGACGTGTCATTATTTACTGTTGCCGCGGGATGCGTGGGTTTACGTTAATTAATCAATAGGAGGCTATTCTTCCCGTGTTGTCCCCCCTCGTCCACCACATACGGGCTCTGTGGCTAGACGGATGAGGAGAGGAGAAGGCCTCCTGCAAACAGGACAGCTTCGCTAAGATGGAGCACTGAAAAAAGCAGCTCAAGTTACAACAATACTCACTCAATCTGTCCATAAAACTTAGAAAACACTTTCTCAGTGCTGTTCCCTCATTTGTTTGCTTTTAATTTGTGGATTAAAAGAGGAGGGAAAGCACTTCTGCATTCAGGATAAGCTCTCTGAGTATGACGAAGCCAAATCATTGTACAACTCCAATTCCCCCAAAAAAGTTGCGGCGCTGTGTAAAACAGAACGCAATTATATGCAAATCCTCTTCGACCTAGATTCAATTGATTACAGTGAAAAAATAAATATACACTTACGAATTGGATGCTTACAAAAAACAAAGGGAGGAGAACCACAACAATACTTGAACCGCATTAAAAAAGCTTCTAAAAAGAATCTGTGTAGTTAGATCCTGACTGCCATGCATCTACGGGCAACTCTGAATGATTCTCAACTTTCAATCTGGTGCTACACCCTGAAGCTGAACGCACACTTTCACAGTGAGGCTCAGTCATCTTCAGAATCAAATCACTTAAACACAGGAATCCCAATTGGTTAACAAGACAACAATGTCATCAAATCCGTTGGCAACGAAAGGAAAAGCAACCTCACTTTGTGCGGCTCCGCTCAGAACAGAAAAAAAGCACATCTAAAAACAGGAACGCGTGGAGCCACAGATGGCTGGAAGATGCAGACAATATGGTCTGTCTGTTCTGTGGCAAAGTTCAGGTTTATTTCTATCGCAGTACAGTCGCAGCGAAGTCTACAGTAGCAAAAACATGTTAAATACTACTCTAATAGTGTTTTTAAAAAAAATTAAGCTCGCAACAGCTTACTGCAGATTTTATGAGAGCAGCCATGTGGGAAATCGGACTGTGGGAGAGCTCAAGCTGCGCGACAGCCGACGAATGACAACTGGCAGAAGTTCCCAATCCTAAAATGAGTCTGGTTTTAAAACGCAGGTGTTATAATCGAACATGATATCCAATTATCTCTTGCGTCAAGAGAAAGCCCATGTGGATGCATGCCCTTTCTGCTTCTTACCCTCTGTGGCCGGAAACAGAGTTTGTCCTTCGGTTTTGGCCTCCGCCAGTTTGCCCGTCCTCAACAACACCTCGGCAAAGTTTTCCTGGGGCACGTCTTTGTGGGACGAATACACATCTTGACTCTAAAGGAAACAAAGCAGAAGAGAAAGTGACACATAAATGCCAAATGTGTGTCTGCTGCACTGGGGGAATCCCGACCGCAGAGAGAACAGATCAGGAAACGACACAGCGAGATGAGATTAAGGTGACTGAGCGTCCTAATTCCCTGGGAGTCAGACGGATGAGAGATGGAGTAAACAAATGAACTTCATAACCAAATAAAGCCTTTTAACACGGGGGCCTTGTGATAATTCATTTATGGGACTCTCGCACGCCCAGCTATTTCTCAAGTGTCTGAGAGGTGAACAATGAAGTTTGCGCTCGCGCCGGGCTCGGAGCCGTCGCTCCGACACACAGCGTTTCCTGTCCGTCTTCGCCCGCTCTCACTCCATCCATCTCGCTGTCTTGTTGCATTTGTCTCTCTTTCTCTCTCAATCAGCCTCTCCTCCCTCCCCCCGCTTCCTTCATCGAAACTGTTAAGGTAAAAACCAATCCCATTGATCAGCCGGCTCATAGACAGATGGACGCGGGGAGCCATTATTGGTAGATGGATGATGGAAGACGGATGGATGCTGGAGATGGAGCAGAGGAAGGGATTTGGAGAGGCCTATTAAAATGTCATGAGAAGAGATGTATCGGCCTTCTCTGTTTCCCCTCGCGTCCACTCTTTTAGCTATCCACATGATTTGTGTCTTGGAGTAAAAAGCCCAGTCATAGCCCAGGGCGACCATTTTCTAGGCATAAAGGTCAAACTACTCCTTTTCTTACTTTTGTTCTGCGTCCACTTCCACAACTCATTCTGTCGATATTCTTTTCTTTTAGATTTTTATGATATTCGTCTCTCCCCTCTGCTGTTAGTGTTATATTTGTTTCTCCAATGTTGTCGCTGCTATCACACCATCATTCTCGAGTTAAGCCTTCTTTTCCCCCGTTAAGTATTGTTAGTACTTCCGAATTGCTTTTGGCATTAAAGTGACTTAGTCTGAAATCAATATTCATTTGTCTCAACATTGTTTATGAAAGAATTTATGCGTCATAGGAGAAAACAATCTAATTAAATGCCTTAAGTCACAAACCTACTTGGGCAATTTTTTTGCAGTAATTTAAGAAGGTGGCCTGAGGTAAAGGAAGAGACGGAGGAATGGGGACAACAGGGATGTTAAAGGAAGAGAAAAATAATGAGCCTGGTCTGAAGCCACTCACCGGGTCTACATAGGGATCATCAATGACGTCCTGATAAAAAGGGCTGCAGCCTTGGCGCTCCAGGTTGGAGTTCTCACACGCCCCTTCTTGACTGGTGGCTCCTGCGTCGTGACCCTGAGGAGCCATCAAAACATCATTAAACTTTCACGATGTGCCCACAGCACTGTCATCTCTCACCATCCCACAGCTCACATCCTCTCTCTGCTTTTTTTCCCCCCTCCCTCCTCAGAAAACTTGCAACCACGAACCGCCATCCCAAATCGCTGTCGAGGCGAGAGACGCCGTCAATCTCCGCCCCGGCGACCACCGAGCCTGTCCAGCCGCCGGCGAAAAAACGCCAGATATTGAAATATTCAACAGGCGGGACGATTAATTATGCAAGAGACGAGCTCTTGATTGGTTGTTTTTTCGGTAGAGGACTATGAGGTCTGTGCGCAGGAGATATGTGTGTGTGTGTGTGTGAGATATGAGAGACGGGAGCAGACATGAAAATGCACAAATACACAAATGCCGTGCAGCTCGGGAACCAATTGAGTTAAAAACAACCATAAAGCGAATACATCTGCAGTCTTTGCTCTGTTATGGTTGGCTGCTTGATCATGCTTTATACAACACACTGCTTTCCATGCATCCATAAACACGCGTATGTCAATACAACTCATTAAAAACCACACACATTTACACAAGTCAGTTAGTTAGTTAGTGAATACATTAGGCACTTTATCGCCCCTGGCATAGAAAAGTGGCGTCACCACAGACACATCAATTAAAATCAAAACACAGCGTTCTTACTTGCAGTGGCCGGAGGTAGTTGAGTGATTCCTTCCACCAGCGGTGGTCGCTGACGGCGGTCAGCACGGCCTTGGTGGTCACTCCTGTAGTGGTCAGCACCTCCATGGTCTTGGCTGTGGTCCTGTGGAGCAGGTCTCCCGCTGTCCCCACAGGGGAGCTCGTGGACGGGACGCAGGCCTGAGGACAGAAGCGACGGGATGGACAAAAATGATATGACCGACACGTTATTCTACCGCGTCCCTGCATTATGACTACAGGATCCTCTGCATATTTATTTGTTTGCAAATGAAAAAACAGCATCAGAGGAGTTCTGCGATCGCTACATCTGTACTTTTTTTATGAGACCAAAGGACAAATTTTGAGCTGAGGACTCTTGAGTGCCGACGTGGTATTAGATGAGGTTGTGTTCCGTTTTTTATTAGGTACTTGAGAGAAGCACTTCAATAAATGCGGGGCTCTTTGTGTTCGTCACTTTATTTGTATACTGTGAAAGGGAATAACTATATGCACCGTTCAGGGCCCTGCATGAGAGACATATAGTCAGTACTTGTAAAGAACTTTGTTTTACAGCCACACAAGGTGTTATAGTGCTACTTTGAGACAGATCCTTTACACAAAGAAGGAGCTCTGTGATATCTGTTTTAACTCCACACCATGAAAAACACAAAAGTTCAGATCCGAGCGCAAAAGTTTGACATGTTGGGGGGAAAAAAAGCTCATTTCGCTCTCTGGAATTGAGTCAGATTAAATCAATACCGCTCACATTTACAGTGTGTCTGTACAAATCTAAGACTACAGCCAGTTAGCTTAGCTTACAGACTGGAAGCAGGGGGGGAACAGTAAGACTTGTTCTGTTCAAAGTTATCGAAATCCACCTACTACCAGCGCCTCTGAAGCTCACTAAAACCAAAGTGTAAAAATGTCAATTCACTGATCTACGGGGGATTATGTGCTGGAGTATTTCTAGGATCTGAGACTTCTTTGACTCGCTGATGGTTGCGAGCCAGGAAATAGGCACATACGGTAAATCCCAGTAGAAAAGGTGATTATTCACCATTTTCACACCGGGGTTTTGTTGTTGTTTTTTTCACAGATTTAAAAAAACAAAATGTGTTATTTTTTAACTGGTGAGCTTCAATGGTGCTGATAGGTGCTTATTGGCTGCTGGTTGCTGCTACATGCAAAGCGAACAGACATGAGAGTGGTATCAAACTTCATGTCTAACTCTCCCAGAAAGCAAGTAATCTTATTTCTCAAAATCCACAATCAATCAGCTACCATAAAAAAATACATTAAAGGGGCACTATGTAGTTTTGGAGAAGAAATTCAAACTGAGAATTTACAATACATTTACAATACTAATGAGGTAGTAATACATTAATATGTATCAGAAGCATTTATATTTTCCATATCTGAACAAACAAGCTGTTCTCAGAGGGAATTAAGGTCCCCAGAACGCTGTTTGAAGGTAGAAAGGATGCAGGGTTTGCCACATATAAACAAAGTAAAACAGAATGAAACTGTTGTGTCCTTTTGTGTTATTCTGTTTATCCGGTTCACTCAGTCATGAAAGCAATGGAATTTGTTTATTTTGCTTATTTAGGCACACAAAATTAGCCAATGAAAAATCTTCCTCTGGATACTTTTTTCCTATTTTAGCTCCTTTAAAGCAAAAGCAGTCATGCCGACATTGTTCAGCCTTTCTGATGTACGAGAACTAAAGAGCAATAAAAAATACATCTTTCCTTATCTTTAAAATGAACAAAAAAAAATAACAAATGAATGGTGCATGATACTGTGGATTGCATTTCTGAAGCGCACCAGCAGTTTCCATTATATGTTGGTAACTGTGTGTTTGAAAAGGAAATCAAAGCCAAATTTAGAGGGGCAGTGGGCCGGGGCCAAATCGTTTAGCGCCTTTCATCAATACTTCATTTGGCTGGGGATTGAGGGTCAGGGAATGAAAGGAACCAAAACACACATACACTCGGGATATTTAAGGGGGGGAAAAAAAGACACACTCGCACAAAAATAAATAATTGTACCTCCAGAGTGCGCGCATACGCTCATCCAGGGCTTAAGTATACACGAGTGACAAGCTGGGACATCAATACAACAATAAAATGACAACAGACAGCTTCAAATGAGCGCCCATCCACACACAAAGGGGATGCGATGCAAGTCATGAAACATTAACACCCACTCAAGGCATCATAAAGCTGGCGGTGCTGAAGGGTAGGAGAAGGGGAGGCATAAATAAACCAAGGGAGCTGAGCAACCTTAACACTAGATTTACACCTCATCAAATATGAAGCAACAGGGAAAACACACAAACAGGACAAAGGGATGGAGACACACCCACACAGTAATGGTAGGGGAGAGAATTCCGACAATGAACCGAGGTTCGGCTCTAAATGGGAATTTGGGTATTTTTAAACCAGGGCCTTATGTTCACATATTTTGGATCGTGAATGACTCATGCTTAACAAAAGTTTTTGAATGGGTCCGGAAGATTGTCTGAGCTGTAATTCTATGTGTCTAACAACAGTACAGAAACATTACCTACAGAAAAACCCTGTTGTTGAAGAGTATGATCCTTTTAGTAAAACACAAAAACACAAGCCTCGCTCATGGGGAAGTCTTGTGAGTGGTGAGTTATTGCGGGAAGACAGTGATGGAAGCATTCGTCGGAGTTAGAGCGAGGAGTTCACTTCAAGGAACTGCAGGTAAGAATTGAATTCCAAAGTTATGGCTAAATATTTAGCTGATTACGACAATCTAGATGACGCCACAACTTTTACAACTCAGAATGAGAGATTTCAGAATGAGACTATCCTTGAATGGAACTTGATTAAATGAAAAGGATCTTATTATTTAACAAAAAACATCTATCTCTGTAGGAATGATTCCCGTAATGTTGTCAGACAACCTCAGCCTGCCAGTGGCAAAAACAAGCATTTCTTTTGGAAGCAACTTTGACAGATGCAGTTGCCCCAATGGATTATATTACGATACTGTCAGAGCCACCAGCTGAGGCGAACTTCTGGACAGATTCCAAAACTTATGGCAAGTATGAATCATTTACACATCAAACTATGGAAACTTTGGGACCACGATTAAAAATACCAGACTCCCCCTTTAACATACAGGTTAACACATCGAGACTAAAACACAAACCTTCACAGCGTCCGTCTCGTCGGCCTCTCGTCCACTCTCAGTGCGAACAGGCTCCATCTGATAGTTAACTGCCTGGTACAACACCTGGAGGACGGATAGATTTCTTTTAATTGAAAAGCCAAAAGTCCAATGGTGAAAGAAGGCAGTTCACTGTGTTCCTTCAAATATTTTGTTTTGTGTTGGTCACCTCTTCACCTTATACACACTTCTCAAAATAGTTGTAAGAGAGAGAGAAGCTGCACTAACAGCTTAAGAGTTTTATTTTCTGAGCACAGTTTTTTTCCGGTGCTTTTCAGCTCGTGACCCTTAAAAGTGAAGGAACGTCTACTTCGACCAAAGAGTGATGATCAATTCTCAGGTTGTTTCATTTAAATACTTCTAAGGATGTCAACAGAGGTATAATGATTTATTTTCATTAGAGAAAATTCATTAATTCATTCATTTCATTAGAAAAATCTTAGAGGAAAAAACATAAACATAATTTCTTTGGCGAGGAAAAAAACGTTTTTCTTTCTATTTTCTCTTACAACGTTTTTAATTATCTTGTGACCTCTCTGAAGGAGCTGTTAGTAGAGGGATGTTAGTCTTAGATTGCAATATTACATTTCTTATCAAAATACCTGACACTAGCCGTTATCAAAGAAAGTGATGTTGGCCATGCCTTGCTGTCTTTCTTTTTCGTGTTTTCCCTTTCCTTCAGTGACTTATAAAGGTTCCTGTGCATGTAAAAGACCTTCAAAGTTAAAAAGGTCAAAGCCTGCACTAACAGAAGCTCCTCTCTCCCACAGAAGACACTGCTCCTGAAACGCCTCGTCAGTAGTCTTGCCTTTAATTCTGTGATTTTGTGACATCACGCTACATCGCCGTGTCACACATCTGCATAACTTATGCCTGGCAGCTAGTCTGGCATGTAAGATTTGAATAAGCGCAGCTGCTCTGTTGTTGTTTGCTGTGCTTTCTCAGGCGTATTTGAGATGACTAATCAGAGCAGAATAGGTAATTGGGAGGGGGGCCTTAAAGAGACAGGAGCTAATTAAGAGCGTTTCAGACAAAGGTCGAATACAGCGCTGCAGCACTTGACAGTATGAGAAAACTGATGCGTTTTAGCATTAAAGCAAGTAAATTTATATACTTGTAATAATCCAAAATAAGAAATAGGACCTTGAAAATGAGCAAGATATGTCCTCTGTTAGTTTTGGCGTATTGGGTCAAACTACTAGTAAAGAGCTCCAGTTGTAACAAGAGAAAAAATAAACATACTGTTTATAAAAAGCCAAACTGGTCAAAGCAGAGTGAGCAAAAAGAGGTGACCTGAGTCTGCAGGTCACTGGAGGCGGCCAGGAGGCTGTGGATGTTGTCAGGAGGACAGTGGGTGAGAGAAAAGGCTAAAAGCTCCTGCCGGGCCTCCAGGTCTTCGTAACCTTCACACTGACCAAGCAGACTGCACACATCCCACGCTGGACTGTAACCTAGAGGACGAGCAGACGGAGGCAAACGAGGTGGGGGGGTGGTGAGGTAACGTAGGTTAAGAGTGGAAAAGAGGAAAAGGGGATGATGTGTTTTCAAATTAACATGAAAATGAGAGCGGGAGATGGGCAAAAGAATCGATAAAAACACAGAGCGAGAGATGATACAAAAAAAAAAGGTTAAATATAAACAGAAATTCACCCTCAACACACACAAACACAGCTGAGCAAAGGTGTTTTTTCGTTTTTTTCACCAGTGTCCTTCTATTTCTGCTAATCTACCTTTAATCCTATCAGATAGAAGAACCGAGGTCCATCAACACACAAGGTAAGCGCTCACACACAAACTGACAAACTCTAAGATTCTGCACAATAACAGATTCAGAGAACATAATGCTGAGATATTGATGATACAATAGAGTTACCCTCCGAGCCCTTGGGATATTAATACATATTTAAGTCTAAACCACATTTCCCCTTGAAGAAAAATACCTTTGTAATAACCGTGCTGCGTTTGTTCCAGCTTCATCACGGTCAAAAAAACACAACACGCCATCCAGACTTCATTCTTACAAACAGATTCAATTATTCCCACTGCGTTCTCAGACAGAGAACAGCGGTGCTTATCTGATTACACCTTCTCCCCGACACCTTTTTTTGCATCCACTCCGTCTCACTGAGCTGGGTGGTGGGGGGAGAAAGCTCAGTGAAATTCTATTCACTTTGATTTTACTGTGGTGTAATGCGAAACGGGGTCACAGAAAATACACAATTATCACAGTGACCACTTTAAATCCCTTCAGGGAGACTTGGAGGAGCAGACAGTCTGGATTGTAATATTACTGCGATGTCACTCTCCTTATTGTTGTTCTTGTGCATGAACATGCACAGAGTCGCTCATTTTTTCGATTCTGGCCAAGGACGGATGAAAGTAGCACAATGTGAGTCTCAAGTGTAAAACCACATAACAAATCATTACTGGTAACACCAACAGGAGGCAAAGCGTAATTGTAAATCTATACTATATTTATTACAGAACACGTGAAGAAAGGCCTCTGTGTTTGAGAAAGTAAACTTCAGATGTTCCTAGTGTCTTATACTGGTGGACAACATTTGCCATTCTGTACATTGTGCTGGTTGCAGGTCAGAGTTACAAGCAATGGTCCATCTGTTTCCATTACTTATTTTTGTGATTTGGCAACCTTGGTCTAGTTCTGATCTTCATTCCTATCAGTTACAGGAACAACTTAGCTCCACACACAAAGAATTCTGCAATGTCATCAGAGGTTATAACTCACATTTCGGGTGCATCTACTTTCGGTTTTACTTCCAAATAAGTGGTTTAGATAATTAATGTGAGGGAAGGAACTTACTCATACAAAATCACCCCGTTACGTTGGGAGCCAAAAGCTTTTAAGCTGTAACGAATGGTCGGGCCAGGACACGGCGATTCTTCAACTGAGGATAATGGCACACACACTGAGACGATCTTTCCTGAACTGCACTCATATTGTTGCAGCTCTTGTTACTTGCACTGATCATATGGTGCACCTGCGGCTAGGTGTGTTCCTACTTCCCAAGATGTCTTCACAAATTTGTTCCCAAAACTTTTCATCAATAATCAATAGTCCACCAAAAACCAATAGTGCTACCTTAAGATAGCTGGTAAAATGGGGTGAAAGGAACTATTCATATGTCATCATATCTGAGGGTAATAGGTAAATGTTTGTTCATTCAAACTCTGTATGTCTTAATTTCTGTTTAGTTGAGGAAACCAATTATTAAGTGGGAATATTTGTAATACCAGTGCAGCCTAAATGTAATTGTGTGCTGGGCCTTGGAAAATATGGAAAGGTCATGATGCTACATTTTTGGAAAAAAATCTCTGGTCGAACTCTGTCGTCGGGATTGGCCTCGGTTAAAATCCAAATTCAGGGGAAGCGTTGGCCTCATCTAATGCTATAATTGAACCAAATGAGGGGAGAAGGCAGACAGCAAGAAGTCACGCTTCACATGAGCTTTTCTACACGTCAGTGCGTGAACTACACACCTGCAGCCATGAGGTCCTGACAGTGGATGTAGGAGGCCTTGAAGTCCTTACACTGGAGGGCTTGCTCTGCCAGCAGGGTCAGCACTTGTCCTTTTCGCATGGCCTTGTCATCCCCTACACACACACACACACACACACACACACACAC
>CAEMYA010000010.1:8597150-8609552 GCA_903131615.1 Diplodus sargus
AAAAAAACTTAAGTCGGGATGATTGGCAGCGGGAAGAACCACTGCAGGAAATGCCAAAGAAGAAAAAAACGAGGGTAAAAGGCAACCTGTAAAAATCCAAAGACAGTGCGGAGAAGAAAGACAGAAGATGTGTTCGCTCTAAGCTGTTCATTATTTTGGCAGCACAAAGTCATTTGCAAGCCATAGTGCAGATGGAGAAAGTGTAGAGCAACATGATAAACTGCGCGACAACGAGCCANGCGTGCGTTTGTGTGTGTCTCGGAGCATGCCGATGCTGGTGGCAGTCTTATGTGACCGAGGGAGGCAGTGTGTGTGTGTGTGTGTGTGTGTGTGTGTGTGTGCGTGCGCGCGTTGGTGTGGGATTAGCATGGCACCCCCAGTCTCAACAGGGTCGTGCTGCTACAGATGTTCGCACTCTGCTGCAACTCATTACCATAGTAAACAGGTGCCTGCGTGTGTGTGTGCCTGCGTGTGTGTGTCTGTGTGTGAGTGTGAATGTGAGCAAAAGACAGACAACAAGTCTTGATATTTACAACCGCGTGTAAGCGTGTGTTGTATTTGTTCGAGTGTGAATGTGTGTGTGGGAGTGTCTGCATGTTCCCTGTGCACATATTAATGTGCCGGCAAGTGGTAGTGGCAGCAGCTGAAAACAGCTTTTATTCTGGAGGCGCTCTGAGAGCAGACACTTCGCATTTACTGCCTGATTCATCTGGGTAAGAGTGTGTGTGTGTGTGTGCATGCGTGCGTGTGCACGTGTGTTTGTGAGTGACAATGCTTCAGCACAAAATATACATGAACACACTTCCCAGGCCCCCCCCCGGGGTGTGTTTATGCATGCTTGTGTGTGCCTGCGTGTAAATATGTGTGGATATTTGTCTGTAAAGGCCAACACTATGCTCTAAAACAGGCTTTTCCTGATGTTGCTTCCTCCCCATCATCATCATCATCATCTACATTCGCTTCAGGCTCCCTCTCTACCCCTGCCTTCATCCTTATCCTCCCTTCCCTCCTCCTCATCACTTCTCTGTGTTCGGAAGTTCACCCTGAGGGGTGGAGGGGGAGGAAGGGAGTGAGACGGAGAAAGAGAGACACGTAGGTGATTTTAACCTGTAACAGAGAGAGCGCCTGAGGCTGCTTGAATACCATGGGACAGACACCGGTCCTTTGATATCGAGTGTGCGTGTGTGTTGACTGCACATCCGTGTCTCCTCTCATTCTTGGCGTTTTGCACCAGACCCGTAATAGGGGAGGGAAGTAATAAGCATCGCTACAAAGTGAACGTTTACCATGCAACGCAGCGCTAATCAACAAACTGAAGAGCCGATGTCTTCAGGGTTTTCAACTCACTGCTATCGCGCGCAGCAGAGATTAGGGCTGGGTGCGAATATCAATATCAATACACAATACGTATCTCAACATTTTTCGAATCTCCTCAAAAGCCACTCACAAATGCTAAGACTAAGCTTCAGCATCAAATATCAGGATTATTTTCACCAAATACATCGTAATCAATGCTGTGACAGTATTGAACGGATGTGCAATGATGAATAACCATCAGCAATGTCAATACAATGACTAAGTGGGTAAAGGCAAGTGTTAGAACAAGAAGAACAGTCTGGTAAGTTCAGAAAACGACATCACTTTAGCTTCTCGCTAATGTCCGGTCAGAGTCAAATTAGCCAACTGGAAATCAGAGACTGCTGTGCCCACCTGTCTCCACCACTACATCTCCGATCAAGCTGATTAAAATTATTCATCCTTTAGTTCTGATCTGCATGCCAGAGGGAACTGGGTGGATAGAAGGAAGATGGAGGAGAAAAGAAAAATGACAGCTGAGAGGTGGTGTGAGTTGTGCTGACGTACCTGAGATGTTTCTCAAGTTTGTCCACCTGATCGTGGAGGGAAGTGGTGTCATCTGTGTCTGGCCTGTAGGATCATAAAACACAGAACAGAACAAAAACTCTGGTAAATATAAATTTGTTTGATTAGAGCGAAAACACGTAAAAAATTACTTCATAAAAAAGTATGTTTGTGCCTGTGTGTGTGTTTATTCTAGCAAAGTGTACACAGTGTACTGTAGGTGCATATGTGCGGTTGCGTGGCCTACCACTGTGAGGTTGCACTGATTCCCCACTAAAAATAAAACCCCATGATGCCTTGCCTTGAGGCAAATGATTCTGGGTCAGGCTGGCCCGTTCCCCTCAAGAGTACTGACCCTGATGAACAGACCTTCAGTGTGTGTGTGTGTGTGCGTGCGTGTGTGTTTTACCAATACACCATCACTCAGTTTTTACACACACAAACTCTTGACCTATCAATCCATTTCTCTGCATTCGTCTCCTCTGTCGCTCCTCCTCCTCCTCCTGCTCTTCCTTTTTTTCCAAAAAAAACATACTATTCTCCCTCATTCTACTTCCCTCTCTCTCTCCCCACATAATCCCCCCCCTCCCGCCCATTTTTGCCATTTTCCACTCTCTAAGGGTGAATGCACATTACATTCTTCTGAGCAGATTTAGACCTAATTAAGCTGTCTCACAGAAAAAATTCAGAAAATTGCGACGAAACTACTAACTCATGGTTTCTGTCCTGGCTGGCAAATCTGTAATATTCTTCGCTGGGATGGCAATTTTGGAGCTTAGTAAGTCAGAGAAATCACTCCCGTGAGAAATGTGAAGTTGAAGGCATTGCATATACAGTGGAGCCTTACAGCATTGCTAATCCCAACACTGCAGGAATGAACCCCCGTGTGGCAAAGTGGAATGCTTAGCGAAACGCTGTACTGTACTGATTTAGAAAGAAACATGTACGAGTATTATATACGCTCAAATATTTATACAGTAAGACCCTGTTTAAAATAGTTAATAGCTTAAATGCTGAGCTGCAATAGCACTGGATATTTAGGCATTTGTGCCCCGTTCTGATGGGGCCACAAGTTGAACTGTGACTTAAGGCAGGATATATCTGAAAGTGCACGCGGAGCAGGCAGATCGGCGTCTGTAAATGTGTTCAGTGAGACAAACTGCCTCTCCTTTCTTGATTGAATCAGATCTCTAAAAACATTTTACCACCTCTGCTCTTGTGCCTCCTCTTCCACATTTGTCACCTAGAAGCTCTTTATATATCCGAGCACATGAAGCAGAACATGATTGGTGGGTTCTACCGCACATCCCTACACCTAACCGGGGTTACGTTTCTCCCAGCGTCTGCAATTTTGCAGGGGGGACTGTTTCTCTGGCAGACAGAGCTTTTGATGAAAGCTGTTGTCAACAAGATCCGTGTATTGACACTGTTTCTGGAAAGGCATGGCGCCGCTGAAACTGCTACATGTCTTTTTTCAATGTCAGTACCACAAAAAACATCATCCACAAATCTCAACCGTAACCCCATCTAGATAGTGTGACAAAACTCAACAGATGTGCTTTTTGAGAGCTAAAGCGTGCAAACCTATGCTAGTAAAAACCCAAAATAGAACTAGGAACTTGTAAATGAGCGTATCATGTCCCCTATAACAGTGCAATTACACCTTACAGCAGCAAAGGAGAGCGGATCCTAAAACTAAAATCCAGATGGCCAGTTTGTTTTCGGATGATGTTTTCTGATTCCATTAACGCACCACGAGAGAACAATACTTAAAACCGAGGAGTCTACTTTAAACAAGAGCAAGACAACTCATTCGTAGCTAATTCACTTTAAATGGCACCTTGCTTCAGACTCGTTCAGTTTAGTACAACATTAAGGGGTTGGCTGAGAGTGACCTTGCTCTCAATCAGTACCGTAATGTCTTGTTTTCAGGGCTACCGTTGTGAAAGTGCAGTGGAAATAGCTTTTGACCACAGCACAGCTAAGCAAACTATGTGAGGAGCCACGGACGGCAAAAGTATTGCTGCCTCGCTGCAGCCAGCTGACAAGGATAAAAACAGAATGAAGCACTCCTTTTACTAGTGATTCAATTTTCCAATTAAGGTGCACACAGGAAGGATAATGCATCTAAGAATGAGTCATTATAATTCATTTTAACTACTTAGACACTCTACAGGTCCATTTTATCAACAATTTACTCTTCTGTACCCCTGTGTTTGTTCCTCTCCGTCTTTTATTATCACTCACTCTCCTTCAAATGCACTGCGTACCCACACAGCCTCGTGGGAGACTTAAAGGACAGGCCCTCATGCCATATGAAATAAAATGTGTTACAGAAGAGGTGGTGGAGAGAGTGAGAGAGAGTGGCAGAGGCAGCAATAGTAGGAGGCAGGGAATACTGTATAGACTGTAGCTTGGCTAACTGATGGCTCCTTGGAGTCAGAGTTAAGCATTAAAGAGATTGGGGAAGGGGAGGAGGAGGAGGAGGAGGAAAAGAAAGGAGCAAGGGAGCGAGACAGAAACGGAGGTGGTAGTTAGGTTTATTGATGGGTCCGAGGAGGGAGGTGAAAAGGTGGAAGCAGAGGGACGAGGTGGGAGAGGCAGCACCGATGTGTTCTGGTGGATGAGGACCGCTTCAGCATCTTTATATCTTGAGTTACAGATTCTTAATTAAGTCTCACGTGTCTCACGTTGTGTGTAAACGTGTATGTTTGTGTGTGTGTGTGTGTGTGTTTGCGTGTCTGACCCGAAGCCCCTCTGCGGCAGACACTCCAGGATGTCATAACAGAGGCTGAGCTGGTCATCTCTCTCACAGCTGTAGATGCACTCCAGAGCGACCGCCATCAGCTGGTCTGGGTCCCCGATGATCTTCTGCTGGCACTGAAAGAGACGAGAGAGGAGACTGTGTGTGTTTGTGTGTGTGTGTGTGTGTGTCAAGGCATGACTGACCCCTTTTCATACATTAACATCGAGGCTGTGTGCTTGTGTGTGTGTGAGCTGCATGTTTTCTAATAGCCAGGAGAGCTGTCCTTGGCTCTGCCCTTATGGGGTCATAAATATAACATTTTACAGCGCCTGGGATACGACACCGGCCCTGACACGGCACAAACAGCCAGAGAGATGTGTGCGTCCAGATACTCACGTCAGGCTTGGAGTGCTGGAAGATGATGAGGGGCAGGGTGAGGTCTCGCTGGGCCAGGTCGACCAGGTACTCTCTGAGCAGTGATTTAGCAGCACCCTCTTTCTGTCCCTCACAGCGGTGCAGGAACGGCACCATCCACTGGAAGGTGTCTTTCACGTAACGCTCATTTCTGGACTGGTTATTAAAAAAAAAAAGAGATCTACTTTAAGAAATGGATATGAATATGTGCCTTACATACCCATACGGTCGGTGTTCATGTTGTCTCAGCTGTCCCATGGTTCAAATTCACACATAGTGTTATTTATTGTGGAAACTGTAATCGATTTTATAACCATGTACTGAGTATTTCTGCCCAAAACTCAACAAGAAGTGGTTTTAATCTCTTGCAGCAGTCTTTTTTGATAAATGTTAGTAAAAATATGAAAACTAAACTTGTCTGATCTAAGGTCAGGGCTATCTTAGCCACTGATGTATTACTGTTCTTCATCTTCTTTGGGCAACATTAATTTTGGAAATTGTCAGGTTATAAATTGCCCGAAAAATGAAAGATCGCACATCTTTCATTTGAAGTACTGAACTGGAACAAACTTACAAGACACATTTTTCTGTAAATGTCTTACAAAAATATACAAAAAACAACAACAACAGAGGTCCCCTTTGAACAAAGCAAGTATCAGCTCTTGCATTTCACAGAGATGGGTTGGTTGGTTGGTTGGTTTGATAAAAAACATTTTTTTAGAGCATTCCATTATGGGTTGGAACTATCCTCAATGCCTTGAGACTAGCCAATTTAATGGCGGCCCACTCTGTATTACAACAAGACATGTTGGTTGAAAATGAAGCCCCTCTGATCTAAGGTCAGGGCTACCTTGATCACTAATTTATTGTCGTGCGTCATCTTCTTTGAGCGACATTAATTTGGAAAATTGTCAGTTTATGTATTACATAAAAATTAAACAGTGCATATTAATCATTAGAAGTACCGCACTGGACTTAATATGCAAATCAAAAGGACTTTACAAAATTAGAGCGTAGTGTGTACAACAGCAGAGGTTCCCTCTGAAAAAAGCAAGGATCCGCTCTTGCATTACACAGAGATGGATGTTTGTAATTGATTAGTTGATTTTGCTGATTGATAAAAAAAATAAAAAATAACAGGGACTTATGAAGAATGAAATCATTAGCTGTAAAACATAACGAACAAAATATTACAATTATACTGCAAATCTGAAACAAGGGCTGTTAAAAGGAACCGTATATGATACAACATGTTTTTCTTTTAAAAAAGTTGCATTATGGGTTATATCTGCCCTTATGCTACAAGACAAGCAATTTTGTAGTTGTCTTCTAATACATCTCAGCTAAAATTGGAAAGCCTTACGTAAGGTGTCAAGTCAGCCCAGAGGCTCATGCTAGTTCATGTTACATGTAACCATCATGGAGAAAATAGAAAGCTTCCCCCGACCTGGCCAAGAAATACGGTGTCACAAATTGTAACGTCACAGTGAATAGTCAACAGTTAGCACACCACGCTAAAAAATTCATCAGAATCAGATCCATACCCTGCAGAAGAAATTCCTAGTTCATATACTGTATAAACTGTATATTTTTCTTTTGGGTTTGAATACTTAAAGCAGAGTGCAAAGTCCTTAAGGCTTAATTTACATGAAATTGTGCTGCACAATTAAACCTGAACTCTAGCTGTAATAGCTACAGTACGTGGGCCGGGCTGTGATTAGCGCGGATGCATGTCAAGTTCGTGCAGGGCTTCGCACCCACCTGGCGACAGCTCTGACTCAGGATGTACAGATAGGAGAGCAGCCGCGGGAAAAAAATTAGATTAAAAAAATATTCAGACGCTAAATGCAAACTCGCACACCCACACGCAAACATTTTACTTTGCTGTGCTGTGTCTCCGATAAAGGGAGACATCAGACACGGGCGAAGAGGGAGATTTAATCTAGCTGAGTTTGGTAAACATTCACACACACACACACACACACACACACACACACACACACACACACACACACACACACACACACACACACACACACACACACACACACATTCATAGCGCCCAAAGGGAGCATCAGTCAAACAGCATGTGTTAGTGCAGTCAACAACATTTGCTGGCCGCCTGCCTGTATGGCAGATCTTACTGGCAGTGGTCCTCACAGGCTGAAGCTGGCAGTTATTAGCTACAATTTAGAGGACAGCTCATATTATGTACTCCAAGGGGACTTGTAAATGTAGTACCTGCTACACGCGAGCTTTCATGGCTCTCATGCTGCTGTTGAACGGACAGATTGCGTTGTCAAATGTCAGGGATTTCAAGAATTAAAAGAAAGTTGTTTTACCGTGCGGCCGGCATAAAATGCATTTTCAATCTGTGACATTTCTCTTTTTGTCTATTCAAGTTGTAATTAGCATACATTATGTTATTCTAAACAGCAGGCAAGGATTGATGTAAGTGCACTATGGAAGTTTAAAATTAAATGTAGTTTCAAGGACAGCGTCGCTTCACACTGTGAGCTAGACAAAGCTGCATGCTGGGAAGTGCACATTCAACACAGAATAATGTCTCAGCAGAAGCTGCAACAACATGAATATAGTCATCTCAAAAATGGGATTTGATTCAAACTATAGAAATTCTAAAACCCACTAGACTATAATATTGACAATAACTCATCTCAACCATCATGTTTTGACAGTGCAGAGAGAAAAACGGTTTAATTTTATTTCAGTAGCGGAATGATCTCTCAAAGCCGCATCATTTTGGCTGAGATAATGCCACATCAGCACATGCCAAGTGAAAACAGCGCCTTGTAATTTAATCTGACTCCATTCATTTTATGACGGGAGGAATATGAATACATAACCGGTAAAAATGAATCCAGAACACACCATGGGAAAATGTTCCAGCGAGAATGTGAAATGTAACAGGTGAGAGACACAGATCATGCCACTTACATTTTTCATTAGCAGGTGGAGCTTGTCGATGTCGCTTAGCTGCTGCAAATCTTTGAGTGTCAGACTCAATTCACATGATGTCTCATACACAAGCGTTTCCATGGTGACCAGGTCATCGCACAAGAGCTGCAGCCCTGGGATCTCCCGCTCCTTCCCTAGACGCACCAGCGACAGGGCGCAGTCCACCTGATGGGCACAAAGAAGGCAACGATGAGAGGAGAAAAAAAAACTCAGAATGTGTGAAGTAATGAGACTTTGTTGATCTGGTTGTGTGAGGCTGCAATGCGTCTTGTAAAAGGGAGCTAAATTGTTACATGATGGATAAAAACACTAGACAAACTGGATATTTTGACCTGATGATGCCACTAGATGAGAAGTAATCGTGCGACAAAACATCACAAAGGTCCATGACTGTGCACGAGAAAATACATGAAAATCCATCCAGCAGTTTTTGAGAGACTTCACACTGAAGCACAACCTGCTGGTCCTCATCAGAAGGCTCAACCTCTGGTTAACGTGAAATTACAGTTGCTCCTTACTGACCCTGGACTGTGCCACAACTTTTTCTGGTGCGCTATAGAAATGCCACGTTTGTGAAACCTATAATGTGGGCCCTATTCAACTACTTCCATAGAAGGGCCAGATTTGGATAGGGGCCAGGCTTTTACATTCCCTATGTCTGCTTATGGTATATATATGAAAGCTTAGGTAGAAACTTTAAACAAGGTTTGCTATAACGTTCCAAAAAAATAAAAAAGGATCCAAAACATTCAATTATTATCTACTTAAAATAATGCTGATGGAAAGTCACTGTGCGTTGCTATTATTTTTGTCGTTTTCCTAAGTAAAAATACACATCTTTGCTTTTTTCTTGCATCTCAGGGAGTGATGTCACGTATGCGACAAGTCACGTTTTCAGCATGAGGACAACTCACGTGTAACACCACTCAGCGACACAAACACAAACAACAATGGAGGGAGGAGAGGGATGCACGTTTTCTAGTCATTATTTTGAGCTATTTCAAAATGTAAATGAAAAAAAAACACAAATGCGTCATCAAGGGCCCGGCCCGAGGATAGTGGCGGGAAATTTCGACCCGGCCCACGGACTGGGTTTGGTCGGGCTCGGGCAGAGAATCTAAACTCTACATTGCTGCAGTATTTCACACTGTTTCCATAGACACATACGTGTATCTGCCTTGACCCTTCCACCTTAATACAATCCAGTTAGCCCAGTAGAAGCTCAGCAGCTGAGGAGAGAGGCCGTTTACAGCGGGGCCTCACATCATTGAAAAACTGTTGCCGAGGTCACTGAACTGCGACGTGAACAAAACAACAATATGCCAACTAATGGGAAACAAAATAATAGCCGTTAGTCATTACTAATATCCAATCATTAGTCTTTGGACAATAAAACAGGGCAGATTTGGGCTTCCTGCTACTCTGATCGATACAATTCCATCCAGAGGAGCAACCAATCGATAGCCGACCACCTATACGCTGGCAGCTCGCCCGACCAATCGATGCTCAGCCACCTGTGGATGCTGGCCAATCAATAGCAGATGCCGTTGGGCCCTGCAGTGATGATTGCTTTCTCTCCACCTTTTAAAGAAGGGGAGCCCTTTGGCACGGCAGTTAGCCTGGCTTCTTGCTCTCACACACACACACACGCACACACACACACACACACGCATGGTCCGCGACCTTGTCATCTTCAGCTCATCTCGACACATTTCCTGCTGAATAAATAATTACATGCCTTCATTTATAAAATGTTCACACACACACACACACACACACGCACAGCGAGAGAAAACCCAAATCACCTTGAGTCAGAGCCTGAGCAATTAGATGCAACAAGAGAGAGAAGTCTATTGATCTAACTGTGAGTAAAGATCCTCCCTGCTCGCTGCACCCCTCCTCCTCCTCCTCCTCCTCCTCTCTTTCCCCGCTCTCCTGAGATAGATTCCCCAGCTCACCGCAGACGATTCAGACGTTAAAATCTCACACTTTTTTAATTACGACCTCGTCTCCGCGCCCACCCCTCATCGCTCTCCGCACTGTAACCCGACCTGTATCCTCCGTCTCTCCCTCTCCCTCTGCTATAAACCCCAGCAGATATCAACGACTCCTTTGTCTAATTCTCCAACTCAATTTGATCCTTCTTTGTCTCTCCTCCCCGTCTCGTCTCAGCCCTTTCTTTCGAACACTGTTTCAACATTCTCTCTTCAACTCTGCTGCAGCTTTTCTATCCTCTTCCCACCTCTTAGGCTGCCATGATTGGCCTCCATTTGAACTCTGCCAAGTCTGGCCCTTTGCCTCCTCTGTATGCCTGTGTCCCCCTCCTCTGTCTGCCTTCCAAAACCACCCTCTCATTTTGTGCCATTTTGTTGCCAACAGTGTCTCAGACAACACTTGCTTTTAATATCCTTTATCTCTACCCTTTCACCCCCCTCATAACCTGTGATTTTCTCTCCCACAGACAGCTCTTTCCATGAGATTACTTTCCCCTTTTTACTTTAACATCTGTTAGTCCTGTCCTCCCCCTTTTCCTGTGTTTGTAATGCACTCTCACCCGACAAAGGAGGTTGCATCTGCCCAGCATTTATCTCCCTTTTACGTTTCTTTCGGTTGCGTTTTCCATTCTCTGCTCTTTCAAACCCCGTCTCCCTCTGTGAGTCATCTTGTCAATCTTCCCATTCAGCGCCTCGCTTCCTGCGGCTCTGTGACTGGTTTTAAACACTCCGGCTTCCTCTGATGTGGCTCCTTTTAATCAAACCCCATTTTCCTCCATTAAAACGTGCTCCCAAGCATAAACACTGCCAGATGAGGGATGGGAGGAGGGTGCAAACGAGAGAGAACAAATGGGATGTAAACGTAAAGAGGGCGGGAAGGAGGGGAGAGCGGCAGGGCTGTCACAGCATCTCTCTCGGCTGCGTCTACTCGAAAACATTTCGCATGAGGAAGCATGAGTCATGATAGTTGGGGACGATCAGGAAAGGCTCCTGGAGTAACGTGCGAAGGGGGGGGGGAGATGATGAGGTCAAATTAAAAAGGAACGAGGGAGAGAGAGAGAGAAAGAGACATCTGGTGCCAATTCCTAGAGATTAACAAAAGACTTCCTCTCACTGTCTTTCTCTCAAGTGGATGATGAAAGGCGTGATTCCCCAGTTGTCTTCCAAAAATGAGCAATGGGCCCCCAAATCTCTCCTCCTCCATCCTCCTTACACCCAGTGAAAGGGATAAAATGGAGAAATGAAGGGGAAAGATATGACTGCACCCTAGTTAGTCCTTTCACAAAGACAAAGAGACCGCTGTGACAACCTTGATCCATCACCGTGGAGGAGCCAAAGACGGGGACAGGGCTGCCGCGTGGATGGCGTGGGTGGAGGGAGTGGGCAGCTCCGGCGGTTACAACCCATTACTCCGCTAAACAAGTCCTATCAAGTCCTATTTTTCAGTCGCAGCAACAGAACGCAGATGACAGAAGCGTTGGTTACTCTTCATTAGAGTTCCCATATGGCAAATATGATAATGTTTGCCACAGAGAGGATCAAAGTGACCTTTACTGATGGAGGTTGGCAACATACCCTCTGCAGTCTGAATCTCAGCTCATCACCTTTTCCCGCCACAGTCATCTAAAGGACGGCAATTATTTTTTCCCGATTGCCAGATGTCTATTCAGTCCTTTCAGTTGCCGTCCTTTTGTAGGTTCCAACCCAGTGAAGGGATCCTGAAAAGGAATCTTAGCACGGAGTGAAAAAATCAGTTCCACTCATCGGGAGCTGATTTTGAAAGCTAGCAAGGGACGGACAAACTAATTACTAATCTCAAGGTAAAAAGTGACAAAAATCCGGAGTGAAGTGTCGCCATGGCAATCGGCACTCTGACGCTTTGATTCTGTAGAAAATGCATTCCCTCGCCGCAAACTAGGGAAACCCTGCAACAGCACAACAAGTTGTTTTTTTTACCTGTCTGGAGCAGGAGTCGATATCCTTCGCCCTGCTCTGGTACCAGTCGGTCAGCAGCTCGATGGAGGGCGTCGCCGTGCGGAACCTCAGCAGCTCAGGAGCGTCCTCGTACAGGAAGCTGTCATCATCGAAAAGGTTCTGGTCCAGCACGGCTCTGAAGAAGACATAGAGGGAGAGAGGAGGGTGTGTCACCTGTTTACTAAGGCTGAGCAATAAGCATAAAAAAAGCATAATTGACAGATGATACGAGTAGAAAGAGTCACGATTTTAGTGAGAAAGGTCATTCTCTAGTTAAAATAATGATGATAGGTCTATACCAAAGGCATAAGTCTGGAGAATTTTATTCAGTGGCTGCATCTATAAAGCGCCACAATGCTTCATTCATAATATTTCATTTGAAGGTGCAATATTTAAGACTCTGCAACATGTTGAAGTCGTACTGAAAATGAATGAAGG
>CAEMYA010000010.1:8610128-8636888 GCA_903131615.1 Diplodus sargus
GTTAAAAAAATGATGATAGGTCTATACCAAAGGCATGTTCCCTTAAGTCTGGAGAATTTTATTCAGTGGCTGCATCTATAAAGCGCCACAATGCTTCATTCATAATATTTCATTTGAAGGTGCAATATGTAAGACTCTGCAACATGTTGATGTCATACTCGAAATGAATGAAGGCGTCTAACTGCTGCCAACTGTATTCCATTTGTGATACAGTTAGTTAGCTTGTTAGCTCAGTTAACATATAGAACATCACCACCTTCAACATTTGTGACGCGCCACGGCAAAACCAGCAGCAAGTCGACTGGGAGAAATTCGCATAAACAAAGAAACTGTCGTTTTGTTTCTGGAGGAGGAGTGAGAAGGGAGAAGAAACAAAACACAAACAGAAGACTGAGAAATTGAGAAGAATGCAGATGCGAGATGACCATAAAGGGGAAGCACGGAGGGGAGGGGGGGACAAAAGACGTCATGAAAGCACTAAAATTTAAAATCGCTGGCTTCACAGAATCACAGTACCACATTTCCACTCTGCAGTCCCTGGCAATGCATACCACAATAGCCAACTGATGTTATTATGACTCTACACCAAAGAGCAATAAAAAAAAAAAGAGCTCGCTAAATAAAATTGTAAATGAAGCTGGCCTCCCTACAGAAGCCGGCAAATGGCATAAATTGGCAGCGCAACAAGATTCAGCATTAGTTTGTTATGGTTCTGTTTAACATTTAGATAATAGGGTGTCATGTTTTGTTTCACATAACGATGCCAGCGCGAGCATCTGGCTCGCTTGTAGCATGAATTTTAACAATTCTACACTGCGAGAGGCTTTGTTATCAGGGGTAATGGAGAGACTTTGCTACATCTCAGTTACCCGAGCTCGGTGCACAAGCTCGGAGGATGGTCGGTGTGTTTCTTCTGTCAAAGTTGATGATCGCTGTTTACCTGCACTCCTCTGCCTCGCACCAGTCCATCTCTCTGTGCCTCTGCTCGTCCCATGGAATCAACACCAACTCGTCCATGTCGTTCAGGCTGTGAGAGTTGAGAGTAAACAGAACGAGGGAGGGGAAGGTAGATTCAGATGGAGGAAGAGAAAGAGGGAACAAAAACAAGAAAAAAGGGGGTCAGCTTTAGGTGAAAACATACTCAGAACAAAGACCGATGAGTAGCCGAGAGTCAAAAAATAAACCGCATCTCGCTCACCTGTAATGGCACCTTATAAATCTGCAAAGACATTTACTGTTTCAGACTAAACATGGTCGTAAACTACAGCGGGGAGAGGCAGCAACATATGGGAAATGGAAACAGCGGAGTATAATAAGGAAAAAAAAAATGAGCGGGGGGGAAAAAAAGCGCAACAATAAACAAGTCAAAGAACTTTGGAAAAGAGTCTGGCTCGTGCCTCGGTTGTAAATAGCTGCGACTTTTAGTTCCAAACACCGAGTTGGTGCTAAGCTTTACTTCTTCCTCGTCTCCTTGAGCTTGACAGGCCTGAGGAAGATAAATAGGGAACACGCGAGGAAAGAAACCCAAGTGAAGAATGACTCTGTAACCTGGCGTGCCAGCGCTGACAAAACATTGGACACTCGCAAGAAGTACATGAACGCATGCGGACGTGAACAGGAGTTGTTTGTATCTCTCATTCTAGGATTAATGCATTTTTTCTTGTTATCTATTTGTCTGTGGACAGAAAAATATGTACCGTGGCTGTAAAACTCAAGGAGATACCGCGGGCTACAAATCATCTATAGCTTCGGTGCAGTTAAAGACCGAGTGCACAAGCGCCGCAGCAGTTTTTTAACCGCCGCCGTAAATTCTATCCAATCACAAAATACATAAGAAGTGTCCGAGTAGCGCATGTGATTTATGTCGACGCACAAAACCAGGGAGATTTTTACCAACACTCCGGCACAAGTTCATCCATTACGATTTGGGATTTTAACACGGAGATGACAGAGATCGAGAAAGTCTCACTGCTTTTTTTTTTTGGTGCCTGTCGTTCCCCAACTCCCTGCTCCTCTTTCCTCATTAAAGACAGCCAGGTTAGAGGGTGGAGAGTAAATATTGGTGTGAGAGAGCTCGGATATCGATAGGAGGAATGAATTATTCCAGGCCCGCTCCCCTAATCTACTTCACGTCAGCCCGAGAGAGGCAGGGACGCGGGGCGGGAGAGAGATGGAAAAAGGAGATGCAAAGCAAACTTTGTGCTAGCGTTGCGTCGTTTATTTTTATTTCCGCTGGGCCGAACCCCTTTTCAAGCCACGGGCAAAGTTTTCAACAAAATATTACAAATCTGCAATCTTACGAGCTACTCGAGGTCCCCTCGCAGACCTGATCAATATTACAGGAGAATATAATTCCCCTTCCAGTGAAGCAAGACTTTAGTATATAGCCAGTGAGCTGCAAACAGATGGCTGGAGCCCACTCCGTCTGCTGCAGTGTAGGAGCGAGCGCTGTTGGGAGGAGCAGTCGGTGCTCACAGGCTGGGGAAAATAGGAAACTGCCCCACAGCGGCAGGGCCATGATGGATGCTCACTGCAGAGCCACAGCTGCCTGACCTCCATACAAACTCAGACATGGCTAATAAAAAGGGAGCAGTGGCAGTGTGTGTGTGTGTGTGTGTGTGTGAGGATGGAAGCTGGAAGAACAATCATTTTTATGCGGTATATATTTTTTAGCACATGGCTCCAGGGGACTTTGAGCCTTGTGTGCATGTGTTTCACTATGCAAATGTATATGTGGTATGTAAATAAATCAAATACCAGCACATAGAATTTAGGGAGATGAGGGGGGGGGAGAGTAAAAAGCGAGTTACAGGAAACAAAAAGGCAAAATGGATGGCCGGCTGCACTCATCGGTAAATCCTGTCCGTCACCTCTATTAGTAAACCATAAAGGGGTGACAAATGATTTCCTTCCCTCCCAAACACTCCTCAAACGTCTCCCTCTCACGTGTCCTCTCCCAACCTCCCTCCCATTCAGAGTTCCTCCAGTCCCAAAGCAGAAGCTCCAAGGTGGAAACGAGAACAAACTAGGCGGACGGTTGCAACCACTGCAGCGAGCATTGTATCACCGTAAGACGTTCAAACACCTGCATGTAAATTTAGAAGCGCCAATTAAGTCTTCCGCTATTTCCCTGCCACTGTTAGCCCTAAAGCTGTGGCTGCGCATGTGTGCACCTAATGTCATGTATGAACAAGGCTGTATGTGTGTGTTAGTGTGTCACACTCGCACAGACACATTCTTAAATGTGAAGGTGTCTAAAGGGAAGTGGAGCGCGCTCTCCCAGACATGTGTGATTCCAGTTTTAGGCGCTTTTAATTTGAAATGTAGTGAGAATTGCAGTGTAAAGACAATGTCAATTTTCAGACATCAGTACGAGTTTGTGTGCCTGTGGTAATGCATGTATTTTAACACCTGATGTTTCCATTCTTCACAGAGGGAATCGCTGTGAAAAGGGACTTAAATAATGGATTAAGTTATAAAAGTTACACGCCACTAGTTTTTCAGCCGTGTTCCATTCCTAAATTGTTCCTTTAAAGTTCTTAATGTGAACTGAAATGACATGTTGAAATTGCAATTAGGTGTCAATTTATTTAATGTAATTATTTTCAAACATTTTTTTTTTAAAGCGATTTCATTTTCAGCATTAATGCAGCTCTATCTGTTCGTCTTAATGGATCCTTTTCTGTTCCATAGTGTCACACAAATTACATGTCCAGAACAGACAAAATAGAGAAATCCAGAGAAAATGGTGTGTGTTTAATTAAGAAGCTGGTGTTTAATCTTTACTTCCACCGGATCAACCACTTACAAGTTGTACAAAATGCTGCTGCTAAACTTTTGTCCACTAAAAGATCTAAGAACGATTATGTCTTTACACTGGCTGCCCATACAATTCAGATTTCACTTCAAAGTCCTGGCAATCACATTTAGAGTCTTGCATGATGAGGCACCAGTCAAGAGCTCCTAATGCTCTATAATACAAGTGGGACTCTGAGGTCCGATGAGCAGGGTTGATCAAACTGTTGCTTGATGCAGGGGTTTCTACCTGAAAGCTACATTGTGATTTGAAGTGTACTTCACCACATTTTCAAGGTGGGCGGCCAAGATTACTGTCACCGACTTTGTATCCAACCAGATGTGAAATATGGCCAGATTCTTCCTTTTTGTCCCTGAGGTTTGGTGTTGAATAATGGGCAGAACACCAAGATGTTGCACGGAAGTTGACCTTTGACCTTTTGGATAGAAAACTGCATCACTTCATCATTTCATCCTTTTAGACATGAAGTGATATTTGGAAAATATTAACGTTAAAATTGCTGAGTTATGGCCACCTGTTCACAGTGACCTCGATCTTTGACCACCACATTCTACTTAGTTCATACTCATATAACTTATATGGACATTTCTCTGTGACTGGTACAGAGGTGTGAATATTACTTTACAATTACGACGTGTGTACAGTATGTGTTTCTCACCAGGCTTCGGGCAGCAGGATGGTGTACTCGTGTGGAGACGTGGTCTCTGGGAAGTTGTACAGGAGCGCTAGCCGATGCTGGAGGAGTTCTGCCCCGTGGTACGTGAACAGAATGTCAAGAGCTTGCACGTTACTCTCCTGTGGGCAAACAGACGGGTGAACCGACAACAAATACATTTTTGAAACCAATTTTAAACTTCAAACATTTGACACGAAGCAGCAAAAACAAAGCGGTAATACAAAGAAACAGACTCAGTTGCCAGTTGTTCTGTTTTTTTTTAAGCACACCTAATTGTGGGTGTTTCCATTATTTTGTCCATTCATTCTAAATGCATCGAGGTCGGATAAATTACAGAAACAACTCTCTATATAATGCAACACAGCTCGAAAGCGCCACAAAGTGACGCCTCCAAAATGACCATACAGTTGATGCAACACCTCCGAAACAGTTTCAAAAAAATGAAACATAAAAAAAAAAAATCGCTACATCCTTCATGAAAGTAAGATTAATAGCCGGACTGTTGTAGTGGACTGCATTAGTTCTGGATACCCAATAAACTGGCAGCTGAGTCCATATCACATCTGTGCCAAATGGAGATGTAGACAGCTAAGTAAAAGCAAATTAAGTGGCATTATTAGAGAGGCTGCGTCTGATGTTACCCTGGCGTAGTTTCTTGCTGACAAAACAATATTTTGACTGCGGAACTTCTTGAAGAACTCGGCGTCGTATTTCTGCTCGGCTGCGTGAGGACCGCCAAGTATCTCCTGGAGAGTGTGAGGCGTGAGAGGAGGAGAGAGGCGGGGAGAGGGGAGGAGAGGAGAGGAGAGGAGATGAGGAATACAACTCTGGTTCATAAAAAGACATTTGTGAGGCGCGGGGTAATCTTTCCACAGAAAATGAAGAAGAAAAGCGCGGATGGGTAGAAAAAGTCAAACTGAAGATGAGAGGAGGAGAGCGAGTGGAAGATGTGACTGCAAATGAATGTGCTGAGGCAAAGTCAACAGAGGTGCTATTTAACTTTCCGACATAAAGCTGTCTCGTCCTTTTAGTCGGAACCGTCCGAGGCAGGTACGAGAGCGAGCAGGTGTGTGCACACGCATATGTCAGGAGGGAACATTTGTTGCCCTGGCCTTTGGCTTGGAGTGATTTATGTGCGTCTGTGTGTATAAAATCTCTGTAGCATCCCAGAGTGTGTGTGCGTATCTCTGAGCGGACGTGTGTGTGAGCCTGATGGATAGCCTTTGAATGGGCCGTATGCAGACGGGAGCCAGCCCAAGTCGGGATGATAAAAACCCTAATATCATATTCATAGACAGCCAGAGAAAATGGATTGGGGCAAAAGGAATCTGACGAGCGCTGCAGTTACCATGACAATGTCCGACTAAAGAGAGAGACGTCACTCTGTCTGAGTTGAATATCTAGCAGGGTGAGATCTCATCTCTGCTCTCCCGCACGAGAGAAAAAAAAGCACGGCCCTGTTCCGTGCGTGATTTATTGTGGATGAGAAGGGTGCGCGTGTTAACATTACTCATCGTAAATCTGAAATCCAGAGTGTTGAGGAGTTGCAAGTGCTACAACTTCCACCGTAAGCGTGCATCTATCAGCGCTGCGCTGATGCTTACATATCGTAGGCCTCCAAGTCATTCATTCATATTTAATTTATTCTACAATTTTCAATAATGCTAAAGAGATTAGTGGGGTTAAGAGGGAGGATCAATAAAAGGCATGTGAGATAAGCCTCGGTGTTATAGAGCGAACGGATACAAAAAGGAGAAAGTATTTGTGCGCCAGCGGGGAAAATAACTGTGACTGCAATAAAGAATTCTTAACACTGAAACGTAAAGTTTGGGTCTCTTGTGCAAACACGTAAATGAACACATAATATGGTCCTTAAGTGATCCTCAAATCTTGCATTATTATAAACATAGTTTATTGTACTTCCTGTCCTATCCGTCCTGTGAGGTCTCAAAGAGGCAAAGCAGAATCTCATGAGCTCAGTTTTCATAATGAGACATTAGAGTGGAAAAAAAAAACATCACTTCAAACTCTGCAGAGCCTGCTGGCTCTAAGATGGACCAATCAACATACTGCTAGAAGAAGTACTGTACGTTTTTTGCTATATTTCTAATTGTCATCTTGGGGCAGGCCATCAGATACAAAGGAAACATTTAGAATCTGCACTAAGCAAACATATTGGGGTCACACCACTGACTGGTTAAAGGCTAATCCAATCAACCTTCTGCAACACAGTTCACACAGTAGGCTTTCAGCCATCCAACTCACACATATCAGACGGAATAGATCAGCTTTCATGTTAATCCATACAAGCTTCAGGCTTGTAACCATGACCCAAAACTTTTGTTTTGAAACTGCATTTCAGACGGAGGGGGAATGCGGTGCCGCATCACTGGACAGTATGAGAAACCTGATGTTTATTTGAGTATTAGAGCATGTAAAGCTATTCTAGAAGTAACCCAAAATGAAAACACGAATCTGAAAATTAACATAGTATGTCTCCTTTAATCAAGCTCAAACTGAACACTGCAGCCAATGCAGTTAATGTAAGCTGAAACACTGGGTTTGTGTTTCCTGGTCACGCAGTTGTTACCATCGTTACATCTTGCCTGTTTACCCTGATGACAGATAGGTACCGTGTAGACAACCGTGATAAGGCATTGTTCTACGCATATAGATGCAGAATAGAAAGAATATACATATATTTCTTATCTACGGTGTCACTAAGCGCAAATACGGATATCATCTCTAGATTTTTGTCTGAACCGGGCCAGGTTAGGGTTGGGTATACATGCTCTGCTGTCGAGGGTAGACACATTGTTAAGTAATCACAATATATTTGGGTACGAGAGGGGCATAGTCAAAAGGCAATGATGGGGTAAGATTCACCACCTTCACCAAACATGTGACTGTATAAAGGATATTGCGACATGGCCTCGGAAACACTTCATAACACAATTTGCTAGCAAATGCCTGCATTTTGTTTTCATGTACATTTTTTACACAGCGTCACAGCATTTATTGGAATCGGGGATGTATTTGCTGACTGCTTATAAACAACTTATGGAGAGAAAAAAGTGAAGATTAACTCACCAAAAAATTCATAGTCAGTTGAAGTCTGAATTAAATATCTTTAACGATGGTAAAATGTATGACTTTAGGTTGAGAATAAACTATGTGCATTATTTCAAAGACTGATGCATAGAAAAAAAAACAGGCGTTGTTACCTCGTATGTTGCCAGCCGGTCCAGGTAGGAGAGCAGTTTCAGTCGGCTGCGACACAGCTCCTTCTGCTCCAGGGTCAGCCTAAGCATGCACATGCAACATGGCAATTAACATCCAAACAGCACTTTAAAAAAAAGCCAAACTACAATATGAATAATTTCTTCATTCTAACCACTGTCAAATCAAACTTGAAGCTTAGTCCATACACTGCACTCACACACACACACTCTAGCTTTAAATTAAGTGTAAATTGACTCTATACAGTACATCCGCAGGGACCTATATAACAATGCTTGGGACTCTCGACTACAATACCGCACGGTGCCCTCTAGACCTAATCATTTTCTAAGGGCCACAAATCAACTCCTTATGACCACAAGAACCCTTTAGTTGTTATGTATGGGATGCCGGCTGTCAATGACGTGACTGATGGACCTCTGAGAATCAAATCCATTTTCAATGTCATTTAATCACAACTATAAATAAACTGGACGACCACCAAACACCGAGGTACGAGGCTATATAGGATCTACCTACAATTCAATCACCGGAGGCAGGCCCGAGGGAAAGAAACCGCAAGGCTGCAAACTACTGCGAGTGGTCAGGTACGTGCCCTCACATCGCTCTCTGTAAAATAAAGCATTTTTTCACCACAAACTTGCACACCCAAGTCTAATCCACAAGGAAACAACCTGTCGAGGCGGAGCACGGCCCGAGGCGCCCTCAAAACTTAGCCTGGATCAACCGCAGTGTGACCACAGGGGAGCTGACCCCTCCACCGCCGCCTTAATCCCTAATCCCTCATTACAGAGAGCGCTATCAGGCCTTATCAGGGTTCCTCTACACAGACTAACAGAGATTAACACTGGCTCAACACACTCTCTGGCACATCAAAGAGTGGCAGCTTAGCACTCGTACTAGTGGTAATTATTGCTTTGCTCTGCCTCTTCAGAGAAAACTACGAAAAGTGGAGGTGGAGGATGAAGAAGGGAGAGCGCGAGACGAGATGAGACGAGATCTCAGGAAATCTAATTCACCCGTCTGTTTTCGTCTTGAGGTTTTTTATGATGGCTTAATCATAGTTTTTAAATACAAACACAACGACCTAAGAGGAGCGAAAACCGTGACAGGATATCTCTCATTCTTAAGCTGACTGACCTTCTGATAAAACTCTTAATTTTCATACTTAACTCTTGATGTAATTGAATGTAAATTCTATAAAGTGCATTTCAAACATGCAAAAAAAATTGTAATGAAGAAGTGTACCAGCTGTTTGCAGTGGGGCACCAGCGCGCAGAAAGTTGCAAAACATTTAAGAGAGGTCACTTCACCACATGCTGTCCACTGGAAGGGCAGATAGAGGGCACTTTATCATGTTTTATCTACCAGAGGCACCAACAGGGCCTTTTCTTTCCGAACACGCGTGTTCGCCTCGTTTTTCATCTTGAGCCACTAACAAAATTAGCAGATATTACACACTGTGCGTCTATCATCCGCCATTGATTGAAGGCCCTAAAATGTTTTCAAGAATGCAATTTACAGACCGACTCCAGTGTGGTGGCCACAAATAGGTCACACGTGGCTGAGTGTTCAATTCAGGACCACGTCTCTTGCTTATAAATTGCAAATCCTCCTGCTGAATTCCACTCAAGTACAGCATAAACAGAGTGTACGACACTGTTACACATACAAATGCGCAAACTGTCCCTACACCTAAAGGGCAGCAGAGTGCCTGTGCCTTTGTAAAGGTTTATATTAGTTCCCTGAATTGCCCTTACATTGAACAGTGACTCGAGGGGAAAACATGGTAAAGAAACGGGCCGAATGAACAAAAAAACACTGCGACCCATCTGAATGGAGATTGAGGGCTGTGGGGTTTAAGAATTAATGTGTGTACACAAGTGTACGTTAGACTGCTAAACACCATCGCTGGTGCTGTCTAATGTAAAGGGACTGTGTGTATGTGTGTGTGTGTGTGTGTGTGTGTGTGTGTGTGTGTGTGTGTGCGTGTGTGTGCGTGCGTGTGCATCTTGTATTCGAAGCTACCAGAACTGCAGGTTATTATCAGATGGCATCGCTCCTCCATCTCTGTACAAACACCTTGAATATGACTGTACTGGACAGAGATTGAACCGCATAAACAGACCAACACATACACACACACACAAGCACAAATACAAGCACACAACACAAGCACAGGCACACACAAACACACAGAAATGCACCGTGTGATAAAAGCGATTATCACACAGTGCGAGGGACAAAATTGGACTGCATAAACAGATAGAAACACTTCAGCTCATGCCTTCACTTGGACGCCACAATAAAAGCGTACACTCACACACACACACACACCCAAATACGGCCGATGCCGGGGCAAATGAGAAAATGAGACTTCTGATTGAGGTCTGAATCTGATCAGATAAGAACACCTTGCAGCAGATTTCACTCATCTTCAGTCTTTTTCCACCTATCTCTCCATCTCTCTCATACACACACACACACTGCAGCATTGTCCATCTTGTTGTTGCACGCAGAGAGTCGGAGCAGCAGTTTTAATGGCCCTCGCGGGTTATACGAGTTATATTTCATTATGCCTTCACAGACTGATGAAAAAGATAAAAACTGTCTGTGTGAGGCCAAAACAACGGTTTTAAAACATGCGAGACAAAGCAAACTGAACTGGTGCACGGCAATTCGAAATGTACAAAATAACAAAGTCCCAAGGAAACTGTATTTTATGTAATATTAGATTTCGGAATAACTGAGTGCAAGTGCAACACATTGCCTGTAGTAACTCTGGTAGTAGCATCAAGAGAAATGTACTAGGAGGAGTACTTTAACATCCATCATTTTATCGGGCCCTTGAAACCGAAACCCTGTTTGTTGAGTGGAAAACATCTTTCAGCATCTTACACAAGAAATGAGAAATCGATCGATTTGATTATTGCAAATTCACTCCTGGAAAAAGAGGAACTGCCAGTAACAATCTCTAAAAGTGACGTCTTTTTAAACCCAAGCGTTAAGAACAATAACACTTTGTTGCAATGGACTGACTGGTGACAGAAAAAAGTTCTGGTTGATCGTGTCTTTTCACACAGGCGCGCACACACACACAACTTCAACATGTGGAGGGAAAAAAGATGGCAGTCAGTGTGACAAGCAGGAGTTAAAGACAGTTCTTATCTACACACAGGAGCATTGCACACAAAAAGCAAACACACACACACACAAGGACATCCACAGAGCAGCTCTGATCGATACCAAGCCATTCCTGTAATGGTGGTGTAGTTAAAAAGAAATTAAGAGAATTATTATCTGTCTCAGGCATCGGCCGCAGGCCTCCAGGCAACATGGTTAGATCCATTAGTGAGGGGCTTCGCTGCACCCCAACGCACACACGCACACTTACTGTATATATATCTAACAGAGTCTGGGGGGCACTTGTATAAGCTGCCAGGAAGACACCCCGACTCATGGACAGAGAAAAAAGGAGAATTGCCATATTTAAAGACAGCGTTTCACTGCTGATTTAATGTGATGGCTTTTATAATAGTTTTTAAGTTATCGATTGTTTGCTCCTGCCTCTATCTTTTTCTTATCCTCCATCTTCTCTTTATCTACCGTGGACTACGGGTCTGCAATAAAGCTTAACAGTTTTATTACACAATGAGTTAAACAGAACGAAAATCAAACGGGCAAAGGGACAAAAGAAGCTGGGGAAGCAAAGGGGGGGTTATTTTTTCCAGATATTACAAGTTACTGCTCTTCCTCATTTAAATGCAGACTGGAATCTCACTTGTTAAGTGTCTGAGGTAAGAAGAACAATAGCGACAGCAAATCCAGCTACTGAAGCTTGAAATATATGTACGCACAGTGCCTGCTTGCATTAACACGGTATGGATATGCATTTTAAATGTGCATTTCAGTATTTGCCTATTCCTTGTTTACACTTTGCCATTTTTAACAGCTGGGAGTAGTATGACCTCTTATGAAGCTTAAGAGTGTTTCATGAAACATGGGTAGGTGTATTTGTATGCATGTGCGTGTGTGTATGAGAGGTGATTAGTGATCACTAAAGGGTTTTTCATTAGTCTTTCCCTGGGCACTCGACAACAAAGGCATAAATTACCTCCAGCAGATTACCCACTAATCTCCACCAATGCTCTCTCCCTCATCCTCATTAATATCCCCGCCTTTATGATCCCCTCTCCGGTGTGCGACCTAATCAAACAATCAGTGTTAAATTTGGCAGCCTTTCCCCCCCCCTCCGATTTCCTCGTTGCTTCCTTGTCTTCACCTTAAATACCTTCACCGCAATCGTTCCTTTTCTTTATTTTCGACAAATCGAAGTGCAGCCGCTACAGTCATCATTATAGTTGACACTGTGAATAATAATGACTTCATTTAAGCTCTCTCAACAGCAGGCAACAACCTGCCGACAAAGCGGCTCCCATGGGTCGACGTCAGGTTTTTAACCACCCACCTAACAACTGCTATTGCGAGTCGGAAGCTGCTGAATTCTGGTGTTGCAGTCTTGAAAGCTTAGTGAAAAATTAGACAAACAGCTTCTGACTATTTAGTAACGAGACATAGAGTCTACAGCTATGCCATGGAAGTGAGGCTGCTCATTGGCAGAGTATTGCTTTGAGCTTAATGGTCACATATTAGCTTAGCTTTAGTAAACAGTTTGAGTGAAGCATAGAGGCTTATTCTCTGGTTGAGTCTGTGTTTTTATCCTTGTTGGTTTGTTAAAGAAATAGCAAGTTACCGCTGAAGAGGACGTTGTGTTTCGCGGGGAAACTACAGCTCACAATCAACTGTACAGAGCACAGCAGGTGGCACTTTGTTGAACGAACAAACAAACAGCAAGAAAATCACAGAAACAACCAGAGCTGCACATAGTACAGACTCTATGCTGGTCATGTTAAACCAACAAAAGCAACCAATCAGAACCAAAATAGGGTGGGTCTTGCAGGAAAAGGCAGTGGGACCCACAAGAAAACATGTTAAACATGTAGACCATATTAGTTTAGCAAGTTAACATGGAGTCTGACTGAGGCTGATGAGAAAAACATTACCGGTATTTGGTCATTAAGCATTTAGCAAATAGAATCTAAAAATGTTAACATGCTGGTTGCAGGACAAGAACTCAAGGAATCACCTGAGTCATTAGGAAATATAACCCGGCGACTATGAATATCTGAACAAATCTAAATGTCAACCTCAAGGTGGTGCAAAGTCAGGGGGTTGAAAAATATCATAGGGATCCATCCAGTAGTTATTTTATATATTTCAGTATGGACCAAAGAGGTGGACAGACCGACCAACCAACAGGCTGACTGAGAATTCGACCGACTAGAAGACAATGTCGTCATTCCTAAAGCCAAGTTCCTTGTATGCCTTAAAAGGAGTTCCATACTTTGAAAAGAATGTATGCATTAAATATGTTTTTTGGCACATTTCAGCAATGCAGATGCTTGCCAACCAAGCTTGGGTCCCTCAGCTGAGGGATGATCTCTGGCACCACCAGACAGCCATGGTGATTTTGTTCAAATGAATGCTCCAGTCTCTGGCACGTTCAAAAAAACTGGCAGGCTTTTCCCCGCTTTTCAGTCTTCATCTGAAGACTTACTGAATAACTGAGATGATTAACCGCAAGCTTGAATGTCTGTGTACCTGCTGAAGTCGACCTTGGCCAGCAACTCTCGCCTCTTCCTGCTCTCCTTCTCCTTCTTCATCTCCAGCTCCAAATCGTCTGACATGTCTTCGTAAGGAAGGTCATCAACGTCGACATCACCTGGCATGATAAACCTAGAACACAGCGAGAAAATTACACACGCTTGAGCCTTAGGGTTGATAAATAAATCGATCTGTCATCTACAGACTTGTATGTAGGGATTGCGTTGGCGTGTGTTCATGTATTCGTGCATGCCCTACCTGCCCCCATCTTCCCTGTTTCCTATGGCTATGAGGGCCTCAAGGTCGGTTCCCTTCAGGCCATACTGCAGCAGCTCCTTGGCCGCATCTACGTTCTCTGGGACGCGCTCCACACACTCGTGCAGCACCCATGAGCGCTTGCAGATCTTGCTCTGGGTGAGATGTCGGGAATGGAAAGGAGAGGGAATGAGTTCAGAAGAAACGATGGAATAAAATGAGATACAGAATTAGAAGGGAAGGGTGTGAAAATTTGCTACAAATTGGTAAAAATGATGCGTGAAATAGAGTAAGGGGGCTGTGCTGCACTTAAGCCTATGCTGTACCCCTACTTGCCCACACACACATACAGTATACTGTACATTTCTCGCCAGACATCTAATACACTGTGATAAACACCGAAAGTGATATAATTCTTCATCTCTCTCTCTCTCTCTTCTTAAGGACCTCTCCTCCTCCATTACTCATCTCCACACATCTCTGTCTCTCTCATTTCTTCTGTCTCTTACCAGATAATCCTGTATTGAGGCGATGCTGACGGTACTCTTCCTCCACTGTCTCTGGTAGACGAGGTCAGAATCTAGATTATAGGCATGGGCGAGAGACAGGGCCTCTCCGTATTCTTCGTTGTCAATCTGCGGGATTAAACAAACATGCACACAATAAATATATTATAAGGGCAAAGTCAATATGTATACATGCATGTTTTCTTCACAGACAGATCTAAAACAAATGTTTTTATTTGTTTGTCATTGATTCAGACAAGTGTTTGTCAGGAACAACCCTTTTAAGACACATTAATTTTCTGATACAAAATTTAGGTTGGGTACAAAAAAGAAAGAAACATTACCTAACTTCACAACAGTTTAATTTATTTCATAATATAAAAGGTATCTTTTTTTATATATCTAATCATCGTCCCAAGGAGAGATTACTGATTTAATCTTCATGCACTGTGTTCCTAAACCAAACTAAATTAATAAAATGCACTGAACAAATTCAAACCACATGGGATTCCAAGCAAATGCCTTGGCAAAAAAACAGAGTTAGAAGAAAAGTCCATGGCAAATTTTCCATCGCACTGAAGGACAAAGCATCCGATGCTTTCAGTAAACCTGTACGCAAGCGATGGCACACCCAAAGTCCTGAGTACGCGCTCTGAATACTCAAAGACTGAATAAGAACGGCTCTAACGTGCAGATTTCAATCTATAAGCAATGTGCAATGTGACACAGTGCGGATTGGGCCTGCTACAGTGGGATAAGGAGAATGGCTGAGGGGGAATGAAATATTTGGGGATATCTGAAGAAAGAAAATCAAATTGACAGAGGGAGAAAACCCAAAGGAGGAGACAGGAGATTGGTGTTAGGACCTGATATCCCAAACAGCGTCAGGACAAATGCACTAAAATAATAGAAATGCTAAAAGCGTACGCCCAAGGCAGCAGCTGTACAGGCTGATATTGACAATGCTAACTAGAACGCTGGTATGTTTACCATGTTCACCATCTTAGTTTAGCATGATAGCATTTATCAGCTTTTTTTAAGCATCAATATGTATTAATGCCAGACTGTTTTAATATTAAAACGATGACAACAACACCTACTGTACTGCTGCTAGCAAAGAAAAATATATGCTAGCAAGATTAAGTTTAAAGCAATGCTAACAGCTCTTTGACGCTTTACATAGGCACAGTGGTCATTTAAGCTAATGGTAACATTCTCACCACACCTACTAAATGCAAAGGTTAGGCCTGCTCCACTCAGTATATACATGCATTAAGCAGGAGTAACGTTTATCATGTTCACCATCCTAGTTTAGCATGTTAGTTAGCATCATTATGTATTGATCCAACACTTAAATTCATACTAACAACCATAACCAAGTTCAAGACACTAAACTAAGAGGGTGAACATAATAAATATCTAATCTGCTTAACGCATGTATTGAACAGAGCAGGCTTAACCTCAACATGTTTGTTTGTCAGCATTGTCACAGTGAGCATGCTAGCATTTAGCCTAAATCACCACTGTGCCTGAGTACAGCCTCACAGAGCTGCTAACATGGCTGTAAACTCCTTGTGTTCGAAGCATATATTTCTCTTTGGTAGCAGCATTAGTTGTTGTTGTCATTAGTTTTAATATTAAATCGGTCTGGCCTGGATGTCAACACATAACACTGCTAAAAGAGGTTTTGTGTCATATTAATGTCTCAAAGAATTATTTGATCTAACAGCATGGCACCTCAGTTTGTGCGGGCCCACTCAATGTGTGTGAAACTACATGTGTGCGAGAGCGCTGACTGACACATTGCGTATCCATCTCTTTCTGTGTGTAGGAGTACAAAGCAACACATTAGCCAGACTGCAGTTCCTCGAGGGCAATAAGAACCCCACACAGTTAAACCTCACGTAGGAGGACATCAAAAACTGCTTCCTTCTCTCTCTGGATTCAGCTAATAAAACTGTTAGCAGCCTTGCCAGTGTGCTACTCGCACAGGCGGGGTTATGCTACCAAACACATCATCAAGCTTCTGAATACATGAAGAGGCTGACTTGAGGAAATAACCCTGAATCACTTGATGTGGTCTATTCACAGCTGATTGGACTGCAAGCTCACATGAGGTGAATCCCTGAGGAGGGATCAGGTCACCCTGACTTCTGTGAGTGGTGTGATAAGAGGAAACTGTGCAAACATAAGCAATGTAAAACAAATACACATGCATCTACATACATACACATGAATAGAGGGTCTGTATTGTCTTCACTCACACGCCTACATGCTGTAACATGTGATAACAAAAAAGAAACAATTTCAACAGGAGAGCAGCAGCTGGGGAAGTGCCGCGGGTAGCAAGTGTTACAAAGAGATAATAATGATATATTACTTTGTAACTCTCCACTGTTAGGATTGATGGTGATGACTAATGGCATCTAATGATGATGACAATGATGAAGAAGGAAGTAGATGATGGGTCATAAAAATGACTGATGAACCATGCTCAAACTTGGGGCCGTCGAGAGCCGATACTGTGCTTTATGATAGAGCGTGTTGTTGTCTTTGCTGCAATTTGTAGCGGGTAGCAACAACAGCCATATTTCTAATGCAGCAATTAGCATTTCAGAGAAACCCCCGGGACTGAGAAATAGCCTTAAAGCAGACTGAACATCTTGCTTGGTTTTCATTTCTCCTCAACGGCACTCTGTAGCTGATTCAACAAAACAATAGCACTTCACTGGACTAGCACAGGATTTATTTAGTCAGAAACCAATTTTGCAGATCAGCCTGTTATAATTCAGTCATTGACCAAATGGATTCATATGACATCCTTCAGTTGCTGCTAAATTAAGTGGCAAGAAGAAATGAGTTTTCGTGGTAAATGTGATATCCATTAAAGACAACTGACAACTGCTCTTAAAAATGATAACTGGCACTACAGCGAGGCACTGACTAATGTATCAGTTTTAGTATGATAAAAGCCTTACAAAAGGGCCGGTATAATTAGGAATGGAGTATCTTTGAAATATTAAATAGGTAATATCAGTTTCTTTGCCAAAATGAATTTATAACACAGTGAGACAGAGAACTTCACGTCAGCTCTCTAGCTGTTGTTTGGATTGCTGCGCTAAAGGAACATTCAAATCCACACATGAAGGCATTCCTGCGCAGAAGAGTTTTTTTTGTGTGTGTGTGTCACAACGAATAAGTAAACAGAAACAGAAATGTGACTCTTCATTTTTCCACTTTTATGGATATTCTACCTCGGTATCTAGGGATTTTAACACACTGAAACAGCCACATGACCTGTCAAATAAAAATGTTCCTTTCGGGACAGGTCTCAGCAATTATGTAAATATTATGAAATGTGATAACTGTGATGTGACTTCTCCACTGAGCATCTCAGTAACAAACCAAGCAAATGGGGTATTTGTTCAAAGCTCAAAGACTGATAGTAGCTGATCTGTGAGGCTGTACATAGATACATGTGTGCATGTTAGCATGCTAACAATTGATGATTAGCACTTAGCACAAAGTACAGCTGAGGTTGATGCCATTAGTTTTGCGTGGATGTGGTCATTCATAAAATAATTGGACAAGGCTGATCGTAGAGCTAGATGAAAGGTTAATGGATCACCAAATTTAATAGGATTCATCCTCTGGGGAACATGAATGCAGGCACCAAATCTGGTGACAGTCCATCCGACAGTTGTTGAGACATTTAACTCAAACTCACATATGTCAACTTCATGGTGGTGCTAGAGGGAAAGTCAGAATATCATCAGAGTTGACAGGATTCATCCTCCGGAGATACGATTCACAGCTAGATTCATAAGATCCCAGTATCTCACAGATCCATCTATTCTGGCTTCAAGCTATGCACTCTTTCGACAAACACAGACAAGTTAAACCAGTCAGTGTCGACTTTTGAAAGGGCCTGCCCTTTTCCAAACAGTTTCTAGTGACGTCTTTCCAAATGGTCCATTGTAACAAACCATCTGCCTTATTAGGTCACTTGGGACCATGAATGACTGTACAGAATATCAAGGCAATTAATCTAATGCAGTTACTGGGATGTTTCAATCTGGACCAAAGTGGTCTGTTGCAGATACAATTCTTGCTCTAACCTTTAACAGTTCCTTCTATTTCTTCTCAACTTTGCATCATTGTTCCAATTTCTGGAACACAGTGCTCCTCAGAATGGCTTTTATAGAAACCTGAGCAACCAACTAGTCAAAGTTAAACAACTGCCATTAAGAGGTCTCGTCATGTTCCCTGTGTGTGATCAGATATCGCTGTTGGAACAACAGAAGTTAACTTCATTCCTGTTACTGAACTTGACCCTGCCATTAGAAAAAGCAATGTCAAGAGAAGCGTGTAACTGTGTAGCACATTCTGGATGTAAAATGCAAAGCTATCTTAACAAGATGCAACAGTTTGGTGCTTCAGGAGAGTTAGGTTAAGTATCAACATGCGCTTGCTGTGTCAGGCTCCTACCTTCCTCTGGTACAGCTCCTCAGGTGTTGTTGACCTCAGGCTGACCAGGCGGTAGTTCTTGATCACGGTGCGGGGGCGCTTGCGTGGCGGGGCGAACCGCTCCATCTCCGTCACATAATACAATCCCTGCTTGATGTAGCCGAAGTAGCGGGCTTTGGCTGAGGAGTCGTCGTCGTCGTCAGAGTCTCCGCCATCATCACCCTCCTCATCATCGCCGGGCTCGCCAGTCAGGTTGCTCTCGAGGCGCCCACGCTTCTGAGCCAGCTTCACCTCACACTGTGCATAATACGACGTACAGCATTAGGAATGGGATGGATGTAAACCAAGAGGCAACAAAAACATACGGCCGAGTGTCATGTCCAAACCGCAGAGGCTGCTATTTTTTGATAAGGGTAAAATGTGTGACAAAAACAGCATTATAATGAAGTACGGCAACGCTGCAGAGTGGCTCTGGTCTACGAATCTTGCTCTCCAAATGAAAAAACATGTTTGTTTGCTACAGACTCCAACAAATGTCTCATCATCATATTTTAATTGTTTTTCTCAGTCTGTCAGTCTGTCAAAATGTTCACTATTTGTTTTACAATATAGCGCAGCCCTAAAAAGAATGGATCAACAAGAGTAAAAAGAGTGATTTGAACATAACTTTGAATTACCCCAGCTTTATAATATAACACATGGCTTGGAAGTGATCATAAAGCCGCAGTTGTCTTTCTGCATAAAAATACATCTGTCTTGTTGGCTCAAGATTGCAAAGCAAGGCCTGCAAAACAGAAGAACTACCATTTCCGATGATTGAGGCTGTCAGATTTACAGCCTTCGCCCAGAGGGACTTTCTGACGCTCAGTGCGGACATCTACTTGCCAAAAGGAAGTGATGAATGAAAAATAGAGCATGGAATGCAATGCAACATAGTTTACACATACTTTTAACTGTGCTTAAAGCCGGTGAACACACTCAATTTAACGCCCTCATGCCAGATCAGCGAGCTTTCTGAAACACAGAACCACACAAGGTCGAGTTGCTCGATACAAAGTCTAAATCAAAGCTGTCCAAAGCACTTTCTTTAACTTGTCTTGCCCTGTTCACTCGTTTTGTGATTGCCTCGGTTGGGGGAATATCATTTGACCATTTTTCATCCACACACTGCAGGAAGTCCTCATATATTGTAGAGATGCCCCTCTGGGTTTAAGCTCACGAGAGAGAAATGCTCTCCCGGGTTTATGAAACATTTAGTGCTTGTAAAAACGTGAAAGCACCTTAATCAATGATCCATTATGCTCCACTAATACGCAACCCCAACTCATCACACACAGGAAGACACATACGCACCCGTCATCGAAAATGCACAAGGTCACATTTTCCACACGTGTGTATGAACAAGCCCCATCCTCGCACTCATCCCCGCGCTTAAGGTGATTTCGACACGCAATTCAATGCTCACTAACCCCTCAGCTGTGGATGGAGCTACACAGGCACCCATCCCCCGACTCCACGCTGAAGCGGGCTGATGAAACCTTTCCAAAAAGTTGGCAGTGGGCTGGTAAAGAAATCCCCCTCATTCTCTCCCTCTCTCTATGCAATCAGATATAAAAAAAAAAAAATAGAGAAAAAAGGGAGAAATAAAAGGGAAGGGTGATGCGATATCAGGGCCTTTGTTGGGGAATAAAGCAGCAGGGATACATGTTTCATCATTACGCGCTTGTGCCATTACACACACACACACACACACACACACACACCCACCCTAACACATCCTTTAAGAAAATGATGCTAACAATTTGATCAATTACAGGACTTTGTCAGAAAAGAAACTGTCAACTGGGGAATCACATCAGCTGCCAGTGACAAGTCAATGTATCAAACCATTTTACAGTGCTACACAGTCACTTTGTATTCAGAAGCACTTTTTCTTTTAAATCTTTGATAAACAGAACAAACGAAACTGACATCCCCCGCTGACCTGTCCAGTCTGTTCCCTCTTTCTTGCTGCAGTGCATGCTGGGCCAAGCTCCAGCCTTGCACTGAACTACACAGGCAGTTCAGAAAATGGATAAAAGGCAGAAAAACAATCGTCCTCTATTCAATAATATTCTTTTAAAAGCCCCGAAGGCCAACATCTATAATATATGGCTAGAGCTAAAAGATGCTTACATGAGGCACACATTCAGCAACAAACTCCCTCCATCTGTTTACTTAACCACACGTGCGTAACACTATCCTGACATTTACCTCCAGGCTGAGGAAGCCCCCGTCGTGTGCAGCGGTGACTCGAGGTGAGGGCTCGAACCATTCGCAGGATTTCCCCAGCAGGTTGCGCAGCGTCCTGACGGATGAGACGGTGACGGAGCCGGAGCAGCGAGCCAGAATCAACACGTTGTCGCTCCACCAGCTCACATCCACCAGCGGGTAGTACTGCTCCTTATCTGAGACAGGTGTTGGAGAGACATGAGGGCAGTTTTAAGGGGAAGGGAAAGGTGGAGCAAAGCATATATTAGCCAATTAATCGATTAGTTGTCAAATTAATCAGCTATCTTAATAATCGATTCATCAGTTTGAGTAAGGACAAAATATCAAAATATTCTGATTTGAGCTTCTTAAATGTGATTATTTTCTGGTTTCTTGTTTAATCTTGGATGGTCAACTGAGTATCTTTGGGTTGTGGACAAAAACGAAGACAGACACTTGTGGACGTCCTGTTGTGCTCTGGAAAAAGTGATAAACATTCTAGCCTTTTACTTACATTTTATGGAGCAAGCTAATCAATTAATTGAGAAAATGATGGACAAATTTTTGTTGAAAACACTCAAGAAATTAACTATCAAGAAACTATCAGCAGACTGTGAAGAAATATCAAGTTTGAAGTTAGGATGTCTTTTTACTGTGTTTCATAGATATCTAGGCTAATGAAGCTAGCAGCAGATAGCATGCTAATCAGCTAGCATCAGCCAGAACCGGTCCGAAGCTCCCTTGCTAGCGGTGCAATAGAGATAAATGGCTAACAGCAGCAACAGTTAACAGCAGTTAGCGGTTACTCTGGTTACATGCTGCCAATTCTTAGAATTCAGCACATGGCCAATTCTGACATAATGCACCTTTAATCAGTAATGAAATTGTGCTAATATAAGTCTGGATCACATACACTCATCCGCATTTACTCTTCAGTATCTGCTTTTGGACATATTTACTCATGTGGGCTTATGTATCACTTGTCACGCATCAGATGTGGACTGACACAGATTATTACTTATATGATGCGTCTCAGCTGTCATCAGTTCTGGCCCAAAACTGTCAGAAAAAGCCATACAAGCAGGCACACCCACACTCACAAGCATGCCCACTGTGTAGGAGAGAAGTATTTGCTGGCCTTGGCACACACTATATGGTTGTATGTCTAAATAACTGTATAATTCGGTGAATAGGACATGTCAGAGATCATTAAATTGTATCCAGCGTGCACTGCTGTGTCAGCAACAAAGTCGGCTCTCTTTTGCCCTCCAGGCCAAACTACCTTTTATTTTCTTCCTTCTCTCCAGCGATGTCTTCCACTCTGGGTTGATCTCCTCAAATCCTGGCTGCGGGGCCGACCGAAAGATGGCGAGACCAAAGAGGAAGGGAGTAAAAGAAGAAGAGAGGGAGGAGGGGGTGTAGAAATTAATCTGCTAACCCTGTTTACACTCACAAACACACACACACACACACACACACACACATACACACAGTCGCTCTGCTGGCTCAGGCCAGTGATGAGGCAGAAAACACACACACAAGCAGCAACGCATCCGGCAAGAAATATAAGTTCTCTCTAAGCCACCTCACCTAATGTCTAATGGCAGCACACATACACACACACACATACACACTCAAGCCACAGAGAGATTACATTAATACAGTCAGTCAAGCTTCTAATGTACAAAATGTTACCGGCACACACAACTGCACTGCACACAGCATAAGCACAACATGCCTACATACGCTTCAACACAAGCAGCTTAGAGGCATACCTGTTGGTCTTGGGCCCACGTGGCCCTCTGTTTGAGAGACGGGACGTCCCAGAGAGACAAACGACCAGAGAAGTGGATGACAGCCAGCAGGGTGCCATCGGGGCTCACGCTCATGCGGAATACGCCGTCCTGGACGTGACAAATTCAGACACAAAATTGCTTTTTATAGCCTGCCAGATCTTTTCCATTGAGCTTTTCATTATAATTTAAATGCAAAGAAGAGGGCTGCGTTACCTTTTCATCTCCTTGTCTGGGAAAGAATCTGAAGCTGGGCATCCTGATGAAACCTCTCTTCTGATTCTAACAGACATAGAGAATGGATGAAAATTAGGGCTTCACCCTCAATTAAAACACTATTGAAGTTGCTGTATGACCACGTGCGATATCCAAGTCACAGGAGCTGCAGGTTTTTGCTAAAGATAAAATGTGTCACAACAACAGACGATTATAAATGAAGCCCTAGTCTACAAATCCTCAACTCCAGACGAAGGAAACATGTTGTTTGGCACGGACCCAAGCAAAAAGAAAGTGGGTGTTAGTTTAAAAAATATCAATATATCAACACAAATCCAGATTATTGTAAAAAAGTTTCAATATTCATTTTCTGCAGAATCAGTACAAACATACAACAGATGCTATTGACAAATGCACCGCTGTAGTGCCGTCATGGGCGCGTTGTACCTCCCAACACACTGTTTCAAGTGATTTCACCATTTACACCAGATTGATTAAAGAACATAACATATTGGTGGTAAAAAAATGTCTAAATTTACAAATACACTAAACAGTAACGAATAAATGCTACTTTTTTGTCATCCATGGAGAAAGTCCCCAGACTCCCAAAAAAAACCACTAAATTTTAAGACTTGTTGCGTTAAGAGAAACATTATCTACAACAAATTCTTAACTATACATTAAACTATTTCCTTACTAGTAAGAAAAATATTGTATGCGTGTGTTCCAGTTGGCAAAGTGATATCCGATCACAAGCGGTCACTCAAGACACATGTACCGCCAGGGGAGTTCCTTGTGATCGGATCACTCAGGACGGATGGTAAAACCAAATGTAGACAACCTCTTAGATGCTGCTGTGCTTATAATGCAGTACACAAGCCTTTTATAATTATCTTTTAATAAAATCAAAAACAAAATATCTCAACAAAAAAACTGTATGCCCTCAATGCCTCAGTTACCCCCATGTGGTATCGAACATGTTATCGGATATTTATTTTAAAGGTACTGTATCAGAGTTAGATGTAGATTGAGCTGGTTTGAAAGTATTTTGATAACACTAGTGAGCGTGTGTGCGTGTGTGTATGTGACACGATAACGACATGATTATCTTGTATATGAACATGTGTATCGTCTCCTCACCGGATTGACATCATCCTCGTAGCTGGTGACCTGCTTGTAGTGCGGCGAGCCAGACAGAGTCCTCCAGGCCGTAATCCCTAAGCAAGAGGCCTTGGATGTACTGTCATCCCCCGACTCACAGCCCCCCACCAGCAGCAATCTGAAAAAGCGAGCGCGCACACACACACATACACACAAATATCATGGCTAGCACCTCCATGATTATGCCCTGACATGACAAGGACGGTGAGCTAAAGTGGTCACCGCGAGGTCATCCTCCAGCCGGGGTGCAGGCTGCGTTATCAGTGGGCATCCACACTTGGAAAGTGCCATTTAGCAAAGCAGTAAATTAAAAAGTTATTTATCAGATGTCTGGGTGGAATCGATGGCCGAGCACAGATAAGGCACACGCAATAATGCAATGACCACAGTGATCTGTGGCTCTCTCTTTGCAGTGAAACAGAACAGATGCGACAATGGTCAGAACTCGGGGGGGAGGTGTGGATGGAGGCAGCGCTGTCCAGCTCAACACTGCCCCCTGGTGCAGACAAATTGGACATTTAGTGAAAGCCAAAACAACTGAGGGGGAGTTTAAACACTAATGGGAAGCTAATTTTTAGTGATAACAGGGAAGCTCTTATCTGATATGAGCTACTTCTTCTGTATACCGTGATGTAAGGTCTAATTTAAACAGATGCTAGCCTGATTCTAGCATCCTTTATGCACATCTGCATACTCATACACATACATGCAGATCATTGAGTCCATCTGTAGCTCTGATAATGAAAAGATCACACTGTCTGACAGAACGTCTGGGAACATTTCAGAGTATTTTTAATCCCAGCTGCGCACCGCATAAATCAAAACTGTTAACTGGTTAACACTTTTCATGGTGTCTGCTTGAACTCAAAACATGTTACATCCATTACCATAAAGAACTTTCAGCTGTTGGAATCGTTCTTTTTATACGCAGCTTCTCACCTTGGCTTTTTCTTATCGCTACCATATTCTGTCTGTTGCTGACCCACTTTTCACGCTGGGATCATTAAAGTTTCATCTCATCTATCAGTTGGCAAACACTTGACAGTAGCTGCCAGAATCCATTAAGCTGCCAAACCAAGCTTCACCGGGCAGAACTCGACCTGGTTTGCGCCGACCGGGGAAGCATGGTGAAAACAGTGAGGTCGAGGGTGTGAGTCAGACATAATTAAAGGAAACCTCGGAATGCCACGCGGCAAGGAAGGCCAAGGACATTTTGGGCTGCTATAGTCAATTCCTGCAGATATTGCGTTAAAGTGATTGGTTCGATTATTCCTGAGTAAGCTCCTTGGCCCTTTTCCATAATGTAACATCTTACGCCTGTGAAATAATGTCTGTGTGTTCGCCTCTTCTTCTGGCCTCATCACCTGATATTAATGCAACATATTCTATTCCATCTTTTTAACTGTAAAACTTGTTTGCAAGCAACTTTTTCCATGGTCAAGTTTCCTTCAATGTCAACCGCAATGCAGTACATTCACAGTAACTCCTTACACGCTAATCAATATGATACATATTTACGAGCGTATTGACGACGTGTTAGAGTATCCTCAGATCGCCCCCCCAGACATCAAAATGATGAAAGCGTTTGAAATTACTCTCGCTTTCAAATTCAGACGTTTAAGCTGTACGTGGCATCATGTAGCATCGTCTGCAATGAGCTTAAGGATGAATACTGAGTCAAAGGACGTTCGAATATAAATGTATGAACAAAACTCTTGATGAAACACTTGTCTAATGGAAGTAGGCTCAGACTGTAGAGTAGTGCTGGACTCGGGATGTTTTAGGGGCAGGGGTGAAAAAAAATGTAGACGGGAGGGAGTACCGGCCTGCAGAAAGTAGTGATATTATTATAGTGAAGAGAGAGCACTTCACCAAGTTTTGTCCACTGGAAGGGCACCTTAAAGGGCACTTTATCATGCTTTCCCCACTGGAAGAGAACCCTAAAATGGCACTTTATTGCATTTTGTCCACAGGAAGGGCACTTAATAACATTTTCTCCAGTGGAAGTGCAACCTAGAGGGCACTTCATCACATTTTCTCCACTGGAAAGGCTCCCTAGAGGGCACCTTATCATGCTTTCTCCGCTGGAAGGGCACCCAAAAGGGCACTTTATTGCATTTTGTCCACCGGAAGGGCAACCGAGAAGGCACTTGATCATGTTTTATGTACCACCACGGGTGCTGCGGCGGCCACAAAAGAAGATAAAAATGTCTATCAAGAGAATGCTGTGGGCAGAGGTTTTCTTGCCACTGATAGATTAAAAGTTAAATGTTGGCAGAAATGTTCATTTTTCAAGATGTTCTTGATTTAATTACATTCTAAAAGCACTCGAAGTTGATATAGTGTTTGTTTTGTTGGAAACGACGAACTCACCGGTGACCAGGGTGGTAAACGGCTGAGGTGATGCCGTGGGAGTAGTGAGCGGAGAAACTGAAGCTGTGGTTCTCTTGGAAGTTCTGATTGGTTCCCACACTGAGAGAGAGAGAGAGAGAGAGAGAAAGGGAGGGAGGATAGTCAGGGGAAAAGTCACTTATAATTGAACTCTGGCAGAAAAACAATCAAAACACGAACACCCCATGTGCAAAATGTTAATGGTGCGACAAGGCTGGTTTGGGAGAGATGACAGAGCAATTTAAGTCCCAACTGCAATTAAAGAGAGACATGGCAAAATATATAATCTAATCTAAGTGGGCAATCTAAATTAGATTTGTACGA
>CAEMYA010000010.1:8637550-8710151 GCA_903131615.1 Diplodus sargus
GCCACCCCCTTAAGTTTACATATAGACAAGAATGCAGCATCAAATCATACCACAAGTAGGGTGCAATGCCCTTTGGACTTGAGAATATATAGTATATGCATTTAAATCAGATGACAACAATGCATGTTAAAAAAGATATACAGAGCTAGAAAAGGAATGGTTTACGTGCACGCACTGGTGAAATTTGCCACTTCAAAGTACTTTGAATTGTAAGAAATTTGAAGTTGAACTAAAATGGAAGGAAATGAGCAAAATGAAAGCGCTAAAAGAGGTGGAGGTTCTCAAGCGCCACGCACTGATTGAAATTGGCCCGCTGATTTAAGTAAAAGCACAGAGCAGAGATGACGCAATGAGCGCTGAAAGGGTGCCGCGACGTCAGTCAAAGTGCAGGTGAATAATTGAGCTGCTAATGTCAGCTGAAGTGAAGTCTTGAAAGGAAGCTAGTGCCAGCGCGAGTATATAAACTGAAATGACATCTGAAATGTAGGCTCGACAAAACTGCGCAACAGTTTAAAGGTGAAGCCTCGAGAGCTGAGAGGGTTGCAGGTGTCAGTCGAACTGTAAGGAAAGTTGAAGTGTAAGTGGTAAAAGCAGTTTAATTGTCATTAGAAGAGTAAAGCTTTCAGCATGGTGACTCATCTTTACTGACACTTTCACAATGACTGTGTGTCACCACTGTACAGCTTCAGACTGATGGGGTCTTAAGCTGTGTCTCAGACCCCATCAATGGGTGTCTCCTCAATTTGTAACTTCAAACTGAGATTTGTTTTAATATTTGTGTGATCATCGCTGTTAGCGTCGCATGTGAAACAGAAAGTGAATGGCGACTTCTCATTTTAAGCCGAACCATGGTCTTTTCCTAAACCTCAGCAGGTACACAGTACTGTAGTTACGTCCACTAGTGGTCTCTCAATCCAAACAATGAAAAAAGATTTAGTTTGATGATGTCGCGAGGTAGCGTGGGATCGTGGGAGTTGTTGTTTCCATTGTGAAATAACCACCATTATTACTGAAAATCTATCAACGAGTGAGAAAAGACACAATAGCAAACAACAGAGTGTCACTCTCAGAAATATCATCTGGTGGTTTCCTACTAGAAGTTAGGGTTAGAGGATGTGACGCCACTGAAAAGTTCCCCCTGTATAAAATGACAGATTTCTCCTTGTTTGAACAATGTCGGAACCATTTAGGAAAATCTAACCAGCCAACACAAACAAACAAAGCATACAACACTGTGGGTCTAGTTGTTTTCATTAATTTCAATACATAAATGTTACATATTGTGCTTTTAATTTGAAAATTTAGGAGATAAAAGAAAAGTTCTCCAGAAATTAGACAGTAAGAGACAATTACTTGAGGTGCTTTAAGCTGAAATCATTTAGGAAATGTATTCTACTTGATGTGCTGTGACAAGGTATTAATTATTATTTTTGGTTAAACAAACAATGAATTATAATTAAAAATTGAACTGTGACTAATAAAAAGATGCTTTGCAAACCCTGATATTCTTCTGCATATTAGTGATGAAGTTTTGCTTCTCACCTGACAAGATAGCTCTTGAGCCCGCCGCCGTACGTGATAACGAGCAGCTCGGCTGACCACTGGGCGCTGGCCGTGTACTCCAGGAAGATCAGGCCCGCCACCGCACAACTGAAATCTCCGGGAAAGCTCACCGCCTGGATCAGGAGAGACGAGAAAGAAGAGTCAGCGGCGGCACGGAAGTGACTGATGTAAATGGAAGGGGAGATCAAAAGAAGTTGAGAAATATGTATAATTATCTATCAGTTTGTGCCCCCGCCAAGCTCTTACAAGGACAAACAACAAAGATACATCATCACAGCGGCGTTTGTTAAAGAATATGAGATGACAGGAAAGAAGATTAAGAAAGAAAATGACGGGACGGGGAAGGCAGGAGACAAAAGATAAGAGGCAGAGATGGAAAGTGAGAGAGGTGGGGGAGGTGGGGAAGAGGAGCAAATTTTTTAATTTTTTTCATCCGTGCATACTTTCTGTCATATTGACTTTTTTTCATCCTCTCCTCCAGAAATAGCAGCAAGTCACCAGTGTGTGCACTTAACAGTGACAAACAAGGGAAACAGTAGAGCAGAGCAGGGGGGGCGGGTGGTGTAAGTGTGCAGACACACATCCTGTGGATACATAACAAAGTAGAGTTGCACTAAAGGAATGATGATCACTGCTGAGAGTGGCTGGGGAGTGTCTACGCTCATAGTCTCTGACAGGGCTGGCGGAGGAACGGAAGCAATGATGGATAGAAATGGGGGAGTGATTATATGTAGCGCACAGAGGGCATTAAAGCGAGGGGGAGAACGGCAGATGGACTTGAAATGGCAGCGTGAGGAGACATACATACAAGGGTTGAGGGAAATCCTCTAGGAAGAGACGGGAGGGAGGATCTAGGGAGCGTGTGAAAAATTTAAGAGAAGAGGTGGCGAGGATAAGGAAGAAAAAGAATGGAACACGACGAGCGAGACGGGGAGAAGAAAGAGAGACGGGAGAGCAGGAATGACGGAGAAAGAGAGAGAGCAGAGGGCGTCTGACACGGAGACGTTTTCTTCAAAAAGGTGACAGGCGGTTCAAAGTGCCCAGCGAAAATGTGTGGTGCGGTGAAATGGCAGAACACGGCTCAATGAGTCTCTGGAGCCAAGACTGTGGATGTCTGAGTCCTCTGTTTCACCGCAAAGTTTCAAATTCAGTCAGATCTGCTGTAACATATAATCACTTTGTCGGGATGAGGAACTGCATGTCACCCAACCTACAATCTGTCAGACAGAGCAGAATAAGCCTGTGTGGTACTTTCCAAAGATAAATGAAGAACAATGTAAACACTAATCCATATCAGACGCGACATATTGTAACCAAACCATCTGAGAAAAATGTAGAGATAAAGCTGAAGAGAGGCCAAGTGGATGCTGGGTTTCCATATGCCGTCTCTAATCAACTATAATTAGCATCAATGAATGCACAAGGAAATAAAATCTTGAAGCATTGTTATGTAGTTTCGGGGGAAGAAATTCTAAGAAGAAGAGAAAGATTTTTTCAAGCGGAAACAACTAAATAAACACACTCTCTTCGTTTTCTTGCCCAAATTAACTGAATAAACACGGTGACCTTAAAGGACGACACAATTTCACACTGTTATGGTTTATATTTGGCGGACCCTGCCACCTTTCTAGCTTCAAACAGTATTCTGGGGATCTTATTTTCCTCTGAGAACAGCTTGTTTATTCAGTTATGGAAAAAAAAAAATAATAATTCTGAGTTAGCATTATTACCTCATACATATTGTTAATATCAAAATTCTGAGTGTAAGTTTCCTCTCCCGAAAAACATAAATCGAGACCCATTAAAGGAGTAGTTCACCAAACAAAAGGAAGACTCAGTCATTATCTACTCATCCTCATGTGGATGGAAAGTCAGGTAAAGTATTCCACAAAACTTTTCTCGAGCTTTGCAGCAACACAGCTTTATAGCACTCTTCTAAACAGCTAAAACAGATGGGGACTTCTTTTAAAACACTGGGAACAACCAAGAAAAAAAGATAAAATGCCTCCATACAACTCATCCAGTGTAATCCAAGTCTCCGGAAGCCCTGAGATTGCTAACTGACCTGAAAAGAGGTTATTTACAATCTCACACATGGTCAGCTAGAGTGGAGAGATTTCTGCATTCGAAAGGGTGTAAACAGCGTAATTCCAAATCAATATGGGATCTCTGGACCTGCTAAGACTTGGATTACATTTGACGAGCTGTATGAAGCCATTTTATGTTAACTTTTATGTAGTCCCCAACTACTTCAGTTGTTCAGGAGAATGCTGCAACTCTGCTGTGCTGCAAAGCTTACAGGGGCTCCCCACCATCCCACGACTTTCCAATCGGCAAAGGAGAAAGCAGATGACTGATTTTTTATTTTCAAGTTAACTGTTCCTTTAAGGGGGAAAGGGGTTGTTCCGTGACGTCAAAGAGGGCAGACTGGCGTGATTACCGGAGGGATGACAAAGAGTTCGCTTCCCATGAGGTCGAAAAGCCGCACGGTGCCAGTGCTGTCGGCGTAGGCCAGCAGGGTGCAGTCGTGGCTCCATGCCACCTTTCGCCACTGGGGGTTCGGGTCCTTCGGCACTGCGGCAGATGAAGGGGAAAAAAACAAAAAACAAAGGACTTGAAAACTCATACAAACCACGGAAAGAGCTAAAGATTTCTTATTAAGTCAGATGTAGAAAACTCCCTGCGAATAATCCCTGGTGTTCTGCGGTGTGCCCCTGATGAATACAGATGGGAGAAGAGGGATAGAGCTAATGCCATACATCAACACAGTGTGTCTGAGGACCAATCTAATTCATCTATGAAGGATAGCTGGACTAATACATCTCAATAATTGTCCCTCAAAGACGCGGTCACACGTACGATGAGAGAAAGGCGGGGTGAGTAAAATGAGAAGCACGAGAGAGGCGGGGGGGGAGGAGGGGGATCATAAATCCAGCGTTTATTGAAGTATAGGCTACTGTTTTACCGATCTGCTGGCTCAGCAGTGCTGTGAGTGTAACCATATCGCTGTTATAAAGCACATCCCTGCCTGCTGGCACTTTCTCAAGGCTTCGCTGTCGCGCTCGCCTCTGACGGAGGAGCTGGGGCAGTCTGGCAGGCCTCTGATCCCGAAATCTGCTCTGAATACCTGATTATCCTATGACACATTTAAACAGCATGTGGAATAAACGTGGTACAAACATGTGCACAATCTCCGCGCGCTGGTTGCAAGACAGCTGAGCAGCACATTTAAGTGCAATTAGATACAACCTTTAGCACAGACTCAGATTCCTGCACCGGTGAACAGCGTGAAAACACAATATGCCACAACGGGTGCTGCGTCTGCTAAGCAATAAAGTTATGAAAAGGAAGTTATGTTTTTGTTGATATCACATAACAGCGCTATTGGCGTTTATTGTATTGAATTTCTTGGCTGAGGAACGGTGCGGCAACCCCTGGTGGGCAATACTGCAAACGAATGGAGGCGTCGGATATTGTATGACTAGAATTTTAAATGAAGAACTGAGGGAGGATGTGGGAGGCGAGACAGACACAGCGAGGGAGAGAGAGGGGGAAGAGAGTGGGAGAATGAGAGACAATGAATCCGGCTCCCACTGAGAGAAATAATAGCTCACCAAATTTTAAGGCCTAAGTATCAGAGAGCACCTCAGGAAGTAGGCGATTTAACGCACCTTAGAGACTCTGGGCTGAGGAGGAGCAGACAAGAACATGGAGCCATTATGAGAGCCATAGGTACCAAGCATCTCCTCTGTCCTGTTTTCTGTTCTTTTGCTTCCTATTTCAATCTTTTCTTTCTATTCTACTCTCACATTGCCTCTCCTTCCTATCTCTCACGCCCATTATGAATTGTATACAGTATGTCGTTCTGGGGCTGAGGGGGCTCCATTTCCACATAGATGGCTTTTTTGGGGAGCTGGAAAATTGGATGCTACTGTCCTGATTTTTTTTTTTTCCCTTTCTTTCTTTTTCTTTCTCCTCCCAGCGATGGCGGGGGCAGACGTTGGGGAGAATTACACCCCAACGACCCAATAGAAGCCTTCTATCTAAAGCCTCGCAGATGCATTTATCAGAGCTCAACACTTATGAATTATGTACGGGGGTGGGAGACGACTCCAGTGTAACAGGAGCAGACAGCGAGGGAGGGGAGGGGAGGGAGAGAAAGAGACATAGAGTGATACACAGGTGCAGATGCACCGACGCGTTCGCACACACCGGCAAAAAGAGGCGGTGACGCACACAATCGCGCACGCGCCTCCATTAACAGCAAATGCCATTGAAGGCAGGATCACGGCAAAATCCATTAGGACAAATCTCCGTGAAATGAAATGAAGTAAAAGTAAAATGAAAAGGGGAGATGGAATGGAATGAAAAAGAGGAGGGAGGCTGGGGTTTACATGGGCCCAGGGGCTACTGTTATCCACACTATGAACCATTAGAACAACGGCAACCACAATGACGGCTAGTCAGAGCAGAACAAATAAAGTGCGAGAGAGAGAAAGACAAGGAGATAAGAGAAGGGGTGGGAAAGATGACGAAAATGAGAGGAAAAAAAAACTGACGAATGAAAAGAAGCAAGAAGTGGGGATGGGAAATAACGCCACACAAGTTTCACTCTGGGCTTTTATACTGAGCTTTGTTTTGGGGGGGGATTTGTTTGGAGTGTGTGTGAAAGCAGGAAATGTGAAGAAAAAAATAATTCAGACAAAAAAATGCGCGTCTATTTTTTTCTTTAAGGTGATTCGCTTAATGTAGACTTTTCATAACTGCTACTTTTCAAATCATTCTGATGGCTTTGGATTTTTGATTGCATGGATCTTTTTGAGAAGCCCAGTGAACGTTGCTTTCAGCCAGTTCATCAAATGATGCGAGTCATTCTTGGCAGTCTTTTTTGAAGCTACAGCCACACGATGTCAAATGTCATACATTCATGAATTCTACATAAAGTGTCTCTAAAATGGCATGGTTCTTTTAAACCTACATTAATTGAATTAGTTGGCATTTTCTTTACTTTAAGAATATCAAATCATTACCATATAATGCAGTTATATGACCATGTTAGCTAACTTTTACACATCTGGCTAACAAAGAGCAACATAGACCATATAAATGGTGGCCACTTTTCTCTGATGTCCCACTCATTGTGGGAAATTCAAATGCAGTGCTGCTATAATTCCTGGTTGGAAGTCTTATGAAAGTAGAAAATCTGACAAATATCACTTCATCGCTTCCTGATTAATTAGCAACTGAAAGGAAAATGGATAGGGAAAAATATTAGATAGCCAATTTGTCAGATTCCCTACGATAAAACTACTTCTCACCTGGAACACAGCAACAGGACATTCTGAGAATCCCATCTGAGAGTGACATGTAAATCTGGTCTATTAGAATTCATTTTGAGCCATGATTCTGTCCTTCTGATGATTGTAAGTTGAATGTTTACTCTCCTTTTAGCTCTGTTTTTGGTCTCCACCAACTTCACTGGGGAAAAACTGTCTCTCTCCAGCAGCAAAATGCTCTAAAATGTTCACCAGGTAGTTGCTCACTTTAGCCTGCTGCTGTTTGTACTGGGCAGGTAGCACACAGTGGATCAGTTGCTAATGTACACATTTTATATGTCAATATGTCATTTTTAAACATCTAAGTGTTTTAACTTTGTCCTGTATCAATCAAAACTTCTCAGCTTGAAGAACAGTTGAGACTCAACACATTAAAACAATTCAAAGCAGCACAGCAGGACATTTTAAAAACTGACGAAACAATCAAGGCTATTTATTTTTTATCAGCCACTACAAGGCTCGGGTTTAATGAGTGGCAGTGACGGAGGTGAGGGTTATTATCTGTGTTGCTGTTTACGATCTCTCTCTCACACAATCCAATTAGCCGCCATGGTCGACATTTCTCTTTGAAACAAACTCAAAGCACGTGTGTTCAAACAACTATAGATACTGTAGATTGAGACTACAAGTTAATCAGCATCCCCACAGAGACCAAAGACAAACCTCATCTGTGTCCAGAACGTTTAGTCGCTACCTCCTAAAGAGCAGACGCTTATTACTTTCCTTTACTTAGTGAAGGACTGAATCCTAGACACTTCATGACCATTTTGTATTATGACTATCACATGTAGTGTCGCACGACTCATCTATAAAATGTGACACATTGTATTGTGGGATTGGAAGCACACAGTAGTGTAAATACTACTGATACTACAGTTTTGGAAAATATTTTAAGGTCATTATATAGTGCATACATTTTGACGGTGGCCAGTAAATACAGTGCAGTATTTAGGAAATGGATGATTTGAGACTGAGCCTCAGTCTCTTCTTCTATGGTGCCTGGAGTGAGACCAAAGATTAACTTGGCTTCAGGTTGGAGAATAATGTTTTTATTCAATAGATTTTGTGCAACAATTCATTATCGTAATTATCGATTAACAGAATCTGCTGTGGGGTTTTTTGTCTGTTTTTTTCAATTTCTCCGAATTGTTTGTACATTTTATATAAAGCCACTTCACTTTTATATCTGGACACGTATCTAAACATTCCATTCACTCACTTAATACGAACACTGCAGTCTACAAATACATCCTACCCATTTATCATAGCTGAAGTCAGACGGGGTAGATGGATCTGTTTACAAGAAGGAATTTTAACTTACAGTGCTGTCAGTTTTACTTTATCTAGCAGGAGTTCTAACATTTTTGAATTCCAAGTTGTCTGCATGAGTTGTATTCAGTCACTGATTAATATAGATTTTGAAACCCAGATTTACTCCAAACCGGTTCTAAATACTGATTAATCGGTATTGGCCCTGAAACAGAAACACCTTTTAAAATGTTGCCGTTTATGTTGATGATTTGAAGTAATCTATTATCAAATACTAACTAGAACAGGTGCTCACATTTTTACCTAACAAAAGTGAAGACTTTTTGTTTGTCTTATTTCATTTTTGACAGTGGGCCACAGTTAATTTCACTCAACATCACACTGATCACCACATCGTGCTCAATCATGACCTTGAAAAAATTATTGTTTTTAGATTATGATAATCATTTCTGCCAAATCAAACATGTCCTGTATTCTATTTCACTCTCACACACAACTGCTCAAACTTCAATCTACAGCACAAGGACACAAACAGTACACCTCTCCTATATCAACATGAAGGGCTTCAGGCACACTCACACTACACTCACTATAGCGCACAGCAGTTACCAGTACATTCATACAGCAAATGGGGTGCTTAGCGAGGTGAGCGATGGTGATTTGAAGCCATTTACAGTGAACTCCAGTAAGTGATTGATAAAAACAGGGAGACGGGGTCTTACCCTGGCACTTCCCAATGACTGATCCAAAGTCATCTCTCACAGACCTGAGGAGCAAACACACACAAACACACAGACAGGATGAGAGGATTTCCCACCCAAACCTTACATGACCTGGTGTAAGGTGGGTTATAGCAGCCAGTGGAGTAGCTCAATAGATCAAGCAGAAAAGGCCTTGAGAGTAGGCAGTGTTTAGATGGACTCTTACCAGAGCTCAATGGATAAGGCCTTGAGCTGACTTAACACCCACTCACACCAACTAATGCCATGAAACAAGGCTATAAAACACTTTGTGATTAAACAACAGTGGTGTGAGCAAACGACACAGGAGAAACCCAAAGAATGAGGCCCAGAACACGATTTAAACAACAGAAACATATCGTGTTTTACATATCGATACCTGCGTGAAAACGATTCCCAATTATCCAAAAGGTCAACAAAGAAACAGCCCTTGGAATTTGCCTCTTGTTAGCTTCTGGAGAGCAAGACATATTTGTATATGTGGTCCACTGCGATTGATTTTTCATTTCAATTTTGCTCCATTTAAAGCATTACATCGTGTCAACAGGGCGTGTTGCTGAGCGAGTGCATTTTCCCTGTGTGAGGGGGAAATTGGATGGTGTCTGAAAATAATTATTACCGCTGAAAATGAGCACAAACACACTTGTGTGTATGCATGCTTTCTCCATCCCTCTCAGAAACAGATGAAAACATTTAGGGAGCCACGGTATTTTCAAATCGTCAGAGTTAATTTTATGTTGCCTGAAGTATCTAATAGAAGCAACAAAAGGTGTGCTAAACCGACTCCCATATTCTTTACTATATCTGAATGTGCTATTACTGATTGTATTGATGCTTGAAGGAAAAGTCTTAATCCTTTTATGCACAAACCCAGGCTGCAGCTCTTTTTCTTTTTTTTTTTTAAAAAAGGCCGACGTGATGAATCACCCCATTAATTAAAAGGCTCTCTATGACTCGCGCGCGCACACACACACAGACAGAGTGCCTCAAACAGTGGGATAGAGTTCAATAATTACCTAATCTCCACACACTGGTCCTGAACCACTGCCAGCAGTTTGCCATTACTGAGGAGAAAACAAGAGAACGGTCAGGAGTGAACAGGAGAAAGAGAGAAGTGAGAGAGACGACAAAGTGTGCAGGGTGAGGGGAGCAAAGTGGGGAAAAGAGGTGAACAAATGTCATCACGACTGATGTTTTAAAAAAGTGGGAGATGAAAAAAAGCCACGAGATGAGACACATTTACCAGTGGCAATGAGTAAAAGAATATTTTGTGTGTGAAGCAGGTGGTTTGAAAAGCGATAAAGGCTAGAATAAGAGCCAATTTTGGAAGGCTTTAAGAGAGGAGAAACAATAATAATTGGGGGCATTAAAAAAAGCAAAGATAGCTTCAGAGGGTGTGGAACAAGGAAGAAAAGATTTAAGGGCAGACATAAAGGAGATGGAAGGATCAAACACATCAGACTAATGGACATCCGCAGCATCATTTGACTGTGCTTAACACTGTCTTACATGGCTGAATCGATAGCCAATTAAAAAACGCCTTTCTACTTGGTTCTTTTAATGAGTACAATTAAATGATTGGTCAGGGGATGGACAAAAAAAAGGAAGACAAAATAAGAGGAGGGCATGGCTTAGTGCATGTCAGCAACAAAGTAGGCCATATTCACATATTGATCACAAAGAGAAAGTGTGTTGTGTGTGAGTGTGTGTCTGTGCTGCACCTTGCAAGCACCAGCTGCCAGTTGATCTGCTTGTTCGCCTGGCGGACGAGACCGAGAGGCAGAGACGAGCTGGAGGGGCTGACGGGTCCAAAATCAAACAAAAAAAATCGAGCAAGAAAGTTATAGAACAGATTAAAAACATTAATAACTGTTACACAGGGGCAGCACACAGTAAGTGTCTTATCTAACAACAAGGAGTCCTTTTAAAAAGGGGCTAAAAGTAAAAAGTTTCCTCTTTGGAGCTGCTGAAAGCAACATTTATTGAGAGACAGAGAACTCCAGGGAAAAGATAAGCAGCAGGGTTGATCCTGTTCATCATGCTGATTCACAATGTCGACAGTCAGTGATTGACAGGTCATCGGTCAACAGTGTGAATTAAAATGTCATCAGTACAGAAGATATCAACAACAACTTGATTTGATTTGATTAAAAAAATGTAAATGTAATCAAATCAAGCATTAATTTAAATGAAAGATTGAATTACAATAAATTAAATTAAGCTACACAAAAACTTTAAATCAAAAACAATTAAATAGAAACAAATTATATAACACTGCACATTCAAATACATTTATCTTATCAAATAAATTATATAACATTAAGTCAAATTTTATTTAAAAAATATATCAAATATTAAAACTAAAAATGTCACAAAAATATAATTAAATTGAAATGTTTAATAAAATTATTAATTTAATTTAATTTAATCAAATGAAATGCAGTAAAATTGAAATGTTACAAAAAAATTCATCATCATTCTATCATTTTTAAATTAAATTGGATCGGAAAGGCACATTTTGGGAATTGCCCTATCAGTTTTATTGGACTGTTTCAATTTGTTGGTCAAAACATGTCTTTAAAAGCTCATTATCATTCTATTTTTGTGTTGCACTACTCTGTTGTCTGGGCTACAAGAAAAGTGCCGGGAGCTTCTGTTCTCCCGCCTTCAGCAAATATCACAGCATGTGGAGGGCAGTCTGCCCACACTGTTTGGTAAAATTCAATAAAACTCTTGATCCTTCCTCATCGACATAAAGAGAAGGAGGGCTGAGAGGCAAGCGCTGCGAGAGGACTTCTTAAATATTTAACCGGGTTATTGATGGTCCCAGCTCACCACCTGCTGAGAGGATAAGCAGGCCTTTTGTAGGAGAGCAATACAGAACCCTCTGCAGGCCACATCGAGTCATCTGTTAACACGTTCCAATAGGTACTGTGCAGTGAAAGCAGGGTGAACGAGGTCAGGTTGCTTTTTAGCTAAATAAAACCTTCAGAAACATATACTAAATAAATACAGAATTCTCTCCAAACACTTTTTTGCAGAAGATTTCAAGAGGTGCTGATCAGCCAAGCGTGGTAGAGTCTCTGTTAAAGTGTAGTGTACACACATCTGTTGCAACAAGGCAAACTTTCTTTCTAATCTGGGGGGGGGGGGGGCTGTGAAATGCTGTGTGCCATAGGTCCTTTCACACTGCATACTCTTTGCCCAGGGCTATCCTGAGCCTTGGGCTAAGAGTGAACTCTGGGATAACGTGGCCCCTTTTTCGCACACAAAATTGTTAAGCTAGGGCGTTCAGTGCGTTTGGCCCATGAGCCCGAGGCTATATGATTCACACTGCATCTCTACTATGCCCTTATCTGTTTAAGCTTTCACTGTCGTGTGTTTTCAGTTACAACCTGTCTCACCATTTCCCAAAATGAATTACATTAACATCCTAACTTCAGATTAAATCTAAAAGGTTATGTTTGTTTTTGATCTAATGACTAAAATTGCAAATGTGGCTTTACTTGGATTTAACAAAGTTCACCTTCAGTGTTTGTGTTGCTGTAGTACATTTAGTTCGACCCAGCAATATTTCCTCAAACATGCAAATCATACTGATTTTTAACTAACAAACCATAAAAGAATGTCATCAGGACAGACTTTTTAATTTTCAAAGATCGAGATATTGTTTAAGTTGTTTTGTAGAACGTTAGTGCTGGTTCTTGGATAGGATTTTCTTTGTCAGCAGGTGAGATGTGCATTCTCCCTCCTCTGTATTCATAAATGAACAGATTTAAACATAAGTTTGCTGTCAAAAACTGTTTTCTTAAAGTGTGTGCGTGTCAGACATGTGTTAATCCCCACACCACTCTGAATTTTGTGTGGCATGTTAAAGCATACGGCCCTGATCTGTCAGCATGATAGTGATAAACTTACCTGTACCAGAGGTAGTGCAAGATTAAGCGAAATGGCCCTGTAAGAAATAATTGGAACAGTGTTATCATGTCACGGTTATCACTGCATAAAAGGTCTCATATCACTTTCTAAATTAAGATCAGAAACTAAAGTTGATATGGCAGCATTGTTATTGAAGTTGGAGTGGATTTAGGGTCCTGCTCAATCACATATAGTCAAACTTACTCCACCCCTATACCCAGTCTCATTCACACACCAGCTCTTCATCCCTCACACCAAAGTACAAACCCTCAGCGACAGAGCCTTCAGTGTGACAGCCCCCACTCTCTGGAACACTCTCCCAGCTGAAATCCACAAACTGACTTAAAACCCATCTTTTTAATGAGGCCTATCAGCTCTAGATCCAGCCCCATCAAATCAATCAACTTTTCTATTTCTTTATCTTGTATTTTTTTGTTTATCCATTTACTCTTTGTATTGTTTGTTCCACTTTGTTAAGTGTCTTCGGGTACCCTGAAAAGCGCTATATAAATTAAATATGTTATTATTATTGTTGTTATTATTATTATTATTATTATTATTATAGGACCTGAAAGTTAATGAAATAACAGAACTTACCAGTCACTGCTTTTGCAATAAGTGACGTGTTGTGCTCCTTGTTGCCTCGCAGCTACAAATGTTAGAGAGTTACAGGTGAGTTTAGCATTCATTCTGTTTCCTTCAACAACCAAAATTGTGTGGAGGTCATCACTTATTGTTTCCTAACACTGAACTTCAAATGACAGCCTAACGGACAAGATATCCTCCTGGGTTACTCAATTAATGTAGAGCAGCACAAGTCTAGCAACCACATACTTTCTGGCTAGCTAGCTAATTGGAGCAAAATATGAATGCAGGCTTATAAATTAAACTTAACTGCCCATTGCATGAATGATTATGATGAAAAATGAAAACTACACTATGTGCCGGAACGAGAATAGGAGAGTTTAGCCAGCAATGAAACGTATGTTTGTGCTACGTGGCTTTGAGCGGCAGACCCCATGCAACTGATTAGAGTTGGCTTTCCGCGGGCATTTTTTCAACTTAAAGTTCAACAAAAGATCCACACACTGTGCCGAAAGCGAACACAAATGCGAGTCTGACAAACCTGCGTGTCCGTCTCTGGCGGCCATTCAGTAATGACAAGTAAATCGTATAAAATGTTTTCATCTTCGTCTTCAATCAGACTTTCTTCAGCCATGTTTACGTGGAGCAGCTGTCAAAAGTATACGGCGAGAGACAGAGGACAAAATATCCTACGTAACCGCTTTTGAAAACTGTAGCTAACCGCTCAAGTAAAGCAGTTCCGTGACTTAAATAAGAATACTATGCCATTATAAAACATGGCAAATATGTGCTTTTATAGCTTATGCCACATCCAACGTGTAGAGTAATTATTATTGTATTTTTAAAATGAGTTTAATACCCGGAACCAATGAAGCCAGGGGAGTCCGCTAAGCGAGTTGCACCGAGCCGGAGATTCTAAACACGTTACATCCGGTTGTGTTGCACTCGCAGCAGCAGCAATGGCAGCGTTTTCTGGTGAGAGTTTTATGATTCAATTCATGACGTCGACGTCGAATTCGTACTTGAATTAGACAGTGAGCTTCCTTAAAAGCTTCATACGCGTACTGAATTATTAAATATGTTTGTTTTTGCTCAACAGAGATGGGCGTTATGCCTGAAATCGCTCAGGCTGTGGAAGAGCTGGACTGGCTGTAAGTCACTGAACAAACCTCAGAGTCGGCTGTTGACGGTCTTATGAATATTGCAAAGTCATGCCTATGTTGTGATATCTGTCCGTATTGTTGTTCCCTGTTACCTGTTACTGACATATTTTCAATCATTGGATTTCAGACTACCCACTGACATCCAGGCAGAGTCTATTCCCCTTATTCTTGGTGGAGGAGATGTACTCATGGTAAGTGTTGTCACTGTCTCAGACATGTTATTATGGCTGCAGCCAATTAATAATCCAACAGTATTGCCTCTTTTATTCAGCCAACCAAAAAGCAGCCAGGCCAAAACCAAAACCAAAACCACTCTGAATTTTCTAGAATGAATAACAAAAACCTTGCAAATCCTCAAATTGAGGAAGCTGGGACAAACAAATGTTTGACATTTTGACTGAAAGGGCCAATCAGTTATCAAAACTGTTGGCAACTACTTTTCCTTCAGGTGTTTAAGTTTTACATCTCATTTCTGTTTTTATTTTGTTTTTTTCCAGGCGGCAGAAACTGGTAGCGGCAAAACAGGTGTAAGTACTCGACAGCGATACAACTTTACCTCTGCAATTTGCAGCTTTTAAGCAAGCATTAAACATTTGACCTGCATGAGAAAACTAAGGAGTCCTACATCTCATCCTCAGGCCTTCAGTATCCCAGTGATCCAGATCGTGTATGAGACCCTGAAGGATCAGCAGGAGGGCAAGAAGGGCAGAGCCGCCGTCAAGACTGGAGGAGCCAGTGAGACCATTTAAAGAATTATTTGGTTGCAGTCTGTGTGCTTGACAAGCTTGCTAAAACTTAACATTGTGCAGACCTCTCTGCTCCAGTAGAGCTAGTCAGGACAGTTTCTTCATTGAGGATCCATCACAATACACATGATGTCATCAGTGATTTGCAGATATTTAACCTGCTATGTTTGGCTCAGTTTTCAACAGTTGGCAGATGAATCCCTATGACCGCAGTACAGCCTTCGGTAAGAGGAGAAAAATAACCCGGCACAGTCTGAAGGACTAATAAATTCAGCTTTTGTTATAGGTCACCTTTCCTTATTGTCATTTTTACTTTTCCTGTACAGCAATCGGTCCAGATGGATTGTGCTGCCAGAGCAGGGAGTTTAAAGAGTGGCATGGCTGTCGCTCCACAAAAGGCGTCACCAAAGGTTTGTAATGCACAAAAGTACTTTCTAATTGCTTCAGACTTCCAGACAACTTACACGTGTATACAGTTGAACAGGTCTTTGATTTTTTTTTAACTGTCCCCTGTCCTTGTCCATTTCTTTCTGTGTCCAGGGAAGTACTACTACGAGGTCACCTGCCATGACCAGGGTCTGTGTCGCATTGGTTGGTCTACCAGTCAGGCAGCTCTCGACTTGGGTATGCCTATCTATTCTTCACAATTCCATGCAGCAGAATAAACAACAGCTTAAATAGGCTTTACAATAGAATAGTAATTTAATCCTGAATATTTTTCTTTCCAGGAACTGATAAGTATGGATTTGGTTTCGGTGGAACTGGAAAGAAATCCAACAACAAGCAGTTTGACAGCTACGGAGAGGTAATGGCTAAAAAATGAAAATGATATTAGATAAATAAAGAATTGTGAGGATACTTTTTAAACATATCTCATTGTTGTCTGCCCTTTTTGCAGGAGTTTACCATGCATGACACTATTGGATGCTACCTGGATCTAGACAAGGGCCAAATTTCCTTCTCTAAAAATGGTGCTGTCTCAGTATTTTAATGGTGATAGTTTGATGATTCATGTTGTTGTGGTTATATAGTACCTGTGGAGTTGATGGTAGATAGTAAAGTTACTCATGTTGCTTTTCCCTTTTTTCTCCCAGGTAACGACCTGGGTTTGGCTTTTGAGCTCCCTCAACACGTCAAGACTCAGCCCTTCTTTGCCTCCTGTGTGCTCAAGGTATCCCGTTGATATAAATGTAGAAAACAATCCAACAAGTGCCAGATTTGCACCATGCAAATTGAGCTTTTCCTTGTCTGATTGACAGAATGCAGAGCTGAAGTTCAACTTTGGAGGAGAAGACTTCAAGAATGCCCCTAAGAGTGGCTTTGTTGCCCTGAACCAGGCCCCCGAGGCTCACCAAGCGAAATCTTCTCAGACAGGTGAGAGGATGCAACCTTGTTTCAGGTGCAACAGAAAAAACATGTTGAAAATAGTCAGAAAAATGTAAATAGAATTTTGAGATAAATATCGCACTGTTGCAGAAGCGGAGATAATTTTATGTTCAGACTACACATGCTTTACTGTCTTTCAAAATAAAAGCCTTTTTAAGACAATGTACAAGAGCTACTTTTACCACTGTTACTACAGGAATACATCACCGCAAAAACACTGCTGAATGGATATATATCCCTGTGTTGAATACCTGTCTCTGCTCTGTGTTTGTGCAGGCACTGCCAAAGTGAGTGAGGTGAAGGCCACATCCAACGCACCAAAAGCTCTGATCATCGAGCCATCGAAAGAATTGGCTGAACAGACCCTCAACGTCGTCAAGCAATTTAAGAAATATGTGGAAAACCCCAAACTGAGGTATGACTCCGCTGAGCTGGCATCGACGACATGTGGCACAAATACCAAAAACACATGACTTTTGCAGAAAATGCATGTGTTGGCACATTTCAAGACCAGTGATACTGTAATGTGTAATACCTGTTTTAAACCATCGGATGGAGCCGGTGTTTCATTATAAATGTTGTTTGTGCAACACAGTTCATTTGTCAATCTGTTGCTGCAGGGAACTGCTGGTGATTGGTGGTGTGGCTGCCAAGGAGCAGCTGGCTGCTCTCGAACAGGGGGTAAGTGACATATGCTATCTGTGAATCACGTTTACTGTTATAGACGGAGATGAAATACATAAACGAAGACATTCATTTTTTGTTCCTCGTTCCCCTGTTCCTGATTTTTTGATCTTCTTATAGATTGACATCGTGGTGGGAACACCCGGCAGACTGGACGATCTCATATCCACTGGGAAGCTTAGTCTGTCCCAAGTCCGCTTTCTAGTCCTGGATGAGTGTGTATGTACAACACATCGGGACTATCTTAATAACCCCTAAGTTGCATCAAAAGTATTTAGTATCTCTGCTTGCAAAAAATGGGCAATGCTTTTAAAATATGTACAGAACAAAACAATTCCCAAAGTCACCGATCCATTTGTCTGTGTTCTCTGTGTCCCTCAGGATGGCCTCCTGTCTGCAGGCTATACAGACTTTATCAACAGGATCCACAAACAAATCCCTCAGGTCACCTCTGATGGCAAGAGACTGCAGGTAACACTTTAGAATGAATTGCGTACGTAACAGAAAAACAGTTCAGTGACGCAACTTGAGACCCCTTCAAACTGTACCAAAAGCCGTTCACAGTCATGGGAGGTAGGAATGAATAGGATGACCATTTAAATGCTTTATGGTGCTGATTAGCTAGCAAAGCAAGAATCACACTGGTTGAAGGATCCAATTTCTACAATCTTTTGTGCATGGTCTGACGTGCTTAGGGCAAAAGTATTTAGGGCATGTCTAAGTCCACTTTTCCTAGTTAAACAGAGCATAATCTGGGTTCTTGGTAAGGCACAGGGCAAAAAAAGGGGTTGTATGTAGTCTCTTGATTAATCATAGGTATGGTTTGGGTATTAACATAAATAAGATAAATTGAGAGTGCCATAACCCTTTTTTAAAGCGAATCATATCCACATATGATTGGTGTGCACACACGTTATGAACTGACCTATGCAGGCACAATTTACAATCTGAATAATGTGCCCTTTTAAATAGCAAGAAAAATACTGACATTGACTACAAACCAGGTTTTTGTTGGTCAGTGGTAGAATTGCTTTCTGCTGCCTCAAGATAGCAATTTAGCAACAATTCAAGTGACTGCACCTCACTTCAAGACCAAGTACATTTGCTTCCAGGTCATTCCATGCCAACTCACCCAGAATTCAGAACTTTTCCCTGTTTATTCAAGTAATACTTTAAGTTAAATCGTCACCATCTTCTTTTCCAGGTGATTGTTTGTTCAGCCACACTGCATTCCTTTGACGTGAAGAAATTGTCCGAGCGCATAATGCACTTTCCCACATGGGTGGACCTGAAGGGAGAGGACTCTGTCCCTGAGACTGTCCACCATGTGGTAGTACCTGTCAATCCCAAGAGCGATCGAATCTGGGAGCGTCTGGGCAAGAACCACATCCGGGTGAGTGCCTCATGTTGAGGACACAGTTCGTGGCCAACTAATTATTTGCATTGCAAGATTTGAGTGAAGGCTTAAAATAATGTGTTGACAAAGGTTTTCTCCTTTGATCTGTTTGCTGTGGATAGACGGATGAAGTCCATGCTAAAGATAACACCAGACCTGGAGCAAATTCTGCAGGTATGAGCCGATGGGCAGCACAGTTTGGCCAATGGATATCACATAACCAACAAAACAGATATTGTATTATCATTTTCATTCTATGTATAGTCACAACTTATGTTTGTTTTCATTTTTAGAAATGTGGTCAGAAGCCATCAAGGTGCTGAAGGGCGAGTACGCAGTGAGAGCAATCAAAGAGCACAAGATGGACCAGGCCATCGTCTTCTGTCGCACCAAGATTGACTGTGACAACATGGAGCAGTACTTTATCCAGCAAGGAGGAGGTAGAGGCCGCAGCACCACTGAGAAATTACTTTTTAAAGTACCAACACCCATTCTATGCACACACATATGTATAATAGAATGACAAAATCTATGTCTTTAACAAAACAAGTTCCGAATCCTCCCTCAGTTTTGGTCTCTTTTCTGTAGGTCCAGACAGTAAGGGCCACCAGTTTTCCTGTGTTTGTCTCCATGGTGATCGTAAGCCCAATGAGCGGAAAACTAACTTGGAACGGTTCAAGGTAAAAAAAAAAATAGACAACAAATTAATGATGCGCTTCTCAGGCACAACCAGTCTGTCTGTGTTAAAAGATTGTCTTGTGTCCCCAGAGAAAAGAAGTGAGGCTCCTGGTCTGCACAGATGTTGCTGCCAGAGGAATCGACATCCACGGGGTTCCTTATGGTAAAGATGTTAGATTTCCACACTTTATCACAGCTGAACCTGAAACACATCAACCAGTCGTGTAGTTTGACTGATGAAAGGGCAAAAGACATCTTTGCTGTTTTGTATTTGCCCGTCCACTTCATGCCATCATTTCTCACAACTCTCACTTTTCTTTCCTCTAGTGATTAACGTCACCCTGCCAGATGAGAAGCAGAACTATGTCCATCGTATCGGCAGAGTTGGAAGAGCTGAGAGGTAGACGTCAGTCATTTGATTTTGCTTGTAAATTCAGATGGATTCATCTTCATTGAAACCTGAAATTTCCCACAGTATGTTTTAAGACAGTATGATTCAACTAAGAGAAAATGAGTGATAACTTTGAGTTACTGCCCGTACAGTGACCGTCTCATTTCCCCTTAACTTGCAGAATGGGACTGGCAATCTCACTGGTTGCCATGGAGAAGGAGAAGGTAGGATGGATGGATGCACAACTGCTAATTGTGCATATTTTTTAAAATTAGGTGTAATTGAATCTGTCGTCATGTGCAGGTGTGGTACCACGTTTGCCCGAACAGAGGCAGAGGCTGCTACAACACCCGGCTGAAGGATGATGGAGGTTGCACCATCTGGTACAACGAGAAAGAGGTGAACAGAGATGCAGAAAACCCAAACTGTAAAGTTTTGGAAGCGTTGAAAGCTCACACACACACACACACACACACTTGTCCCTATCAGTATGACATAATTCTCCTCCACCCATCATTTACTCTAAACTCTTTTTATTTCCCTTTTCCTCTGACTTCAGCTCCTGTCAGAAATTGAAGAGCATCTAAAGTGCACCATCACCCAGTGTGAGCCGGACATCAAAGTACCTGTGGATGACTTTGATGGAAAGGTCACCTATGGTCAACGCAGGGCTTTGGGTGGTAAGTGTTACACAGCTACTGATGGCTGTGCACAAGCATGATGTACAGTTATCATCACACACAATTATTGCATTGACTGTAGAAATCATAACCAATCCATACAGGGAAATATTTACAGTTATTGCATGGATTATTGCGAGGCATTGAACTCTTTTATAGGATTGTACATTGACGTATTTTACGTTGAGCTTGACCATCAGACTTCTTGCTCTCGCCTAGGTGGTAACTACAAAGGTCACGTGGATGCTCTGGCCCCGACAGTCCAGGAGCTGGCAAATCTCGAGAGGGAAGCCCAAAGTTCCTTCCTCCAACTGGGATTCTTGCAAAACCAACTTTTCAGAGCCTTCTGAACACACCCCAACTGGCATAAAGCAGGCTGCTGATACAGGCGACAGATAAATGAACATGTTGACATGTTGCACCAACAGGAAGCTTTTCCCACCCACTTGTAAACTTAAAATGTGTAGTAAAGGTGTCAATATTTCAATGGGTATGCCAAACTTCTCGATAGCCTGCAGACAGGAGATGACTAAACTCTTGGTTTTCCGTTTATTTGTGTTATATCTCCTTTTGAAGGTTAGAATTTATACTTTGGACGTTGTAAGCAAGTCGGCATTCAGCATCAAGGCCTGTTGAGACCTTATTTAGAGAGACTGTCTCAAAGGCCTTTGCTGTCCTGCTTGAAAAAATAATACAGAACAACTCTTGGCATCAAATGCTAGCACTAATGCAAAAACCTAATTTGTTGGATTTTGAATTTTGTTTTTCTAATTGCTGTGATAGAATGAAATATTTAAGTTTCCCTATTAAATAACTTGCAAAAAAAGTCAATGTCTTTAAGTGGTTTAATGTTTTTGTTTTTTTCCTGAAATAAACGAGTAGCCTGCTCAGTTTGGTTTCTTTTCATTATATTTAATCTGTGTCAAAACCATTACCAATTATTATAAATGCCTGCTTTGTAAAATCATTCATTTAGTGTTTTAAGAATTCTAGTTTGTTTAGCGAATATTTCAACAGTCAGGCAGCAATGATTTGGTTTTGTGAAATAATGGTTGCTTAAAATCAGACTGCATTTGATTCTGTTATAAGGATATGTAGGCCAGGGGTTCCCAAACGTTTCCATGCCAAGGCCCCCCAAACAGCATTAGCTTCTGGCCAGGGACCCCCAAACCCACAGACAATGCTACAAAATATGAATAAGAAACATCAACTTTTTCAGCATTTTCTTACTTTTCTTACATCTAAAGTCTCGTTCGAGAGGGTCTCCAGACAGAGGACACATTTCGGGCAATCATGGCCATTTTTCTGCATGGCTCTAAAGCCACATTTAATGTATGCTGCCTCATAATTTTGGATTTTAGTTAGCCATGAGTTCTTGGGTTCTCTTGAGTCCTCACGACAGGGCTGTTGTTCTGCTCCTTCGGTCTACCTGTTGTCAAAAACCTGTCCATTTTGCACTAGTTAGCTACAAGCTAGCTTGAGGAGCAGAGCAGAGCAGTTTGATAACAACCGCCAGGTCTGCACAGATTGTTACATAGTCATGCCGACATTGCAGCTGAACCTGAGAATCCGACGATTATGGCAGATTACGTGTTGTATGGTTCAGGACAAATCGTTATTTGAAAAAAAAATAAAAAATGTTTTTGCATTTTTTTTCTTATCTTCCCTCCAATATTTGTATTTCACCAAAATCCTGCGGTCACTCAAGCTGATAATACTTTTATTTTGAAGGCCTCAACCCCCTAACCGTCATCCGTCGAAACTTCCGGTGGGAGTGTGGCGTCTTTTCTTCTGAATCTGAGATTTTAGCACCTCGATTTAACGTTCAGGAAACCTTACATATTGATTGCAAGTGAGAAGACCGGTTCCCCGATTGTTCTGCTCACATTAGGTACGTGTACGTGTGTGTTTCGTCTTATTTCCATCGTGTTATCGTGTGACACGCGACGTGTGTTTTTCCATGAGGAAGAAGGCGGGTGTATCTCGTTTCTCATCATGGCCATGTCGCGTTGTTGCCAAATAACGTCTGTGTGCTCAAATATGGAAGGTAGAAAGATCAAAGTCACATATATGAGTTGAGAAGTTGCTCGGGAGCCGAGTGATGTATCGTCTGCGGCGCTGCGGCACAGTGTGGAAGAGTTATGTGATGTTATATAGACGGCCATGTTGAAGGAGTTGGATTAAAGAGATCTAATACGCCATAGTCTCAGATGATGTTGTTGTTGTCGGACTTTATACAGCTTTATTAATAGTACAGCTTCAGAGATGATAGGAAACACGATGTGGGGTTTGACATACAGCAAAGAGCCCCTGTCTGGGACTCGAACCCAGCCGCTTCAGCCAGGAGAGAGTCTCTGTTCATGGGACGCCCTTTCTACCAACTGAGCCAATTGGTGCCCTAAAAGACCCCCAAGTAGTGCTTAAGCTACTTTAATGTCAATAATTCAAATAAAGTTCATTACTAGACATGAATTGTAAACTTCCACTTGACTGATTTACCAATGCACTGGTAATTATACTTTCCCTGTTTCTTTTTAGTTTCTGACTTTTTTGTTTTGTGTGTGTCTTCTGGTCTGTTTCCAAGCAACCTGATGGACCCCAGAATAAGTGTGGTTTGATTTCTGAGTGCGGCTGAACCATCGATGCAAAGACAGCACTTCCCTTCATTTCTTCCCGCTTGCAGTGGAAGTGTAAGTTATCCTGGAACATGGTATCATTCAGGGAGGTTGTGTTCAGGAGTATTTGTAATTCGGGTACCCAGTATGTGGTGTTTTTTGTTGTTATTTTAACGAATACACAGTGGGTTGGTTACAGATTTTAAACAATGATGCAGATTCTGCATTCCTGATATTGAATTTGGCCATAATTCCAAAATCCATTATATTTTGATGAATAATGTAGTCCTGATTACATTTTAGGCCTATACTTCATTAATCACTCAAGCACCGAACTTTTACTAAACATTAGTATTTCCATATTTTCAACATCTCTTTTCCACTATCCACCTGTTTCCTCAGAAGCCTATGGGGGCTGCCATGACAGATAACTACTTCAGCCAGCGGTTTTCTGTTTCCGGTTCCCTTGCAACTGCATGACGGACCGCTGCCACCAAGCTAGCCCTAAACAATTAGCGTTATTCCATAAAGGCTGAATTGTTTTTTAAAATGACCTCAGGTACATCATGTGCCGTTGTTGGTTGCCAAGTTGTTTTCAGAAACGTCTCGTTTAGTTCATCAACAACATAGACAAACGTGTCCGTGCCCTACGCCCTAAACGCCATGCCGGGGAAGGAGGAACGAAGACTAGCTAGGCTCGCGGCTTTGAGACTAAAATAAATATTTGGGTTTATGAATTTCTTCCACAGAATAGCTGCTGCATGACTGCATGACTTTTCTAACCCGACAATGTCCGAGCAGCCACGTGTCTCCATCACTCCACTTTCCTTCTGCATTATCCAAGCTGTATGTTTAGCTTGACTGATGCTGTGGCTGGGCGCTACTGCTGCCTACAGAAATATAAACTTGCTGTGTTTCTTCAACAGTACTTTCCCTATTTTGTTACTGTGTATGTAGTTGTATGCTTCTGTGCTTTTGTAACTGCGTAATTCTCCGACATCAACACCTTCAGAAAATATAAGATAATTAACTGTCGATGTAGCTAGCGTCGGGCCATTGCTTCATGTCATCTGCCAACTCCATGAGAACTGACGGGTGGTCAATTCTCACGGAGATGGCAGATGAGGCACTGTGAGAACTGTCCTCACAACTTACTAAAACATCCATACTGTGTATCCACCTCCGATTTTTATCCATTCTGTCACTTTCTTTGAGTTAAAAGCCGGTTTCTAGAGCGAGCATGACAGCTACTTTAGCGCAAACACCGAGGTCAGCCAGCTCAACGGAAGAGCATAACTGAATACCACTATGAACCATGGGTAAACTCACTAAGTCAGGACTAAGGTGGATATCTAAGAGGCAAATGTACTTTCTATTCCACAACAATTACTTGAAAGTTTTAGTTACTAAAGTTTACACTTTATAGGGGCAGTTTGTAAAATATGGCCAGCATTTTAGTTTATGTTTAATTTTGGAGAGCGTTGCAAGTGCTGCATGCATGACACTGGCAGCTGTGGCTCAGGAGAAGAGCCAGTGATTTGTTATCAGAAGTTCTGCATGTTGAAGTGTCCTTGGGCAAGATACTGATCCCCAAAACTGCTCCTGATGTGCTTATCAGCACCTTGCATGGCAGCCACCGCCATCAGTTTATGAATTACTGTAAGTTGCTTTGTACATAAGCATCTGTTAAATGGTAAATGGCTTAACAAACTTTTAACTTTTTAACTATTCAGGGCTGCACTGTACCAGCACTGTCCCATCGCCGATGTGAGGATGTCTGACTAGACTGCAGTTTGGGCTTGACATGTTGGTGGAACTTTCACCTAACATAAATCATGTTCCATGAGGTATGTAGCAAGTTGAAATCGTCCTTTATGGGGTGATTTATGATGTGCAGTTTCCCAGACTTTTACAAAATTGTAACTATACTGCAGCATTTTAAAGTGAACACCTGTTGGAACACCTGCTAGGCCATCTTGTTAAAAAGCATTTCACTTTATTCCAACCTAGTTTATCCATATTTGTGTTTTCTAGAATGATCAGTCATTTAGCCAAGAAGATATCAAACACATTGTCAGATGGTCATTGCAAGTAGACAAAGTCCTGAAGTAATGATCTGTTTTTTAATCAGCAGTCCAAAATCCAAAATGCATTCAAAAACTACAAGGAAAAGACAAACCTGCAAATTCTCATTGATGAGAAGATTGTGGAAAGTGCAAAATGTCAGTTTTGTTCAATGAGATATGAGTAATTTCTTTTCTTTTTTTTTCCTATGAACCAATTACAGGAAAGGAAAACTAAGAAGACCGAGAAAAGATCATTGAAGACGACTGAAGATGGACGCAGGCAGTCAGGAGCGATTACAAGACCCAACAAACTCTGACATTCCAGGAGAATCAGAACAAAGCTGTCTGGGTAAACATGAGACTGCCTCATCAAATACACAAACTGGTGACTCAGATAAGAACCCACTGTTTTCTAGTGAACATGACAAAAGAGGGCAATGTGCAGGTAAAGAGCAAACACATACTGGACAAAACATAGCAAGCAAATTTGACATGGAACAGCAGGAAATGGGAACAGAGAAAAACTACACTTCTCCTCAAGGAGTGTCTGATTTGGAATTTGACCAAGTCACAGATTCAGGAGATACTGTAAATGGCAATCACTTCCAAAACCCCAAATGTTCTTCTCTAAGCCCTAAAATCCAAGGAGAATCACGTTTTCTGCGTGTCTGTGTGCCTTTCCTCACTGACGCTGACATCACACGCATTAAAAAAGAGCTTTCCAGAAGGGAAGAGAAAACACAGACTTCAGGAAATGGACTAAAGGAATGTGACATGGAACAAGAGGAAATGGAAACAAAGAACATGTGGAAATTGCGTGCTAACCGCGTGGAACAAATATTCTCTGCGCTAAATAAACAGTTACGTAAATTCAACTGGTCCAGGAAACTTGGCCTCGAGTTCAATGTTGGATTTGGCCCGAAGCAAAACATGAGTATTGACTCTTTGAAAAGTGCTGTTCTGCTTGAAATTGCTAAATTTGCTTTGGCAATTAATTCATCCCAGCAGGATTTCATCATGGAGATTCTTGACTACAACTTCGACCTAGGCCTGCAGAGTGAACATCATAGAAATACTTTTGCATGTGAAGTTATGGATAGAGCAAGGCAGCTGTCAAGTTGCGAAGATGCAGTCAAACTCTCCAATAACGTTTTTGAACTTCCTGTTCCAGTGTCATCAATGAATGTGGTAAATCAGAATGTCGGCAGTGTCATTCCTGAACTGGGCAGCATATCGTCAATGGAGATGTGTGATGTTGCGCCTGTGTGTCCTCCTGATTCATGTGCTAAATATGAAGAACAGCAGACTGTTGATCTGTATCCCTGGTGCAAGGAAATAGGTCTGAAGCTGCATGTAAACAGTCGTCAACCACACAAAAAATTGGAGATCAACACATTTACCAACGGAGCAATGACTGAAGTGATGAACTTTGCGGAGAAGTTGTGTGGAACATTTGAGCAGATATGTCTTGACATCCTCAGACACAACTTTGATCTTGACTCACAGAATGGAGATTCTGACCTTGCCAGGAATATTCTTGCACAAATTCCTGCTGTAATAGAGCAAAATAATCTATCATCCTGCTCAAAAGCCTACAAGAAAAAACTGGCCAAAGATGTTTCACTACGAGAGATGCTGGATTGCCAGAACGACCAAACCTCTGAAGAATGTGGTTCCGGTTCCTCAAGTGCCACAATGATGGAACAAAGTGAAGACAGAGCTGTTGACATTGAATACCAAAATGAGCTGGATGCAGTCAGTGATGATTCTTCAAGTGCCACAACCATGGACCAAAAAATGGACACTTCTGGTAACAGTGACCAGGAAACTGAGCTCAATTTAAAGCTGTGGAAATTGCGGGCCAATCAAATTCAGCAAGTCCTCTCAACACCTCATGTAGAGCATTGCCCACTTTATTCTTACTGGAGATGTAAGAATTTGGGCATTGACTTCAATGTAGGATCTGGAGTAAAACTGAATCTTGACCCCAAGTTATTGACCAATGGCATCATGGTTGAATTGAGCACTTTTGCCATTGCACTGGTGTCAGCCACAAGGTATGTCATCACAGACATACTGGAGTATAATTTTAATCTTAATTTGAAAAATGAGCTGTGTCGCACTGCCTTCACACAGAAAACTATGGATAAAGTCACACAAATATATCAAGCTTCTAAAAAAAACGGCGTTCCTCGATTGAATACGCCTTTTGAACTCCCTGACACAAGGAGCATACAGGAACCTACATATAACAAAACTAGGTTTTGCCCCAAATGTTACCAAGCTCGAAATCAGAAGCTTCATCAGCATGAATCTGACACTGGTCCCCTGCTTATTCCTAGTCCACATGCCATGATTCACGCAGTCTCTACTGACGGGAACAGCACAACACAAAACCCTTCAAAAGCTCCATCAACAACAGAGGAGACGATGATGGACAGTTACCCTCGCTGCAAGAAAATAGGATTGGACCTGTGTGTGAACAAACACCAACCAAAGGATAAACTTTGCAACAATGTGTTGAACCGTGGGATCATGATGGAAGTGTTTAGTTTTGCCAAAAAACTCAGTGGAACCAAAAATAAGGTAATAAATGATCTCCTTGAGCACAACTTCAACATTAGGAAACAGAGCGAACGATATAATCTTGCAGAGCAGTTCTACACGTTGACTTCACAAAAAGATGGCGGGCTTGCCTGGTTTGACAAAGTTTTTGTCACCCATCCAGTTATCTCCAAAGCAACTAGATTTGAAGGTAAAGTGAAACGTGACTCTCTCATGCAGGGAAGTGAATGGAAGGAAACTATCAAGAAAAGAAAGTTGGCACTGCAAACAAAAGAGGAAAGAAAAACACTACAAAGTCATAATGCAAGTGCTGTAGAATCAAAGAAAGTTGATCAAAACATGGCATACTGTTACCCCATTTGTACAGAGATAGGTTTGGATCTTGATGTGTCATCAAAGTCAGGGGAGAAAGAAAAACTTGACTTGAATCTGTTGACCACGGCTGTAGTTGTGGAGATAAATAAATTTGCATCCAATAAAAGAAAAAGCTATTTCCCAGGCACGGTGTTTGACATCCTTGACTATAACTTTGACCTTAGCTCACAACATCACAGGCGCTGGGAATTTACCATAACTACCGCATCTCAAGTCCAAGCCTTAGTCAAGCGATACCGTAATAAATCAGTCAAAGCTGACAAGGTCTTCAAATTACCAATTGTGTTTCCTCCCAAGAGCAGAACACAGAAAGAGAAGAGTAAACAGTGTTCACAGGAAGAACCCAATGAGAAAAGAAATGAGGGTGGTGGTGTGCACCAAGTTGAATACCACTCAAGTGTCAGTTGCGTTAATGTTCTCCGGGGTGTCATGACATGTAATGAACCATGGTCCCATGATGAGAACATAAAGTCTTCAATGGATCCTTGGAGGCTGAATATGCCGGAAAATTCTAGTCAGGTGAGTGTAGGTTGTGGAAGTCCTCTAAACATTAAGGAAGAGGAGAACGATCCATATTATGATGATGTGAAACCAGAACCATACACTGATGAAGAATTTTCTCGGCATTATGATGATGTCAAAACAGAGTCAGTTGAACCTCAAGGAACCCCTGAAAACACTGGCAATCAGGATAACGTTCAAGAATCAACAAGCTCTGAAATTCTGAGAAAATCAGAATCAAGTTGTCATGACATTTGTGTAACTTTCACCACCACTACTGATGTCTCAGCCACTCTACCAACTGTTCATCAAGCTGATGAATGTGGGCTTTATGGAGGTGAAGATCAAACACAGATTCCATGGAATGACAAAACTGAAAGTGACTTTGAACAAGAGAAAATGGGAAGATGGGATGACTACATGTGTCCTCTAGAAGAGTTTGGTCTAAACTCAGAAGTCATAGATTCAGGAAACACTGGCAATAGCAATCGCTTACAAAGCCCAACATGCTCTGACCTCCCTAGAATATCAGAACCAAGTTGGCTGCTTAGTTATCCTTCATCTCTCACCTCTACTGAGCTTTCATCCAGCTTACCGGCTGCAAACTTCGGAATGGACCCACCACTGACAAGTCAGCCTGCAGATAAAAAAGGTCTTTGTGGAGGTGAAGAACAGAGACGAACAACAAAAAATGCACAAAACACCTGTGACATGGCACAGGAGGAAATCGAAACAGAGAACATGTGGAGGCTGCGTGCCAACCGCGTAAAACAAATCCTCTCTGCTCACAACACAGAGTTTAAGACATTCTGCAGATCCAAGAAATTCGGACTTGAATTCGATGTTGGATTTGGCCCAAAACAAAACATCAGTGGTGACTTAATGACTAATGCAATTTTGCTTGAAATTGCTAAATTTGCCTTGGCAATTAATGCATCCCAGCAGGATTTCATCATGGAGATTCTTGAGTACAACTTTGACCTCGGCCTGCAGAGTAAACGCCATAGGAATATCTTTGCATGTGAAATTATCGACAGAGTGAGACAGCTGAAAACTAATAAAGATGCAGTCTCAAATGAGGTTTTTGAACTGCCTGGCCCGATGGTATCAATAAATGTGGGCAGTGTCATTCCTGAACTTAGCAGCATTCTGAAAATAGAGAAGTGTGATGCTCCAGTGTGTCCTCCTGATTCAAATGCTGAAACCAGCAAGCATATTTCATGCCAGAGTGTGGGTCTTTATCCCTGGTGCAATGAAATAGGTCTGAAGCTACATGTAAACAGTTGTCAACCACACAAAAAGTTGGAGTTCAACAAACTGACCAATGGAGCAATAACTGAAGTGACAGACTTTGCAGAAAAGTTGTGTGGAACATTTGAGCAGATTTGTCTTGACATCCTCAGACACAACTTTGATCTTGATTTGCAAAATGAAGATTCTGATCTTGCCAGGAATATTCTCACACGAATTCCTGCTTTAATAGAGCAAAGTAATCTATTATCCTGCAAAAAAGGCTACAAGAAAAAAGATTTTTCACTACTGGAGACACAGGATTACCAGAACCAACCAAATTCAGATGTGTGTGGTTCTAGTTCTTCAAGTGCCCCAACCATAGACCAAAATGAAGGCAGTTCTGTTGACAATGAACAAAATGAGCTCAACTTAAAACTATGGAAATTGCGGGCCAATCATATTAAGCAAATCCTCTCAACACCTCATGAAGAACACTGCCCATTTTATTCTTACTCCAGATGTAAGAAGTTGGGCATTGACTTCAATCTAGCATCTGGAGAAAAACAAAATCTTGATCCCAAATTATTGACCAATGGCATCATGGTTGAATTAAACAACTTTGCCACAGAACTGCAATCAGCTAGAAAGTATTTTGTCACAGAGATACTGGAGCATAATTTCAATCTCAATTTGAAAAATGAGGCATGTCGCACTGGCTTTGCAGATCAAACTATGATCAAAATAAGGGCAAAAAAATTGCATAAAAGATCCTTAAAGAGATCTCGTAGTCAATTCCCCTTTGAGCTCCCTGACGTGACATGCATACAAGAACCTCGAAAATATTGCCCCAAATGTTATCAATACAGAACTCATAAGCTTCGTTGGGATGAATCTTACGCTGGTAACATGAATAATCCTCCTTCTCATACCATGACTAACACAGTCTCTGCTCATTCAAACTGCACAGCTCAAGATCTTGTGAAGGATTCGTCTATTACCTTCTCAACAGTCGAAGAGAAAATAATGGACAACTACCCTTGCTGCAAGAAAATAGGTTTGAACCTGTTTGTGGACAGAGACCAACCAAAAGATAAGCTTGACACTCAAGTGTTGACACTCAAGGTCATGTACGAAGTGGCTAATTTTGCCCAAAAATTGTGTGGAACAAGATATAAGGTGATGTATGCACTCATCAGACACAACTTCGATATTGGCAAGCATAGTCAAGACCTCGATCCTATACTGGCTCTTTCCAGGTGGAAGAGCGAAAAAGTTGTTGATCTCACATGGCTCAATGAAGTGTTTGTTTTTCGTCCATATCCTAACAGACAACCTCTACATGTAAGTAAAGTGAAACGGGAATCTGACATGCACACAAGTGAAAGGAAGGAAGCTATCAAAAAAAGAAAGTTGGCACTGCAAACAAAGGGAGGTTCTACATTGCCAAGTTCCGATGGAAGTAGTGGAAAATCAAAGACAAACCTGCATTGTACAGGAGGCACTTACCCCATTTGTACTGCAATAGGTTTGGATCTAGATGTGACATCAAAATCAAGACCAAAAAAAAAACTGGACTTGAAGCTATTGACCAGAGCTGTAGTGATGGAGATACATACATTTGCAACTCATCAAGCAGGACTTTATTACCCACGAACTGTCTTTGACATCCTTGACCATAACTTTGATCTAAGCTCACAATATTACAGGCGCTGGGAATTTTCCATAGCTACAGCATCAAAAGTCCAATCCATGTCCAAGCAGTATTGCGAAAGAGAGCAAAAAGATGTCTTCACATTACCATTTGTGTTTGATTCAAATGCTTCACAGAAGTTTGGAGAAAATACACAAAATAAGAAAGACATCTCATCTGATGACTTGTTCAGTTTGTCAGCTGTAAACTCAAATGACAACTCCAAACTTGGGAGTCAACCTGGTCACAGCAGGTGGATTTCTGAAGATGAAGCGCACATACAGGCTTCAACAAATGTACCTCATGAAACAGACATGGAACAAGAGGAAATGGAGAACTACTACTACACTTGTCCTTTAGAAGAGTCTGATGTAGACTCAGACGAAGTCACAGGCAACACTGACAAGTACCCACCATATTCAAGTCAACTCGATAAAAAAGGGTTTCATGACAATGAAGAACAGACATATGCTCCAAGAAATGCGTTAAACAAATATGAAATGGAAGAAAATGAAATAGAAACGGAGAATAATTTGTGGAAATTGCGCTCCAACCACATAGAACAAATCCTCTCATCAAATCATTTTGGATCATTCACTTTTTCCAAGAGATTTGGCCTTGAATTCAATGTTGGATTTGGCCCAGAGCAAAACATGAGTGTTGACTCCCTTAATAATTCTGTCCTGCTTGAAATTGCTAAATTCGCCTTGGCAATCAATTCATCCCAGAAGGATTTCATCATGGAGATTCTTGAGTACAACTTCGACCTCGGCCTCCAGAGTAAACACCATAGGAATATTTTTGCATGTGAACTAATGAAAAGAGTAAGACAGCTGACAAGTTGTGAAGACGCAGTGAAATTCTCAGATGAGGTTTTTGAACTTCGTGGTCCCATGGCGTCAATAAAGGTGGGAAATCACAGTGTGGGCAGTGCCATTTCTCCCTCATTCCCTTCTGATTCACATGCTGAATCTAAAGGAGATATCTCACCCAAAAGTGTGGATCTGTATCCCTGGTGTAAGGGAATAGGTCTGAAGCTACATGTTAACAGTCAACCACACAAAAAACTGGAGATCAAAAAATTGACAAATGGAGCAATGACTGAAGTGGCAAATTTAACCGAAAAGTTGTCTGGCACGTTTGAGCAGATTTGTCTTGACATCCTCACACACAACTTTGATCTTGATTTGCAGAGTGGAGATTCTGACTTGGCCAGGAATATTCTTGCAAGAATTCCTGCTGTGATTGAGCACAAGAATCTATTGGCCCATGTAAAATCCACCAGGTTAATAAAGGGCACAAGAAAAGATATGTTGACAGTGGAGAAACTGGATTGCCAAAACAACCCAGATTTAGATGCATTCAGTGATGCTTCTTCAAGTGCCGCAATCATTGACCAAAAAATGGACACCTCTGGTGGCAGTGACCAGGAAACTGAGCTAAATTTAAAGCTGTGGAAATTGCGGGTCAACCAAATTCAGCAAGTCCTCTCAACACCTCATGAAGAGCATTGCCCACTTTATTCTTACTCGAGATGTAAGAAGTTGGGCATTGACTTCAATGTAGGATCTGGAGTAAAACAAAGTCTTGATCCCACTTTACTGACCAATGGCATCATGGTTGAGTTAAACACTTTTGCCACAGCACTGGTATTAGCCAGAAAACATTTTGTGACAGAGATACTGGAGTATAATTTTAATCTTAATTTGAATAATGAGTTGTCCCGCACTGCCTTTGCACAGCAAACTCATGAAAAATGTTTATTGATACATAAACGTTCCAGCACTGTCCAACACAGAAATATGCCTTTTGAACTCCCTGACATGACCTGCGTTCAAAATTCTACTGAGAAAATGACATATTGCCCTAAATGCTATGAAGCACGTCAGCTTCGTCAAGATGGGTCTAACCCTGGTCACATGCACAATCCTCGTCCACATTGCATGATAGACACTGTCTCTGCTGATGCAAACTGCATATCACAAAAGCCTGTAAAGGATCCGTCTACCTCTACCTGCTCAACTACAGAGGAGACAATAATGGACAGTTTCCCTTGCTGCAAGAAAATAGGTCTGGACCTTTGTGTGAACAAAGACCAACCAAAAGATAAACTTGACACAAATGTGTTGACACGCGGTATCATGATGGAAGTTGTTAATTTTTCTAGAAACTTGTGTGGAATGAAAAAAAGGATAATCAATGATGTCCTGGAGCACAACTTCAACATTGACAAGCAGAGCCTAAATAAAGGTCTGGCAGAGATGTTCTGCAAAGAAACGTCACAGATTGATGAAGAGCGTACCTGGTTCAATGAAGTTTTTGATTTTCGTTCAGTTTCTGTCAGACCACCTAAAAGCAAAGATGGAATAAAACAGCAGGGAGTTGAATGGAAGGAAACTACCAAAGTTGAATGGAAGGAAACTATCAAAAAACGACAGCTGGCACTGCAAGCAAAAGAGGAAAGAGATGCAAGTCGTATTCATCAGAGTACAGTGCACTGTTATCCTATTTGCACAGAGATAGGCTTGGATCTAGATGTGACATCAAACTCAAGAAGGAAAGAAAAACTTCAGTTAAAACTGTTGACGACAGCAGTGGTTTTGGAGATACATAAATTTGCCAGTAAGAAAGTTGGACATTACCCACGCACTGTCTTTGACATCCTTGACTATAACTTTGATCTCAGCTCACAACATTACAGGCGCTGGGAATTTTCCATAGCTACGGCATCCAAATTCCAAACTATTGCAGAGCACTATTGTGAAGAACCAGGCAGAGCAGACGAGGTCTTCAGATTACCATTTGTGTTTGATCCCAAGGCTTCAGAAAGGTTTGTACAGGAGGGACAAAATAAGGAAGGTAGAAAAACTTCCCTACTTGAAAGAGACTTGGAACAAAAGGAAATGAGACCAGAGAACACCTATACTTGTCCTTTCGAAGAGTCTGATCTAGATGAAGACGACGTCAGAGATTCAGGAAATATTGACAGTGACAATCATTTACCAAAACCCAAAAGTTGTTCTCTGAGCTCTAACATCCCAACAGAATCTGGAACTGTAAACTCAAAAAAAAGCCCAACAATTGCAGGTCAACCTGACAATATAGGGCTTTGCAGAAATGAAGAGAAAACAATGCCAGCAGAAAATGCACTCAAGGAATGTGACCTGGAGCAAGAGGATATGGAAACAGATATGATGTGGAAATTGCGTTCTAACAGAGTAGAACAAATTCTCTCTGCACTAAACGGCGAGTTTAGTCCATTCAGGAAGTCCAAAAAAGTGGGCCTTGAATTCAATGTTGGATTTGGCCCGAAGCAAAACATAAGTGTTGACTGTTTGAGTAATCAGGTTCTCCTTGAAATTGCTAGATTTGCCTTGGCAATTAATTCATCCCAAAAGGATTTTATCTTGGAGATTCTTGAGAACAACTTTGACCTTGGCCTGCACAGTCAAAACCTAGAACATCGAAATCATTTTGCATTTGAAGTGATGGATAGAGTGAGACAGCTGAGAAGTTGCAGAGATGCCATCACATTGTCAAGTGAGGTTTTTGAACTTCCTGGGGTCATGCTATCAGTTAATATGGCAAATCAGAATGCAAGCTGCATATCGAGAATGGAGAATGCTGAAACTGTTTCACGCCAGAGTGTGGGTCTTTATCCCTGGTGCAAGGAAATAGGTCTGAGGCTACATGTAAATAATCCTCAACCACACAAAAAACTGGAGATCAAAAAATTGACCAATGGAGCAATGACTGAAGTGATGAATTTTGCAGAGAAGTTGTGTGGAACATTTGAGCAAATTTGTCTCGACATTCTCAGGCACAACTTTGATCTCGATTGGCGAAGTGGAGATTCTGAACTGGCCAGGAATATTGTTAAACAAATTCCAGCCACAATGGAGCAACACAATTTGTCAACCTGTGTGAAAACCTTAAAGATGAAGGGCACAAGAAAAGATATCTCAACAGTGGGGAAACTGGATTGCCAGAACAACCCCACCTCAGATGCATGTGGTGCTGATTCTTCACAGGCAGCAATCACAGACCAAACTAAAGGCAGTTCTGCTGACTTGGAACACAAAAATGAGCTCAATTTAAAAATATGGAAATTGCGGGCCAATCAAATTCAGCAAATTCTCTCAATACCCCATGAAGAACATTGCCCACTTTATTCTTACTCGAGATGTAAGAAGTTGGGCATTGACTTTAATGTAGGATCTGGAGTAAAACAAAATCTTGATCCCAAGTTATTGACCAATGGCATCATGGTTGAATTTAACGCTTTCTCCACAGCACTGATGTCAGCCACAAAGCATTTTGTCACAGAGATACTGGAGTATAATTTCAATCTTACTTTCAAAAATGAGCTGTATCGTAGTGCCTTTGCAAAGCAAACTATGGAAAAAATTACAGTGATGAGAAAAGCTTGCCGTGCTAGATTGAGAAAACTGCCTTTTGAACTCCCTGATATGACCTGCATTCAACCTCTTTTTGAGCAAACAGTGTACTGCCCAAAATGCTACCAAGACCGACGTAACAAGCTTCTTCAGGATGTATCTGACACTGGTCACATGAAACATGCTTCTCCTCATTTCAGGATAAACAGTCCTGTCACTCCTGATGCAAACTGCATGGTCCAAAAGCCTGCAATGGATTTGTCCACTACCTTCTCAAGAGCAGAGGAGGAATTAGTGGACAGTTACCCTCACTGCAAGAAAGTAGGTTTGAGTCTGTGTGTTGACAAAGACCAACCAAGAGATAAGCTGGACCCAAATGTGTTGACACGAGAAATTATGCTGGAAGTGACTATTTTTGCCAGAAGACTGAGTGGCGTAAAAAATACGATCAATTCTGCACTTGTTGAACACAACTTCAACACTGGCAGGCTGTGGCGAGATGGAGAGCTTGTAAGGATGTTCAGCAGAGCAAAGGCTCTAAACGATGGTGAGCTTGCCTGGTTCGACAAAATGTTTGTCATTCAGCCAGTTTCTCACAGAGAACCTGGACATGTAGGCAAAATGACACGAGAATCTGCCATGATGGGAAGTGAAAGGAAGGAAACGATCCTTAAAAGAAAGCTGGCACTACAAACAAAGGAAGAAACAGCCACAGTTCCAAGTCCCAATACAAGTGTTATGAAATCAAAGAGAAGTTATCGGTGTAAACCTTTAAACTTTTATCCCATTTGCACAGAGATGGGTTTGGATCTGGACGTGACATCAAAATCAGGAGAGAAAGAAAAACTGGACTTGCAGCTATTGACCAGAGGTGCAGCTGTGGAGATACATAAATTTGTGACACAAAAACGAGGATGCTACTATCCAGGCGAGGTGTTTGACATCCTCGACTACAACTTTGATCTGAGCTCACAACATGACAGGCGCTGGGAATTTTCCATAGCTACTGCATCCATAGTCCAAGCAAATTTCAAGCTATATGCCAAAAAACGAGAAAAGCTTGCCAAGGTCTTCAAATTGCCATTTGTGCTTCCTCCCAAGTCTTCTAACAGGTCTGTGGAAAAGAAAACAAAAAGGTATTCCAAGAAGGAATCAGACAAGACACAGCATGACGATAGTTGGGGGTTAGATGTCGATCACGTACAAACAGAAGAGGAACACTGGTACTATGAAGATGCCACAGGGACCCATATAGATCCTTGGATGATGAATGTGCAGATAAATCAGAGTCAGGCGAACAATCCATATTATGGTCATGTGAAACCAGAACTGGATACTGAGGAGACATATTCACACTACGATCAAGTCAAAATGGAGTCAGACACAGGGGATGTGCTGCATTCAGTCCCAAGTGAGCCTGCAGGATCCCTTGGATACACCATAACAGCTATGTGTCCAAACTCTGAAAGCAATATAAACCCAGAATCACAAAATGAGGGTCTTCACTATTACATCCTGACTGAGCCACAAGGATGTGAAGGACACTCTATGCTAGCTGTATCTCCAAGCACTGGGAATCACATAAAAACAGAATCAGACCCTGCTGGTATGATGTATGTAGTTCCAGTTGAAGCAGCAGCAGCAGCAGCAGCAGCAGCGGCGTCTCAGGAATACATCCTGGTGAACATAGGTCAAGGCCAAGGAGGTACATCGATCAAAGAAGAGTATGAAAATATGCCGGTTGACTCCTACCAATAGGAGGTTGTGGCAAACACAGAAGAAGTGGGCATTGAACAGAAATGAGATCCTAAGTGTAAATTACAGTTTGCAAGAGACAGGGGTGTTTCATACTAAACTGATGCTTTTAGCTGTCCAAGAACAGCTTAAATCTAACAGCTTCCTCCCACAAGCTGTTAGATTGCTGACTTACTTACTTTTATTACGTTTTGTGTTGGGAGAAAGAAGTTGGTGTTTTTTGTTTGTTTTTTGTTTTTTTTAAAGCTGCAAAAAGCTTGCTTTGTAACAGATGGAGGTGTGGGTTCAAAGCGCAAAAAGTGTCTTAATGCAAAGGGACATCAGTATTGTGCTTTGCTGGTCTTGGTGCCACAATTGAAAAGTATTTTAGCTTCTTTTTATTAGGTGTCTTTTTATCCAGTGGTCAGCTTACGAGCCACTTCTCTTTTTGTAAGAATTTGAGGACTTCTTGACACAGAAACCTACTTTTTAATGTTATTGTGTTATACTTATGTAAGATATTTTGCTTTGTTTATTTTTAATTTCTTGTTCTCTATTTTTGTGTTTTTGTTATGTTTTTCCATTTCATTTTTCATTAATTACCTTTCTGAATTTATTTGATTCCATTTTTGCCTTTATTTTCAAAGTGAAGAAAATGCTTACTTACAATGACGATGAAAATGTTTTGTAAATTACAAAGACGGTGGTCATTTCTTGTACATGTGATATAAATCTGTAAAGATGAATGTGATATAAATTTTTGAAAGCATCCTTTCTACTTCTGTGTTCTGTTCTCAAACACTAGGAACCCTAACATAGTGGATAGGCATGTGGCTTATGATTATTTGGGGGTGTTTCACTTATCTTTCATGTTGGCTAATCACTGCTTGTAGAGCATTTAATACTAACAGTCCTGTATGAGTGCCAGGGTCAATCAGGTAATGACAGTTAACTTGCACGTGTAACACTAAATGTAGCCTTTTGGTGGTGCTCAACACCAGCATTTGTCTTCATGTTTCCTTGGGGGGGCAGCAGAGACCTGCCAGACTGTACACTGCTACTAAACAGGGAGAAGCAATTAACTACAAATAACTGCATCTCAGAGGAGTCCGCTCATCATATAGGCCAGATAGGAAACTGGGAATTGATGCATTAGTGGCTCAGTGGAATTACATGTCACTGACACTGTTAAAACATCCACGACCAGCCGAAGGTCAAAGACTTATATATTCAAATCATGATCTATTTGTAAGAATAAATTCAGTGGATCAGCCAAATCGAGCCATCTGTCCACATGCAGCTTTTCTGCGTGGCACCGAAGCAGTCAGACAAGTTTCTTGTCCTGCTGTGCTTAACTGCTCATGTATAATATGCAAGTGTTGATTGAGAGTCCAATTGCTTTTACATTTCATTTTGTTTATGTTCACATTATTTTTTTAAAGGCTGCACATGGAAGTTTGAAAGCTGAGAATGTATACTATTACAAAAACATCTTATTACTCATTGATAATGACTAAAACCGAACGATGAATAAAAAAACAAACACTTTTCAGCTATCCATTTGTAAACACTCTAACTGGGAAATGACTAGTAATAAAAATGTTTTATTGAAATGCCTTTCAGGAGTAAACAATGGTTGCAAAAAAAAGTTGCTGTTGAAGTGTGTGCTGCATTGGAGAGCTTTATTTTGAAACATATCCCTGGAAGTCCTTCATTTAGTTCTGTGTGATTTGACGTGTACAGAGGCCTATTTCTTCCCCACCATGACTGCCCGGGCTGTTGGACCAGTTCCTCCCTCTTCAGCAGAGGAATCTGCCAGCCTGGCTGTCGGATCACCAGCACAATTCTACAGCAACAGGTAAAACAGTTGAAATGCCCCACAGGACTGTGTTGCTAATGAGCTTGTTCATTTATCTTTTTCTTTTTTTTTCCTTGCCGCAAGAGGGAAAACTACACATCTGTTTGTTGTTTGCAATCTTTTGTTTGGTCAAAATCGACAATTATTGCATAATTGGTTGTGAGGCATTCATTTTATTTTATTTCTCTTATGTTCTTCATAGGATGGTAGTTTGGCTTAATATATATTATATTCACTGCCTTTATGTTTAGCCTGACCCTCAAACCTATTGCTCTTGCCTAGGTGGTAACTACAAGGATCAAGTGGATATCTGGCCCCTGACAGTCCTGGAGCCACAGCACCTTTAGAGAGACACCCAGAGTTCCCTTCTCCACCTGGGATAGGCTACAAGCCAAAGCAGCCATTCGGAGCCTTCTCTCTGAGACCTCACTGACAATCTCACTTTTTTTAAATACAAAAGTTGGATATAATTAAGGTGTCGGAAACATTTAAAGGTGCAAAATGTAAGAATATTAGTTTTACACGTTCAAAACATACAACAGAATGTGAAGAAATAGAAGTTTTGTCGTTCCATGTATTGTGTTCCTGATATATCTGTTGAAGTATGCATGCTAACCTGCTAGCCCCTGCTAACCTGCTTGAAGGCAGCTGATACGACCACTGATAGCAGTTAGCAGCCATTAGCGGTTCCCATGGTGACATACTGGGCAATGGACAGTTCTTCCATATTGCACCTTCAAGAACGCAATGAAATGGTGGAGGGAAAAATATATATTTTCCCGTTCCCATTGACTCGTTCACTAGCAGCCAGGGTTCACCAGTTATAAATATGGATGTGCTTCAGGTTCCCAGCTGATCATTGCTAACTAAGTAGCACTGTGATAGTGGGAAACATGGCATCAGAACTGAGCGAAAGTGTCAGAAATCAAATCGTTATTCTGAGCAAAGAGGGGCTCTCTCAGCGTCAAATCATGGCTCGGCTCCAGGTGTCCAAGGGGGCAGTGCACGGAACTCTAAAACGCGCTGCAGAAACTGGATCAGTTGCATCCAAAGCACGATCAGGCAGACCCAAAGTGACCACGCCATCAGAAGATGAATACATCAAGCTTAGTTCCCTGAGAGATAGAAAGGCAACTTCATCACAGATTCAGGGTTTGCTAAATAAGGAACGCAAGACTCCCGTCAGCAAAAGTACTGTCAAAAGAAGGCTGTCGCGTAGTGGTCTGAGGGGGCGAGGAGCAGTTCCTAAACCACTTCTGAGGAGGGGAAACGGGATCAAACGCTTGAGGTGGGCTGAGAAATACCAGCATTTCACAGAGGATGACTGGAAAAAAGTCCTGTTTACTGATGAATCCAAGTTTGAGATTTATGGTAGTGACAGAAGAACAGGAGAGACAATGATACCGCAGAGTATCAGACAGACAGTGAAACATGGTGGTGGGAATATTCAAGTCTGGGGGTGTTTCGCCTACTCTGGAGTCGGACATCTGGAAAGAATTGACTACACCATGACCGCGGAGAAGTACCACTCCATCCTTCAGAGACATGCTGTACCCTCTGGTTTGCATCTTTGTGGGGAAGGATTCACACTGCAGCAGGATAATGACTCAGAGCTCTGCAAGAACTACTTAAAGACCGTCGAGGAACAAGGAGTCCTGACCGTCATGGATTTCCCTCCTCAGTCACCTGACCTGAACCCCACTGAACATTTATGGGGGCACTTAGAGACCGAGAGAGCCAAGCATTCTGTGACATCACAAGACGCTTTGTGGAACACGGTCAAATCATGCTGGGATGACATGAGTCAGCAGGTTTTGCAGAAACTCGTGGAGTCCATGCCGGCTCGAGTGCACGCCGTCATTAAAGCAAAAGGTGGACACACCAAGTACTAACACATTGTGAAAATCATGGACATGTTTTAAAGACTCAGTTTGCCATTAAAGCTGATATTAGCATTTGTTATGGGGGAAAAAAGTGTATATTAACTCTTGGTCTCTTATGGACTCTTTAAGGCTTGTTGCCCTCTTTAGTTTGAAGGACTCTATCTTAGCTGTACTGCGTGCATAAAAAGCCTTACAGAACATAATTTAATGCTAGCACTAATTAAAAACTTAATTTGCTGGATTGTGCATTTTGTTTGCTGACAGAATGAACTATTTAAGCAACCTTATGAATTAACTTGCTAAAAAGTCAGTGTTTTTTGTGGCTTGATGCCTTTTTTCCCCCTGAAATAAACAGTTGTTGCCTGCTCAGTGTGATTTATTTGTACTATAATTGCTCTGAAAAGAAATAACAATCACTATCAATTATTAATGCCTGTTTTTCAGTGCTTTAACAACATTTATAATCTGATCAGGCTGTGACTGTTGACTTGTAGAAGTAATACTGAATGTGAGCTTTTGGTGGTGCTCCACACCTGCAGCTGCCTTCATGTTTCCTTGGGGGGGCAGCAAAGACCTGTCAGACTGTACACTGCTCCTGGAAAAGGAAGATGCAATTAACTACAGATAACTACATCTCAGTGGAATTCGCTCAGCATGTAAGCCAGATAGGAAAGAAGAAAATGATGCAATGTTGGCTCAATCGAATTTGTGGGTAAACCAAAAGAAAAGAAAAAGGCGAAAGAACTGCTTTGATTTTAGCCCTTGGTCGCGATTTTAGCCCTTGGCCGCGCATCTCAGCATCTAAAGTTTTCACAGCTTTCACCTGTTCTGCCTGTCATAACTTAAGTGAACACCTGTCTGACAAGTTAGATTCAGTCAAGTCATCCGTCCATATGTTGCTTTTCTGTTCGACACAGTAGTAAGACTTTTAATTTGACCTTTCTATAACCAGGCATGTCAGTAAGAACTATGGGTTGGATTTTTAGTAATCCAGGTGATCCACAACTGATCACTGGAAGCGAGTTACATTTGGAGGAAAAATGTAATCAACTACAATTTACAAGTACTGTACTTGTGTAAAATTTGGAAGTATTTTGCTTCAGTTTCTCCATGTTCTGCTATATATATATACATACATACAGATATAGATTTACATATGTATTCAAATTTGTATGATTATAAGTATCAGAGTCTGATTGCTGTCAAACACATATTTAACACAATAAACATTGTGTTTGCTCATTAAAAGTCAGATGATGATGTTGATTTGATGATATGCACATTTACGATAGAAAAATATTGATAACTTATAAACATGATTCCATTGATTTGAATTCATGCGAAATGGAAAAGGGCAATCAGAAATTGTGGAAAAAGAAAGAAAGAAAGAAAGAAAGAAAGAAAGAAAGAAAGAAAGAAAGAAAGAAAGAAAAAAGATGGCAGTCGAGCAGCTTTATTTTGAAAAACGTGCCCGGAAGCCCTTCATTTTGGTTCTTAGTGACTTGATTCTGTGGCCACGCCCATTCCTAGTCCCCACCATGACCGCCCCAGCTGCCGGAGCCGTTCCTCCCTCTTCAGCAGATTAATTCGCCAGCCTGGATGTCGGATCACCGCCGCAATTCTACCGCAACAGGTAAATGAGCAGAAATGATTTGAACGCCTCACAGGACTGAAGATAATGTGACACACGCTGCACTCTGTCGCTGCTGACCTTGTTTAATTCTGCCTTTTTTCCTCAGAAGGTAAATGTGGATGTCCTGGTTTATTGAACCTTACATTTAAAAGGCGAGGCAGGAGGAGCGTTGTGTGTGCACTGTGTGTTACCTTTACACCGCTGCAGCAGCAGATCTGTGAGCGTTGGCAGAAAGAAAATGTGAATTTGTGACACCTGTCACTGTCTGAGTGTGAGCCTTTTGTCTACATCTTAGATTTTGATTTAAAAAAAAAAAAATCTCACCGTATGTTATGAAGAAAAACCACTGTCAGATGTTGTTCTCGTTCCAAAAATATGCTTAAATACATTTTAATAATGCTCCAACTTACATTCAAATTAAATCTGTTTTGAATTATCAGAATAAGGGCTGCGAATTGCCTCTGTCTTCTCAAGATAACGCACTGCTGGAGACTCTAAAGGCTTCTTGGTAATATATATGTATTTTATTTTAGAGCAAACATGTCCTACATAGCTCAGTAGGAAACAGACTATTGGCTTTATTGTTTTATGTCAGAAAATACAACTCCAAAGGTTGTATACTACCTGGAAAATGACGGACTGCCACTTTAACATTCAGGGTCCAGAATACACAGACTAACTTATAATATTCTCATCCTGCGTAAAAAAAAAAGAAGAAGAAAGAAATTAGTGTTATTTCTGGAGCTCCCCATAGGAGGGTGAGTGAGTGTCTGTAGTATCCAGCTCACAGTGACCTTAATGTAGTTTTCTAGTGATTCATTACATGGCGTTTCATGATGGGTATCATGATCTTTTCCCCCCTTTTGCGCGTCAAAAGGTGAGTTAAATTTAAACCCCGTATGTTTTATAGCACAGGAGACGCGGCGCTGTTATCAGATCGTTTGACGTCAGTGCAGTTTTGATTTTTCATTCTGGGGGGGGGGGCAAGTTTATCAGTTTCACTCCTGCTCGTGTTCATTCACTGCAGTGTAGACTAATTATAGAGATTGCTTCTTTTGTGTGTGTGTGTGTGTGTGTGTGTGTGTGTGTGGTTGTGTGTGTTCTGCTGCCCTCACTTTAAAAACAGAGAGAGGAGGCTTTTCTTTGCTGAAGTGGCAAAGTCCGTCTGAGCTGCGGCACCTGTGATATCTGTCCTCGTCCCTGCAGCTACTGTTGCAAGTCCACCTGCCAGAAGGAAAAAGCGTTGCGTAACACACACATGCTGGGAAATGCGCACACACACACACACACACACACACACACACACACACACACATTCATTGATGTGTTGACAGTGGAACTACAGTCACAGTTGCATTGGATTTGAGTGCTATATTGAGGACAGTTTGTCATTATTCTTGAAGCCCAGGGTAAAAACAAATCTTGTGTCGGAGCTGCACAGTAAGTAAGAAGCAGAGAGGGGGGGACATGCTGCCTAATGCTGAGGGTGATGTTGTAAAGAGAGTAAAAAGAGGCTTTGGTGAATCATTGCACGAGTTGACCCACAAATGTATCAGAAGGATGAATATGAGACAGATTTTCTTTTATTTATTTTTTTTCCGGTGGAAGCGTCTCCCATTTTCACCTGCAGCGCAACAGAGGAAGGTGTGTGTGTGTGTGTGTGTGTCTGTGCTCTTGTGAATAGACAGAAAATACAGGTCTCTCTCTCTCACACACACACACACACACACACACACACACACACACACACACACACACACACACACACAGGCTTCTTTCTTCCTCAGGGCTCAGTCAAAGCTTCCTGGGCTGTGTCTGCTGGAACAGGGTACCCCTCTGTGCAGGAGGAGGGGGTGGGGGTGGGGGTGTGTGTCAGGCACACTCGCGCACACAGGCCGACACATTGATACGCACATCCGACCGGGGCCGGTGCGACGCACACAGGTGTCAATCAGCATGCAGGACGGAGTCAAAGGTTCTTTGATTCGCCTTTCTCTCCCTCGGTGCCCTTAAAGTTATCTCACGGCCGTTTCCCCCAATCAAAAAAACTTCCAAAGTGCCAATTGTAGCATTTTTTTAAAAAACGTCAATAAACCATCAGGGGATGGAGGGAGAAGGGTGTCCGGGCTTATTGCCACAGTGACACGGACCCACATTAGACTTGGAACATTAGTGGAGAGTGAGTCGACTATTTCCAGCCTGTTTCTGCTGCCTGTTAGCGCCAGAAACAAATTCAACAATGAGTCTGAAAGTGTATTGTAGACCGTGGAGTAGTATGTTGACACAATAATCTGGATCCAATGTTTGTTTACCGATGTTTTCCATTTGTAATTGAGATAGCTCAGTTGTCAACACATGCACGGGCGGATCAACCTGTTACGGGGCCCCAGGGCATAACAGCGGCGTGGACCCCCTATTGACTCCCCCCCCCATGTGACTGCACCCTGTCACCCTCGAGCTCTCTGTTCACACACCAGATTTCTCATGGTGCTCCTGTTACTGCCTGGCTGCAGCCTCTCCTTTTAATTACTTGGTCTAACGGAGAGCTTCTGTCACGCGATAACAGGTCAAAATATTGTTGCTTTTACGTTTTTGGATAAACATAGTAAAGTGGTTTAGTTCTTTGTAACGTCCAGCCGCTTTGTACTGTCGTGAAAGACCTTGAGGACTTAAGGTGCTCAAGATGAACCAGTTTTGTAGACTGTATTGCCACGTCAAAGGGCAAAAGTGTGACTACTGCAGCTGCTCAGACTGGCCACATTCATGTGAGGAGCAAGGCTCTCTGTTGAGAAGGGCTGTGACTCACTGTTATTATCATTACAGATGAATCTGCATTATTTTGAAATGTCAGGAAATAGTAAAAGTGTCCGTCCCAGTTTTGTAAAGTCCAGGGAGATGTCTCTAATTGTCTTGTTTAGTCAGTCAAAAACCCCCAAGATATTCAGTTTGTTATGATTTATAAAACAGAGAAAAGACGTAATTATCCACATTTGCCAGTTTTGTATGAAAAATTACATATTCAATCAAGCAAATAGTAGACAATTATCTTTCTGTTGATGACTAATCAATCTGCGGACAACTTGTTGGAGCTCAACTGAGTTTCCTTCACTGCAGTTCCAAAGTAATGTACGAAATGTGACGAAGGTAAACGTGTGAAAAGTAAAAAAGGGAACTTGAACTTTAAAAATGTGCTCTCCATGTCATCTCTGGCAAGATTTAAGGCACCACATAATGTGACAGTACAGGATTACGTCAACAGTGTTGGAGGCGTACAAGCTGTCAGACCTCTTGATTGTTTATCACAGTCATAATAGACCATTTTTTTGCCTGGATGGACTCGGCGCACCTTCAAATGCGTCTCAATCTAATTATATTTAAAACATATTTCGATCCGTGACCTGAAATCTAATAGTCTATGTGCTTAAATTAGTTTAGACGTTGCTTTTCCCGTACTGTCATAACTTGTCTCTCCAATAGCTCTGCAAAATTGAATTGCACAGTGACGGGGATAAGGCAAATCAAATCAAGAATACAGGAACCCACGAGCAAATGAAGTGACAACATGTTATTGTGTGTGCTGCTGAAGGTGCAGGCAGTGTTGATGTAGAGGCTGTCCTCTGCACCTCCTGTTGATTCTGTTGTTTCTTATCCAGGATGTGTCCCTGTTTGAACAGAGAAGGCTCTCTGCCGTAACCAATATCAGATAGTGTCTTGGATTTGAAACCACTTACACACACACACACACACACACACACACACACACACACACACACACACCTCAGGGATAAAAGTATTTGTGTATGAGGGCGGGTGACAGTATGCTAAATACCTTTTACACAAATTGGTTGTGCAAGGGAGGGTAACAAGCACACATGCAGCAGGTATTCACACAGGAGGATCGTTGCATATGAGTCACATCTCATTTTTTAATTCATATTCAAACCATCCAGTCAGCCCTTGTTCCCTGTGGATGGTGACCACTCCCATCAGGACAGAAATGTGTTATATTTTACAATGATTGCTCACCTTGCATTGATTTGTGGCGACCCTTCGCACTCACGGGTCAAGTAGACCCAAGCCATGCCAGCGAAATGCCTCCCGCAGCACATCAGAGCCACCGTTTATGAACTCATTCGTTCGTTTCCTTTTTAATTTGTCACCCGGCTGTATAACGTGCAGTGAGTCACTAACACAGCTTAATGTAGCTCTCTGGAAGCGTGTTCTGTGGGACTGTACTACTGTGGGTTGCAACAGCTCTTTGTAATTTCGAGAGCCTCAAGGTTTTTCTCCCATGAACTACATGTTTACCTGGAGATTAGCTGTTAATAGAAATTTAGACCAAGTAACTGCCAGGTGTTGAATTTTTTTTACTGAACTAGCCTAGCTGACAAGGCTAACGTTAGCTAGCTATGACCTATTTAGAGTGAAGAGTGAAAGCGTAGTATATAATGGGGTGCAGCAGGGATCATATGGTTTTGTTGGACAATCCTGGAGTTGGCATCGCCCTGGTTTGTTCGATAAAAAGCCTAGATGGGGATTTTGAACAAACACAAGTTTATGTCAATAACTTGTTTTGTTCAGCAAGATAATCCTCACAAATGCACACTCATTTATGATTTTTGAAGCTTAGCTGAAATCGCCAGAAGTAGGCTAACGTTGGGCAATAATCTTACTCTACTTTTAGCTAGCCCACTATAAATAGAATAATCTATAAATTGTCCAAAAGATGGACTTGTGAGTAGATTAGTGTCCACGTTTTGGAATGGCAAAAAAAGTATTATATGTTGTAGAACTAAACCTGAAAATCTCTTTCAGCTTAAAGCTTAACCTTATTTCAGACATTTAACCAAAAACCCATTAAAAAAATCCATTGACCACGACATAGGGGAACACGAAGTTTAAAAATGCGAACTTATTTCCGGGTTTTAGGACTCATTCCTGCGGGACTCTACTGATAAAAGATCATTAGAAATATAGTTGACAAGTCTAAACTGACGCTTGAAAAAATTCTGTTTGATAATAATGCAAACTGGGGATATTTATACATTTAACAAAAATAACACAGCATCTTAAATTACATGACGTTGCAATTCAGCTAGGTTAGCTAGTTGGAAATTAGCGAAGCATCCAAAGTCCTCACGATGCAGTGACAAATAAGGATGGCACCACACATAGTGAGCAGTGTTACTCTCAGATTGACGAGTACAAGATATATTATTGTTAGTTAGCTGCATTGCTAGCTAGTTTGAAATCAGCTAGTAATGCTAGCAGTGCTACTAGCAACTCAGAACTGGAATGGGTGGATACAGTTTTATGATGTAGTGACAAATTAATTGAAGATAACCACAGACATAGTTGGCGGTATTACTCTCAGATTGAGGAGAAAGACAGATATTAATGTTAGTTAGCTGCATGCTAGCTGGTTTCAAACTAGCTAGTGGTGCTAGCAGTTACTAAGAACTATGGCTGGATAGTCTCCAAACCAGGTCATGATGAAAATGACAAACCAAACAGTTGAGAGTTAATACAAAGGAAGCAGTAACTCAAATGTTATTAATTAAACCGAAGTATCTGTGCATTCTCGTTTCTGTTGTCCTGGGCTGTATGGATTTATGTCTTTGGACTCAGACTCCGTTATTGTTTGCCCGTCCGTGTGCGTTGTTTACTGGCCGTGTGTGCGCGACATGCACTTGCACATATATTAGATTGCACGCAGGCCCTACGCCACCAGCGAGCGGTTCATTGGCTTTAAGTAATTGGCAGCGTCGGCATGTGCAGAGAATGATTTATAATACAACAACCACGGTCTCCCCCCTCCAGGAATTCGCACGGGAGAAAAGGGGGGAGGCCAGTGATGGAGCAATGTGGTAACAGGAGCAGAAGGAGAGGAAGGGATGAAAGCAATCGGGGCGGGAGGCTTATAAGAGGAGATGCGTGTTTCGAGTGAGGGATGAATAAGAAATAGGGGAGCTGAAATGGAAAAGACAGAGTGAAGTGAGGTAAAAGGTGTGAGGAGGGGGGGATGATTTGGCGGAAGTGAAGGGGAGATTGCGTAGACCTGACGGGAATCACAGCTGAGGAGAAAAAAATAAAAACTCGCTTGTTAGCTGTAGGGTCCTGGATAAGAGAGATGGAACAAGGGGAAATAAACGAGCGTGTCTGAGCGGAGCGACTAACAGAAGGGACAGGAAACTCAGCTTAGGGGTGAAAAATGAGCAAAACTGCCTCGATAAAGAAGTACACGTTTTCAGTTTAAAGACGTTAAGACATTAAGAATATCTGGCGCAAATGGACCGAATACAGTCGAGCGTGATTTCAAAGACAGAGGATGTATAGCCAGTAAAATCCAGAGGACAGGAAACAATAGATCAGACGTGATAGCCCACCTGCAGAGCCACTTTATGGTGCAGGGCTTAAAAAATGAAAGCCCTTACACGCAGGGCTGTTCTTTTTAGGGGGGGTTGGAGAGCGTTACCTGCATGGGCTCATCCGTCCTCTGCACCTCCTGGGACTCTGCCAGAGATCCTACAGAGGAATCTCATCACTCTGGTGGGCTCTCTGCCCAGCGGCAGCAGCGGATGCAGGCCGGCTCCTCAGTGCATCCATGAGTCCTGACTTTGCGTGTACGAGTACATGTACATGCGGGAAAGATGCATGTTGGCAGATCCATGAAGCGTCATTCATGATTATATTCTTATCTCCACTCCTATTTAGTTTAAAGGTTTGCATTTGTTTATTGATGTCTTCATTTACACTTGGCATCGCTGAAAATAAGGCTCTCCCTCAACTGATGGCTTAAATAAATACATACATTTTCTTATTAAAGACAAGTGATTACATCCCTTTAAAGACAAATATTCACGTAGGACCAGAACAAGACGACTATTTATATTCCACATAAGACATTTTTATATACGTAATAAAACAAATATTTATATTTCCTGGAATAGCTCTGCTCCTCGTTAGACAAATATTTGTATTCCTGGTGAGGCAAATATTTATAGTATATCCAGTTTATTTCGCACTGAGTTCACTGGTGTGCGTAACTTGTCTCGTTCAGGTGCACCAGCACGTCATTTAGGTGCACCCAATAATACATTTTAACTTAACCTCTTAATAAATTATGTAAGCAGGAAAGAAGGTGGAAATACTGGATTTTCCATGTTGCAAAATACACTTTTTAAAACATCTGAAACCGTCGCACCCTGCAGCCCTGTATGTGAAGGCCTGTTACCATGAAACTGGCTATTTTTACACTGAGACAATTATGCATCGCTAAGCTTTCTGGTGTTTTATGTTGCGAAAGGAGGCCATCTAATTAAATCTGTGCTAATTTGTCTGAATGTCCAGAAACAGAAATCTGAATGAAACAAACACCGTGTTTTCTTGTCCATTATAGTCTAAAAAGAAAACATGTTCCTATCAAAGATAAGCCCATTAATCCCAATTTATTGGTACTTGGACATAAAGCCCTAATGACTGTCACATTAAGACTTGAAGAAATAAAAGATACACCAAGCATCGCAGAGGACTGCCGGCTTGAGCTGCCGCCATCTGTGATCCGAGCGCAGACGATGATAAATGCTCCCTTCCTGCCGGACCACCATCATTTTCCCTCCTCGGCGTCCCTCAACTGTCCGCCTGCCGACTTCTCCCCTGTTGCCATTGTCTGAATCTTTCCTCATCCTCCCTTCTCTCTCTCTCTCTCTCTCTCTCTCTCCCTGTCATTTCGCCCTCCTCCTCTCTCTTTATTTATTTCCCCCTCGCTCTGTCATCCTTCACCGTGCGCCCTCCTCGCATTGTGACCGGGTAGATGAGTTTTTTTTTTCCAGCTCCTGCACACATTTACATCTCCTCTGTTCTATTGCTCGCTGCATGCTTCGCGTTCCTCACTTATACCCGCTGCTCCGTGACACGCACACAATCACACTGTCTCTCTCTCTCTCTCTCTCTCTCTCTCTCTCTCTCTCTGTCTCTCTCTCGCTCTCTCTTTCCCTGCAGATGTCTGAGAGCTAGCCAGCTGAGTGGAGGACTTCCCCTCTCTGCCCGTGCTCTCCACCTGCCTGCAGCCATGAATGGTAAGAACCCTGTGTTTTTCGTCTTGATTGGCCGTCTAGTGTCTAGTTTGTCCGTGGGAGGCAAATGGGGGGGGGGGAGTGGTCAGGGTGGAGAGAGAGAGAGAGAGAGAGAGAGATGGGAGTTGACCGATGAGCAGCAGTTGTGTCGTGGCCTTTCCTCTAAACTTTAATCTTCCCCCCGTGGTCAACTTCCTGTCGAGATTAAAAGGCCGCCGCGGTTTGTTGCGGTTCTGTGATGCTGTTTTGATGTTGGAGTGGGATATTGATCCGGTGCCAGACTTGAACTGAGCCCGTCTTTGATAGTTTTGGAAGACATTATAGGTAATTAGAGTAATTAGATGTTGTTTAAACCTCTTCAGCGAAGAAAGGCTCGAAGGAATGATAATTTTTTAATGCATTTTATGCAAATGATGAGATATTTTGGTGTGTGCCTTTGTTTAGGGGTGGGGGGGCTGCCTCTGTTTCTGCTAAAAGTGATGCATCTCTTTTGTCCTTGGTGTAGACAGAATTGCTCAACAGTGTGTGTGTATGTGTGTGTGTGTGTTTGTGTGTGTGTGTGTAATCGCATTTTAATCCTCTTGTTCGCAGCCTTTGATCATAGAACAGAAGTTGCCGCTCCTTGAGGGCCTCTACGAGAAAAAGCCTCCGAGAAAGTGTGTGTGCGCGCGTGTGTGTGTGTGCGTCGGATGCATCTTGTCCTCATGACTAATTCTGCAGTTTAACAAAATGCCAAACCCCACAACTACACTCTCGGCTTTAATCCCATCCAGTAAGTAGACGCCGGGAGAGAGAGCGGTTCGGAGACGCGGCGTGATGAGTTTCTCCATGGAAACATGCCGTATGGGTTATTGCACCCTCGTGAACGAACAAATCTGAAACGAGGTAATTGTAAAGTCATTAGTGTGTGAATTTCCCAAACAGGTGGACGCTGTGCCTCACTCCTTTAGAAGGAGAGTGTGTGTGTGTGTGTGTGTGTGTGTGTACAGTGAAATGCTGCAGCACGCAGAGACTGTTGATCCCCTGTACCGATCTCAAACATCAACTCGTCCTCCCCAGGTGAAGCATTTCATATGTAAATAGTTACGAAAGCGGCGACGTGGTTCGCCCCCCTGAGGGGCGGCGCTGGGCGTCCGGAGGTTTGATTCCCAACGTCTCCAGAGGACCGCACGGCACCTAGACAACAGCACACAGGCTGACAAAGGGAAGTACAAAACCCACACAAGGCAGAGACTCTTTGTGTCGCAGCTGCTGAGGAGCTGAACTGATGTACAGTCGGTTTAGATTCTGCACAGCCGTCGTTGCTGTGGAAGCTATTCCATAAGAGTCCAACCACAGGAAAGAAAAAAAAAAAAAACCTGCTGTATACTGTGTGTCAATATTAGCTAAAGGGCTCTTGTGTATTCGTGAAGAGTGTGTGTGTTCTAGTTTTCTGTGCAGGTAGCTGTTTTTCATGTATTCAATGTACGACGGAAGGGAAACATGCCAGGAACAGTGTTATCTTTATTTCATTTTAACATGTTTCAAACAAGCAGAGAACGAATGGACAGTGATGGCTTTCAAGAGTTCAACATTTTTACTGAAAACTTTGGGGGGAAATAAATTCATTCACCTTGTTGTGGAGAGTTAGACGAGAAGATTGATACCAAACATGTCACATCTACTCTTAAAGGCTACGATGCAGCCAGGACAAGGTTAGCTTAGCTTAGCACGAAGGCTATTATAAATGGCGAGCTGTGTCTAACATAGCTCAGGGAACAGTTTGGCTTGACTCAGACGTTGAACAAAATATATCCTAAGCTCAAACTGATTAACTTGTTGTGTCTCAAGTGTAAAAAATGACCTGTTGTCTGGTTCAGGAAGTAAGTCACTGCACCCGGCGAAGACGTAGTCCATCGTTAGACCGTCTCCTGTTAGAGCGTCTCCTGTTGAAGGCAGGTTGACCAAATACCAAGCTGATCTTTTCGCAAACGCTACACTCACAGCTGGACATCAGCACAACTTATTTGAAGGTACAAAAAAAAAAAGTTACATAATATCTTTCCTCCACTTTGAGAAAATCAGGCACACAGTCGGAGGATCTGTGAAAAGATTTCACAGAACTCGAGGACACCCTTTACCCGTCTTTATTAACTCTCTGATCTCGATAGACGTCTAATCTGATTTCTTTTGTTTGTCTAGTTTGTTTTGTTGCTCCTCTCTCATCTGTCACTCAGTACAGTGTGTTTTGTACCCTCAAGGACCTGTGAGAGGGAGTGTGAATCTGGGCTAATGAGTATGTTTTGAGCTATCTTGTTTTTCATTTCTGTTTATGGGTTGGAACAGTTCGACGTGATGTGATGCCAGACTTCTCATTTCGCAAGTGTGAAGTTTGATTTATACGCACATATTTCAAGAGAGAGAAAAGTCTGATGAAACCTCAACTTTTTTACTTTACTTACTTTGATTTTTGAACAGATTATACAACATGATATATTGGGTTGAATAGTGAGGTCTCCCTTATCCTTTCCTGGCTCCGGCTACATTTTGTATTTACCACGCAGACTTCTCAAACTTGAGTGAATAAGTTTCCTCTAAAAACAAATTTAAAAGAATATGCATAAAAGTATCTTATCAGCCAGACTGACTGTTCAGCCCGAAAACTTGAGCCCTCAGTTTGCTGTCTTGAAGCCTAAAAGCTATAATTAACTTTCAAATGCTACACATTCAAAAAATTTGGCACCTCTTTACCCGGTCTCACACTGAGCGGCCGTATGTTTCCAGCACAAATGTCAAGCCGCAGAAGACCCCTATGGATTGTGCCGCTGCCGTGTAAGAAGCTTCTTTTTGCGGTGCCCCACTTACTCACAGAGCGTTCAGCTGCCACTGTACCAGAGTCTGGACCCGACTGACAGGCCGAGCTGGATGTGGCCATGCTAGCGACACGTCCCAGCGGCACTGTGCTAAATCTCGCCTGCCTCTCTCACTTACAATAGCTTCTAAATGAGGCCTGTCGAAGCCAACGAGACAATGTGAAGAATACTCACATCTCCAGCGCCAGATTAATTACTCTCGCCCCTTTTTTTCTGTTTTTTTGTGGCTGCAGCATTTCGCTGACGACTCCAAAAACTAGGTCGGAGCACCGGGAGCTGCACGCATTCAGCCTCGTCAGGGAAAAAGGCAGGTACCTGAACAGGTGTTGTGGCAGCGGTTCAGGGTAGAATGAGTTTGTTTGGAGATTGAAACCGGCTCAAAGCAATCTGCCAGAGTGTTTGCTAACAAACAGAGATCTCTCTGTGAATTCAAACAGCTGTCGGCGTCTGATTATATCACATTTTGGAAGAAGTTGAATCTTTTTTTCTGAAAAAGCTTTACTCTGTAGCTTTCACATTTAATCCTCAGGCTGCATATAAGGAACCGATCTGCTGCAGCTTCGTGTCATTCCTCAGAGGTGTGTGTGTGTGTGTGTGTGTGTGTGTGTGTGTGTGTGTGTGTGTGTGTGTGTGTGTGCGTGTGTGTGCGCCCTGCTGCGGTCAACAAGAGCCAGTGGTGGTGTTTGGGTTAGCGGAGGAAGTTCCATCATGGGCAGGGTGGTATTTCCTGAAGCTGGTGAATAAATTACACCCTCACTACCAGCTCTATGAGACACACACCCGTAACAGCACGAGGAATTGTCATTTTTCCCGTCACAATATCATAACTGCAGCTTTTTGTCCTCCAGCGCTGAGATTTCATCTCGACTTTATGAATCTTTTGCATCTTCCGGAGATCAGGATAAGAAAAGACGTCCCTCCGTCTGACTCTCCCCTGGTGACGGCATTGTTGTTCATGTTGAGAGCAAAAGTTTAGAGACAGCTTCCTGTGCGAGATAATCTCTGCTGCTAACATGTTAGAGCAAGAATCCAAATCAGAGTGGTGTGGTGAGAGGGCAATCACATAACTATGAATTCTTTGCATAGATCTTTTAACAAACCATAAACCGAGGCCAAATAACAAATATATATTTAGTCTCATTAAACAGCTGTAGTGTTTATATGCTTGTCAAAATGCAGAAAATTAATTTACTTTTTACTTTAATAGTCTACTTCATATATAGAAAAAATATGAAGTAGAAGGTAAAACATGCACTGTGTATAGTTTTATTTGAAAAGAATTCTAAACAAAGAGTGAATAATTCATTTGGCAGGTCTATAAGACATACGTACAGCCCCTAGTGCTCCAAGCTCAAAGTGTGGACTGCTAGATGTACGGCTAACCGAGCTAACTAGCTAACGGCAGCTAAAATCTTATCAGCAGCTTGCGGTTACTCTGCCTACACTGGCAGGATGTTGTAGATTGATGTGATAAACTTTGTTGTCCAAAATGACATTAAGGCACTAAAACAGTAAACCTCCCAGGGAATTTATCCTAAGCCGTCTTATTTACATTATAGTCTTTTAAAACAAAAATGTTTTCATATCAGAGCATATTGGACAAGATATACACTGATATCAATATATCTGTGACAGGTCAATATCGGCTATTACCATTGGCAAGCCTAATATATCAATCAGGCTCTACTTTTGAGGGGACTTTTATTTTGGTAAATCCTACATTTTTTACATCAAAGTGAGGCTCAAACTGGTGATGAGCTCGTGATCACTGCAGGTGAATAATTCAAAGGACAACATTCTCGACAAGCTCACCGTTTGTTGTCTTCATTTCACATTAAACTCACTGTTGTGAACAATCTGCGTAAACATTTGGTTTCAGAGGCTCGCACCACTGTGATCACGATGGTAACAGCCTTCACCATCGGGGAGGCCCGTCTGTCGCTGCCGAGCTCTCTTTGAAAGTGAGCTACGTACGAGCTGCTTCCCCCCCCAGTTGACCTCCAACCGCAGCGTCGCATCCATCCACTTCACAGCTGTAGCACTGGCTGTTTTCTTCCATCAGCTCATCTGTTTCTACCGTCTGAGCGTAGTTTACAGTCAGCCACTCGAGGCTGGAATCATGTTTTTCGTGCTTCGCTCTTCTGCCTGGACTCATTATCTGTCATCATCTCCTTATCTGCAGCTCTGTCATTCAGTTACAGCCATGTGGAGGGATCCATCTGTGCACAATGTCCACACAGGCGGTTTTCTTTTCTTTTCTTTTTTTTTACATAGCCTCAGAGCTTATGGGAAAAAAAAAAGAAATTAAGCAAACCCCGATCGTGTTATGATTTGATTAATTTCACGGATCCCCCGTTATGATTAATTGATTATTAGCTCCGATGATCATCTTTCATCCCTCTCTGCTAACGAGGTGTTATGAAATCGAGCAAGAATTGGGTTTCGTCTCCATCGCACAGCACGTCTGACTTCATTTTTAATTCATGGACAACCCTGAACTTACCTTGAGATATGCAAGAGCGGAGCAGAGTGAGAAAAAAGAAAAGAAGCTGACTGGACATTTTTATACATTAATCATTGTCGGGAGTCGGTTAAGAGTGGTTTCATCTGTGGGGGAGGTCTCACTGGTGATGGAGATTATGCAGAATTTTTTGGATGGTGAAGTTAAAAGTGATCCATGCTGAGCTGAGGATCAGCATCTTGGCTTCGGGGCACTTTTAATGCGTTGCTGTGTTTGCGTGTTGTGACGAGCCCAGCGTGAACGTCATGGTTTGAAATTGCAGAGGTGTCAATACTGTCATATTAACGTAATGTGGCTGTTAATATGAAAAAAGCTTTTTGGGGTTTGTAATCCTTTTATACAGCTCTACCAGTAACACTGCTGATGTTGTGTAGGATTACAGTCTATTGGAATAGTAATATGTGTTATGTATATATAAATATATGCACGCTGTATGGATGTATATATATTTTTCAGTTTGCGTCTTTGTTTTTTACTTTTGTTGTAGTCGGTCGGTCCATCACTCTGCCATGATATTTGAAAGTGATTTTCGAGCTCTCCAGGGTCAATCGTCAATTAATGCTCTAGACTGAAACGTCTACCAGAGCTGGGCAATTAATCGAGATGTTATGAAAATCGCAGAGTCGCTGAGTGCAATATCAAATCTTGCTCTGAACAGACCAAAAACATCTGTATTAAATGTATAATGCATAACTCTATGTCATGCAAAAATGACCATTCACATTCAAATCATGAATCACATTTCAATCGCAATGTCTTTCAAAAAAAATGTGCAGAATATTTTTTTTCATATCTTTCAGCCCTGGCAACAAATGTTTCACATTTAAAGGGGCGCTATGAAGTTTTAGGGTAGAATTTTTTAATCAGAAGAGAAATATCTTCATTCATCTTCATTCAAACTAAACAAACTATTAGTTTTCATGACTGAATAAACAAGCAACCTCTAAAGGACAACACAATTTCATACTGTTTCACTTTGTTGACATGTGGCGGACCCTGCCACCTTTCTAGCTTCAAGCAGTGTTTTGGGACCTTAGTTTCCAGCTTGTTTATTCCCCCTTGGAAAAGATAAATATTTCTGAGCTTGCGTTATTACCTCATTAATATTGTAAACGTCAACATTTCGAGTTTTGACATTTCTTCTCCAAAACTACATAATGCCCCTTTTTAATACATACTTTTATATGTATACGGGATGAATTACAAATACATCAAAAACTTGACATTCTCATCCACTTTAGCTATACTTTGTGATTAGTGCTAGCAGTAAATGTTAGCATGCTAGCAGGCTAATCTGAGATTGTCATGTTTGATTTAATTATATCTTTCCATAAAAAAAAAAAACTCCTCTAAACTGCCTCGTTAATTACTTTGTTCTGCATCAGCGGGCATCGGTATGTTTTGATATACAACCTTCTTCTCCCTGCGGCGTTTTTGCCTTTTGATATTTGATATTTGAAATTGCAGTGAGAGACAGGAAACCTGGAGAGAGAGAGAGAAGGCAACAAATGTCTCCAGACATGTTGGTTATGTGGAATGCGTCTAAACCAGTGGGCTACCAGGACGCCCCCCGTGGCTCCCCACTTCTAAGTGATCCTTTATCCTGTTATTGGGAATGAAACGCGTTGGGACAGGATTTACTTTAACATCAGGCGGCACGATGGAATCAAAATCCTGTTTCATTGTCATTTTAAGGGAAACTTCAAACGTCATGGGTTTGTGTCTCGGTGTTTTGTCCAGGCGCAGCCAGCGTGTGGGCCATCACTCCGGAGGAGAGGGGGAAACATGACAAGCAGTTCGACAGCCTCGCCCCCGTCCTCGGCTACGTCTCAGGTAAGGTGTTGGCACAACAAACAGACTCATAACTTGTTTATGAGGAATCACAGACGTGTCATCAGTAGTTCAGCGGTATCAAGTGTCCGTCTCTCTTGAGTGGTTTGTTGTGTGTCTTCAGGAGAGCAAGCCAGGAAATTCTTCCTCCAGTCCGGCCTGCCTCCTTCTGTCCTGGCTGAGATCTGGTAAGCACCGGCTCACCGCTTTTGTGGGTCCTCATCCTAAATAATGTGTTGATAAGCCAGAGCATGTAGGTCAGTAGGTCCAGCCTTTGTTTTTTGGTCAGTTTGGACCTCTCAGCCTGCTTCTAACTTCCTGTTGAGCACTAACTTCCTTCACAGCCTGCCCCACCTAGTAAACTGTGTGTGTGAGAAGTGTGTGTGTGTGTACTGTAATTAGAACAGACTGTGTGTGTGTGTGTGTGTGTGTGTGTGTGTGTGTGTGTGTGTGTGTGTGTGTGTGTGTGTTACCGAATTTCAGTCCCGCCAGAGCCTGGTCCCCTGTGTGACTCTCGCCTTTTCTATTGTCCCAGTGAAGAAAAACAAAACTGGGAATGCGCACTTTGCTTTGCAAACACGTCATCTTCTCACATCAGTTTTTCTCTCCTCCTCCTCCTCCTCCTCCTCCAGGAACCTCGCTGACATCGACAGCGATGGGAAGATGGACCGACTGGAGTTCTCCATCGCCATGAAGCTCATTAAACTCAAACTTCAGGGGCGAAACCTACCGTCGTCCCTGCCAATCATCATGAAGCAATCGCCTGTGTCCAACTTGGCCTCGACCATCCCTACATCGGCTCGCTTCGGTAAAAATGTGTCCAATTTCAAAAACCGAAAAAAGGCTTTTCTCCTCCAACCTGACCTTTTTTAGAAGTGTTATTTCATCAGTGGCCCAAGAAAAAAAAAAAAGACAGAAAACCCCATTTTGTAAATATTCTTGTGAAACTGTGTTGTTGATCTCTCCACGTTCACCTGTGTGTTTCCTCCTAACAGGAATGGGTTCAATGCCAAACCTGTCAGTCGGTCTGTCATCCATGTCAACTATGTCAGCCATGCCCATCCTAACACCCTTCCCGGTTAACCCCCTCATGCACTCTGTGCAGCCCCTGATGCCAACGCCAATGACTCTGCCCCTCTTCGCTTCTCTGGGAAACTCTGGACTCCCAAACGGCAATATCAACCTCCTCACCCCACCTCTCGTTCCCAACAACGCAGGTTGGTTCTGCAGCGGAACCATTCTGATTTGCTTGTCAGACAAATTTTTAATACAGATATTGATCCGTGGTTTAGCACCTATTCGATCAAACTTGACCTGGAATCAAAAAGCATGACAAATGCTGAATATTTTGGATTATGTTCCAGAGCCATTCAGCTAATTTTCATTTCATGTAACAGGGATAGTTCACTGGCACGTGTCGCTTTGAGATTAAATGCAAAACAGGAGAACCTAGAGCGTTGGAAAAGACTTTTCTATCCAAGTATAGATAAGAATCTTGTGCTTTATGTCTGTGCTGAATGGCTTTTGATATTCACTTGCGCACATGCAGAGAAAAGCCACTACATGGTCACAGATAGTCCCTTTTATTTTATTATAATTACTTTGGATAGCGACAGGCGATGTGGACAAGAAAGCTGTGAAAGAGAGAAGAGATGACATGCCGCCAAGGGCCAGGATGGAGTTTAATCCAGGTCTCTGTAGTAATGAGTCTGCCTTTTACGTTAGCTCGCTAGCATGTGAAAAAAGAGTAAAAGGGATCATTAAAACTGTTAACACCACATAAAACTATAGCTTATGACATGATGAGTTCTTTATATTTAAACCCAGTAACAGCTACAAAGCTAGCGCTAGCATGTGAATGATAATGTTGTAAACTGAGAAGATTTCCCACCTCGTACCTTTTAAGTACAAAATGTTACGCTAATAGCATCAGACTGAATAAATAAAGATAAATGCACGCATCCCATTCAAAACGACGTGAATACTACTTAGGACACTGAATTTTCTATTTATATGAATATAAATGACAAAAAGTTGAGTCTAAATCTAACAAAAAATTAGCCTGCTGGAAATGTTTTGAGTAGTTAGGCCTGTGGTTTTACAGTAATTTTCCGTTGGCTAACGTTAGCTGTTAGCTTTTGATTGGACAGCCTCACTGAAGTCTTCATTCAGACATCTCTAAAGTTTAAATGCTGTAACCTGGTCTAATAATTCTCCACTTTGAAACCAGCTAGTACTTGCGAAGACCTTAAAGCTGCTGTACGCATTGTCATCGTTTAGCTAACTTTAGCTAACCTCCTCTGTTTGTCACCACACCTGCATGACTCTGTCTTGTTTTCTTGTCTTGGCCTCTTGTTCCCTGAGCATGTTCCCGCCTCTTTATGAAACACTCCATAACAGCGCTTTCTGTCGGAATAAAGAGCTATTTAACACTTACCTTTTTAAAAAATAAATCAACACATCCAGAAGCTTTAAGGAGGTCTTAGTGCACAAACTTTGAATGGATTCATGAACAGCTGGTGCAGCCTCATCCTGGCGCGTTATATTCAGTGTATCAGGGTCAGTTGCGCATTTATGGTGCAGCGTTAATGTGGTGTGGATTATACACGACACATGAAAGGGCTCAACCTTATCTATCTAATCCCTGAGGGTTTACATCTGTCTTGAGGAGCACACACTGTCAGTATTTGTGTATATATATATATATGTTTCAGTATGCAGCGAGATGAGTCACCGCAGTCTTTACCGCAGTTTCTGTGTTTGTGAGATAATACAGCAGTCATTCATGTCAGGTGTAGGTGCACACATACAGTACGTGACATCCTCATCGAGTCCTTTTTGGATTTCCCTTTCGCGTCCGACTCTCCGCGTCCCACCTCCTCCATCTGTCCTGCGGCTGCGCTCTTTAATCTCACCCTGTGTGTACGACTCTAATCTTTCGCCTGTGAAATGAGCGATCCGACGAGAGTGAGTGTGAAATGTCTTGCATTATTCGGTGTTCCCTCAATCATTACCCCCCCCCCCCCTTCTTCCTGCCGCCATCTCCCTGCTGATGGAATTACACCAGTGCCACAGTTCTTCCACACTAACCCTCTTTAGCGCAGAGTCGCAGACCATCACTTTTGTTTTTTATCCAGACGTCAATAACCTTGCTGCCTGGAGCTCCGTGTGTGCTGCGACTGTAAAGTACGAGGAGATAAGATTAGACGTACACATATTCAAGGGCAGTTGCACGCGGCACGTCTACAGCCAGAGATTGATTACATAAAACAAGCACGTGTAGATGCTTTATGTACACGCATTTTTCACATTTATTACCTTGAATTGGTCAAAATCGTATTTGGCTATTAACGAACTGCCTTCGACCCTTTTCTGCAGGGCTCCCTCTGTCCGGCTTCTCCTCTCCAATGGCGTTCTCTCCATCCACCGGCATGTCGAAGGCAAACTCTCTTTTGGACCTTGGATCCAGCAGGTGAGACGTAGCGCCAATAAACAGATACCGCATGAAACATCCCGTAAGGGGAATTCAGTTCAATTGATTTGGATGTCCTCGGCCTTCCTGAAAGATGCATTTAAAATCAGGGTTTCTAAAATGCACCACTCTTTAATCATTGATTTTTTTTTTTAGAAAAGAAGCCGGCCTGTGTCGCACACAACTCAGCCCATCAGTTCAGCATTCGCTAAGCATCAAGGGTTTTTTTTTTTTTTCCGTAGGGAAGGGTTGGGGATCAGAATGCAGGCAGAGATGAAACACTTGGATAACAGAGAGGGAGCAGGAAGGCATTTTGAAATCAGATGTTGTAGTTGGCAAGAGGAGGAAGTGAGCTCGTCGAGAGTCACAAACATCAGAGGAGGACTGGCATTCTTATAGGAGGAGGTCACTGTTGCTGCAAAGTCTATTTCAGGAGCCATGTTTGGTCCACTTCTAGATTTTATCTCGGCAGCTGCTGATTGGATCTGCTGTGTTACGTCGTACAGATACGGATCACGGTTCCCCCGAGGAAGAAGCCCGCCGACTTTTATTACTTTCGTCTAGCACCGCTTTGAGGTTCACATGTGTAGTTTCAATAACCTGATGGGTTGAAAATAGCCCCCGACTTTTCCTTCAGAGCCACTTTGTCTAATACTTTAAAAATTGATGTGAGTCCCACTGTCCCTTTAAAGGCCAGTGTATGAAATTAAGCACGGATCTATTGGCAGAAATGGAATATAATGTTCATAATTATGTTTTCATTAGTGTATTATACGCTTATTGATACACTGGTGCCCAATATTGATATTTTTATTCAAACATGCAGGTACTGTAATCAGATTCCCCTGATTTGACTTACCAGAGTCATCACTTTATAACTCCTCGGGGTGTGTAAACTTCTGTTAGCATAATTAACTCAGATTGAGGCGTAGTTCTGAACTGTTCTCCTCTCCGGCAGTTTGGACTCTCTCTTTTTTTATACATTGTTTCATGTTAAATTCTGTGATTCCCACAGCTCATGTATAGTCACCCCAAAACTAAAAACCCTTGTTGATTTCCTTCTCTTAGAATAAACCTTCTTTCTTCAGAGGCAGCGGTTGCTCTTCCACGGGGGCCGCCATGTTGCACCACCATGTTTTTACAGTAGCCCAGAAGGGACAAACCAAGGCCCTCCGTGTTTTTTCTATGGACACTGGACCATTAAGCTGTTTTAGTTCTAATTAGCGATTATTAACATGTTAGCAAGATAATCAAAGTTAGTGAATGCCATAAAAATGATACCTGCTAAACGTCAGCAGTGTTAGCGCCGTCATAGTGAGAGTGTTTGTATGCTAACGTTAGCATTTAGCTCAACAAACAAGGCACAGAGCTGCTAGCCTAGCTGTGGATTCTTATTAAAAAGTAAGAAAAACATACTTTGTGTTTCAGATGAGGTGTGTAAAATAAAGGATCCGGTTATATGTAGCAGACTAAAGGAGATAAATGTGATGTTGTGACTGGTCCGGGTACTGTATAATGTGTTAGTGGAAATATGAGACAGCGCATGAAAGAGGTTTGTAGTCCTACATCTACATCAGTCAAACTTCCATTTGTGCTTTAGATCAGCACACTTAATCCTCGCCTGGAATAATTACAGCGTTCTGATGTAACAAAGGAGAAACTGGATTCCGGGAGGTTTTTGTGCAGTTTCAGCAACAGCCAGAAAAAAAAGGGACAATGGCGGTTTCCAGTATCCTCGATCCTTCTCATGGTGTTTTGTGTGGTTTGGGAAATAGGATAGGAGTCGTGTCTGGTTTCATTTTGTATTGTTTTGAGGGGCCCGGGGGCTTCGTACAGCCCTGACCTCAGGTGTAGGTGGTGAGGCGAGTGATAATAAAGGAGCGTTAGGAAGTCAAACAGCAGCACGGGTTGATCCAACAGACGCCCACATCTCATTATCCTTCAGGCTCTCATTGTGACATCCTCTTATGTCATTACTAGACACGTTGTTCTTTCTCTTTTTGTTTCCGGACCCATAACAAGTTTTAATATATGGAAATTGCACCTCGGCCGTGACTCATAAGTATACACAGAGAGGCATATATATACACAGAAAGCCCTCGGGCAGAGGGAGGATCCCACGCCACATCTCCCATTGTCTCCCTGAAACCTCTCCTTTTATTTCAGAGTACTGCAAGATTTCCACCCCGTAATGACTGGGAGAAAAATACATTCTTCTCAAATGAACGTCGTTGACCCGGCCTATCCCTTTCTTGCTATTCTTGCAGAGGCATTGTTTGTAATAAAAACAGAAAGGCTGATTAGCGTTGCCTGAGGAAACAGTGCTGTCTTGTTTCAGAGTGCCACCGTCTACGTGGCCGTTTGAGGCAGCAGCTTCCTCTTCCAGCTAATTAAGAGCCGAGGAATAACACCGGGGAGTCTCGAAGCAATTAGTGGTTTTAAGCCGAGGCTTGAATGCGAGGGCAGGAAGAGAGCGCTGACCACATAATATTATTGTGTCATTTCCCCCGTAGGTGGCTATCCTGACATATCAAAATGCCTCTCGTTTCTCTCCGTTCGCAGCTCAAATTCTTCCTCCACCACGTCGCTGGCCAGCAACTCTCCGAAGACGGGCGCCAGCGATTGGGCCGTCCCACAGGCCTCGAGACTGAAGTACCGTCAGCAGTTCAACACGCTGGACAAGCTCATGAGTGGCTACTTGTCAGGTAGGTCCCACACACACACACACACACACACACACACACACACACACTCCTGCCTAAATAAACACGAGGTTCTCAGGACCCGTCGGCTGCTCATGACCGGTCTGACAGAGCAAACTCTGCGTCAGCTTCACTTCACACACATGCTCTCACACACTCTTGTTATTGATCTTAACCCCACTCGACAGAAGCCGGCAGTCAGAAGTGCTCAAACACTTTTCACTCCAGGCGATCACTTGAAAATTCACCCTGCTCTCGTTTTGATGTAATTTATTTCTGCTTTGCAGGACCTCAGGTTAGAAACGCGCTGATAGCATCGAACCTGACACAGACTCAGCTAGCTACCATCTGGTGAGTATAAGGTGTGTGTGTGTGTGTATGTGTATGTGTGTGTGTGTGGTGGAGTCTCTACTCTGCAGTTTCATACCACTGTTAATGATAATAAACAGGTGGTTGTTGTGGATCGCTCGGATGTTAAAGGTGCATTACGTATGGATTTTAGTTTAAAACGTTCTAAAATGATCAACAGGCTGTGAAGAAACAACAGGACTGAATTCAGGACGTCCGCGTATTGGGTTTCAGAGATATCTAGGCTATTGGAGTTAGCATGCTAACCAGTTAGCCCCGACCCATCCCACTCCGAAGCCTTCATGCTAGCGGTGTGAACACCAGTCTGGACCGCTAGGTGAACGCCTTACCGAGCTAACTGGCTGAGCTACAGTTAGCAACAGTTAGCAGTTATCCTGGTGATATGCTGCCCCTCGTTTGCTCTGAGAATGTATTCGACAGGTGGCTAATTCTTACATATTGCACCTTTAATACTGGTATCCGTAATGTATTGGGCTTTGTGGCAGGAAAAGGTCATTAAAATGATGTTGGAAATACACGAAAAACAGGGAATATCATCCAAAATAGTACATCTGACCTTGTCACACCTCATTGTACATGAGCGGTCTAGCTAACTATTGGAGCTATTGAGCCTCTTTTAGCTTATTGTTTTGGTTTCAAAGCTTTGTACTGGTTTCAGAGGTGGTAACTGTAGGGACTTGGCTTGGGAACCAAATGCTGTCCGGTTAAAGTCCAGGTTGAACTGCGCGTGAAGCATTTCTTTGAGTGTTGACACTGTGGCTGCCTCGTCGCTCTGACACCTCTCCCCGAGTAGTTTCTGTGTGCGAGTGTGTATTTTGGCCGTATTTGTGTGTGTAATTAAAAAGCAAACAACAGAGCGTAAACATTGGATTCCCCCCGGCGGGATGAATCAAGTGCTAAATTCAATTTCAATTTCCCATTTTGTGTTCACCCTCAGTGCTCTCATCATTGTTGTGCTCAGCAGCAGTTAGTCAGCAACTATCTGGTGAACGCTGTGATGATAATGAGCCAAATAATTCCTTCCAGGCGTCGGTGGAACCAAAACAAGGGCTGAAAGGGAGAGCAAGGCCTTGATTGTCGACGGAGAGCTGCGGACACCACGGAAGCGAGCGTTTGTGCTTCCTGGAGTCTGGAGGGTGTTCACTGCACATGTGCAGACATATTCTGTGTCTCTCTCTAGCACAGTGAGCGGTGGCATGAATGTAAACGTTGCTCTGCGTCGGCTGCGTTTAGTGTAAATAGGCGACTGTCTGCCAACTCCTTCCTGTACGTCTTTATGAGGTCGTAATTTGTGAATCTTTACAGCTCCCTCCACTCCCCCTCGATAATAAAATCATGACAGCGTTTCAGATTTCACCTTTACTGCTCGACCATGTGACTCACTACGTTGTGTGTGTACACACAGGACCTTGGCAGACGTGGATAAGGACGGCCGGCTGCAGGGGGACGAGTTCATCCTCGCCATGCACCTGGTGGACATGGCTAAAACGGGCCGACCGCTGCCCCTCACGCTGCCCCAAGACCTGGTGCCCCCGTCTCTCAGGTGCAGACGCAGTTTGACACACTCGCTCTGTAAATGATTACATTCGTTATTCCAGCCCCTGACATTGTTTTTCTCTCATTTCAGAGGAGGAGTCAAGTCCAGCGAGCTTGTGAATGGAACCGGGCCGTACATTACCCCCTGTTTAATAGACACAACAGAGGTAGAACCTGCACAGAAGACCAAGAGCAGCGGTAGGGCACATTCTGCACACTTTTTGTTATAATGTGAGGCGTCCTCGGGTCTTGGCCTCACAACTTTCTCTCTCTCTCAGTGTCCTTCGAGGACAAGCTGAAGGAGAACTTTGCGCGAGGCAGCGCCGAGCTGGAGAAACGGCGGCTGGCTCTGGAGGAAGCGCAGCGGAAGGAGAGGGAGAGGAGAGAGAGGGAGGAGACGGAGGCCCAGGAGAGGAGGGAGAGGGAGGCCAGGGAGCAGGAGAACCGGAGGAGGCTGGAGGAGGAGAGGCGGCTGGAGATGAAGAGAGAGATGGAGAGGCAGCGGGAGGAGGAGAGGGTGAGAGAGCTTGAGAGGAAGGAGGTGAGTGGGAGAAGAAGGCTTCTGGCCGCGTCTAGATCGTCGTCTCCGGTGACCACGTTTTCTGCGTTTGCTTTTTTAGGCGGCGAAGCTGGAGATGGAGCGCCAGAGGAGGGAGGAGTGGGAGCGCGGGAAGAGAGAGGAGCTGGGGAGGAGGAGAGAGGGGGAGCAGGAGGAGATCTCCCGACTCAGGGCCAAAAAGAAGAGTCTAGAGTTGGAGCTGGAGGCCGTGGTGAGACATTTTTTTTTTACAATCCTGCAAATTGTTAATGAAAGCTCGAGCAGGCTGTAATATAAACGTCCTGGTCTCAAAGGGCACCAAGCACAAGCAGATCTCAGACCGTCTCCGCGACGCTCAGAGCAAACGGCGGATCCTGAAGGCGGAGGTGGACCTCGTCAATCAGAAGAGGGACACGCGCATCACGGAGATCAACACGCTGCAGCTTCAGTTTGAGGTGAAAGAAAGAAAAAGGGGGAAAAAAAACATGTTTTGGCGTTTAAATGAATCCTGTGACTGTTAGTTTCTTTTTTCGTTTCCTGTTTTTTCATGCCTCTGTGTTTCGCCACAGGACTGGCAGAAGAAGCTCTCGCTGCTGCTCCCGGAACAACAGAGGCTGACGGAGAAGCTGCGAAACATCAACCTCAACAAAATCTCCCGTGGGTCACGGACGGCTGCTCGCACAACACGAACACACAACACCCGTCAGTGAGTTCTCCCTCCAGTCTCTGACCTTTGGCCTTTTGTCTTGTAGCGGTGGCTCTGACCTCTCTGACCGGGAGCGTGACGGAGAAAGGTGTGAACTGCCGGCGGCTGAAGGATCAGCTCGACACTCTGGAGCGGGAGACGACGGACAAACTGGCCCAGATGGAGGAGTACAACAAGGAGCTGAAGGTCAGATACGGGATGTGGAGGATGGTGTTGACTGTTTGAGCCGGTGTCAGAGGCGGTCAGAACATTTCAGTTCAACACGATCTATATTAGTCCAGGACGAGCCAGGTCAGACCATCAGACTGTGGAAAACACCAATATCTTGGTCACTTGTTGGAGGCAGAAAAATCAAGATTTGGAATATTTTGATTCGCCAAAATACCTGTGATTGTTGTTGTAAATCATATAAATCAGTTATTATTAAGTGGACTATGCATCATTTTTCCCTCAGATGTATTACAGTTAAAAGTTACAGTATTCACTGTTATAGCCTCGCTTATCGTTTAAGGGTAACTCCACCAATTTTAGAGGTTTTGGGTAGTACTGCTGTAAAAAAAACTAGTATAAAGCCTTGTGCATGTAATTTGATAAATTGCCTCCAGTGATGCATTGTGGATAATGTAGGCAACAGGCGTTGAAAAGCTGTTCACTGGTCTGCATTGTACTCCTATAACACATTATAGACAAAACAAATGAACCAACTCAATACAGCAGAACCAGAGTTATCGCCGCACATTCTTTTTCCTTTTCAAATCCTGGCACCTGCATTACCCACAATGCAATTTAGCCACAGAGTGACATCACTGGAGGCATTTATCATATTAGATGCTGCTTCCTCTGCAGCTACAAAAGGCTTTATTTTACATTTTAAGTTTTGCAGTAGTACTTCCCCAAGACCTGTAAAGAAACTTTAATGTGAATATTTGGTGGAGTTACCCTTTAAAATGCCCCAAGCGTGGTCTGAATTTAGAAAGTCAGCCTTTCTTAAGAGCCCCGAATTCTCAAAGTTACTATAAAAATCTGTACTAACCTGTGAAAAACTAAAATCCATGATCACAAACCTCCCTGCTTCAGTGTCTTAACTGTTTTAATGTCTTTTTTATTGTCCGTAACTCAACATCATTGTAAACGAGGGCAACCTCAGCAGTTCTTTAGAGTTTAATTAAGGTTAAGACAGGATTTTCCTCCACACCCCTCTGGTGTGAAAATCAAGAAGCAGCTGAGTTGTGTAATAGATCCCATTAAACATAAATTATGCATTGAATTTTGTCCGTCTTGAAGTTTTAAACTGCATTTCCACACTGGGATTATGCAACTCTGGCACACGATCCTTCAAGTCTTTATTAAAGATGATGCAACTTGTTTCTCAGTGAGCTTTAGATGTTGCTGTTAGGTGTTTGGAGTCTGCTGGTGAGCTTCTTCCTCTCTTCATCCCGGCTGAGCCGATCAAACCGTTCACTTAATATTTCATTTTTAAACCTAAAGCGACGTCAAAATCCACCCACAATTTGGCATGATATGATCCGTCGCACAGGTGAAGGCGCATTTTTGAGCGTGCACACAAAATATGAAGTTGATAAATATCGCTTTTTGCTGTGAATATATGTCATCGGCCCCGCTCTAGCGCTCTATAAACAAGTGTTGAGACTTCCCCGCGGTTAATCACTGGCACCCAGAGAAAAAGCCAAACCTTTCAGAGTAATAACCTGAACTACAGTGTAATCTGGGTGCAGGACCTCCTCCCTGAAAGTGATTTCTCATCTAATTCTCTTCAAGGAAACAAACAAAAAAAAAAAGTGTGTTTTCCAAAAATGTCAAACTCTCCCTTTTACGGTTATGTATTTAAGATTAATATTACAGCGACATAAAGCAGCACCGCTGTTTGATGGATTACACCAATATTATGAACAAGAAGCTGGTGTGTAGGGAGGTTTTTTTTTTTCTTCTTTTCTTCCCTCCCGTCATTTTTTTTTTTATCGGAGTATAACAGAAACAGAGAGTTTCACATTTAAAATGCTGCTGCTGTGAAATGTGTGTTCGGCTGCTGTTGGTGACTGTCGAGTTTCACCTCAGGCAAAGAAAAGCTATTACCTGACCGTTAATCGCCGGAGAAGAATGATGTCACGTCCTCTTCACGGTGGATCATCAGTCCGTCACTAATGACTGCAGCATCAAAAAAACCCTTTTATCTGTTCAAGTGTTTTCCTTTCTTAACTGCTTTTAACACCTGTCTCTTTCTCCCTTTCTCTTTTTTCCTCCACTTCTTCGCTACCTGGACATCTTTCCTCTGGTTATCCGTTTATTCTGTGGTGCTTCCCTTTATCGTCTTCTCGTCCCTGCCGACAACACACCTCTGTTTCCCTCCTTTTTTATCTCGATCACACTTATTATATTTCACCTTCTGTCCGCCCCATCCTCTGTCCTGCCCTCCTCCGCTCTCCCTCCCTCCCTCCCTCCCTCCATCCATCCTCACACTGTGTTTCTTTCATAGCTTGGGGATATGGATGACTGTGTCTTGCGGGGCCTTCTGTCTCTGCTGGCCTGCCTCAGCCAGCTCTTCCTTCTCATCAAGGTTATCTTTCTTCCTCTCCGTCTCTCTGCCTCCCACCGCGCTATAATCTTTTTTCCCACCGCCGCTCCCCCATTACGTCTCTCTGTCGCCTCACCTCTCGTGTTTCCCTCCAGTTCCTTTTTAGTTTTTTTTTTTCATCCCCGCGATGATTCGATCTCCTCGCTAATCCTCGCTCTTTTGTCTTTTCACTCATTATTAAACGGAGCTCCGTGCTCTGGTGCCATGTCCTCCACTTTTCCTTTTTTTTCCTCTTTTTGTTATTTTCTCTCCGTGGAGTTTCTAGCCTGTGTTTTCTGTGTAAACAGGATGCACCCTGAGGGTAAAAACACACACATACTGAATGCTTAACCTGCACATTTGTGTGTTTGCCAGTTTGTAGGCTGACTCTTTTACATCAGTTTTGCATGTTTGGAATGATTGTCTTTGTACTGTTTTGCATCAAATACTCCTTTTTTTTAAACCCACGCCACGTGTAGAGACGAGTTTTGAAACAATACTTTCCACGGTTTTATTGAAAGCTTGCATACGGTCGTGTTTTTGTGTTTGATCGCAGCACTGTGTCTGTAGTAAAGCCGTGTCTTTTGTGTCTCTCTGACGCGTTGCACATCCTGTGGCCGCTTCAGGAGCTGAGGGAGAAGCAGGTGAAGCAGCAGACCGTCCTGGACGACCTGCACAGAGTCAAGGAGGAGAAGCTGAGGGAGCTCCAGAGACGCAGGGAGGAGGAGATGGAGAGGAGGAGGAGGGAGGAGGAGGAGGCAGCCAGGTGAGCGCGAGGAAAAATGGGACTTGTGATTGTCTGCGTCTGCACCGAATCATTCTTTAGTTGACTTGAATCTGCTTTTTTTGTTTCTGTTTATGTGTATTTTTATGGACAATTAATCTGCTGATAATTTGGAGATGAATACGTTAAATTTTTGGTTTCTTAAATGACAGACGATAGTGAAAAATGTTATAAAATCCCAAACTGATGTATTTAAGTTTCCTGTTGTGTCAATCCAAACCCCCAAAATATTCACTTTGATACGATATAACACAGATGAAAGCAGGACATTTCGATATTGGAGATGCTGAAAACATAATTTTCTGCCATTGTTGCATAAATATCACTTGAACGATGAATCGATTATCACAATAGTTGTTTTTTCTGTAGAACAATTAACTACGGATGACCTGAGGGCCAACTGAGGACATTGTTTTTGTGATGATGACTTAAGAACTTGAAAACTTGAGTTCTGCAGGATAATCTTCCTGGGTTCTTGAATTTGTTTTCCTTCTTTGAAAACATTGTAAAGAATTTCAGTAGACATTTTTATCTTTTTTTTTTTTTTTTACAATTTCAGTATGAATGAGTTATTTTCATTTGTGAAACTGAGTGATTTCTTCTTTTTGGCAGGAAAAACAATACATTTCTTCTAGATTTTGTATTTTTTGTTCAGTTTCACACATAAAAAATCACTTTTTCTCCGAAAACTCTATGTTCTTCTGTGTCTTCAAAGATGGAAAAAAGAATCTAGGAACTCAAAAAGATTATTCTAGCAAAACTCCAGTTCTCAAGAAGGAAAAACTGCTTAGATCCGACTAAACAACGTTCCTCACTTGCCCCTCGGGTCTCCTGTAATCACCTCTTGCTGCTCGAATTTAAAAATAAAACACATGTTCTTTTGTGTTGTGCTTTTTAAAAAGTTGCATGTAACTCCCACAGACAGGCGAAGCTCGAGCAGGAGAGGAGGGAGAAGGAGGAAGAGGAGGCGCGACAGAGGAGGCTCCTGGAGGAGCAGAGGGCCAGACTGAGGGAGGAGGAGGAGAGGGAGGCACAGGCTCGCCTCCGGGCCGCCCAGGAGAAGGCGCAGGACGAGGAGAGGAGACGGAGAGAGGAGGAGGAGGCGGAGGAGAAGAGGAAGAGGGAGGAGGAGGAAAGGAAACGAACGGAGGAGGAGGCAAGGAAACGAAAGGAGGAAGAAGAGGAGAAGGAGCGGAGGAGGAAAGAGGAGCAGGAGAGAGGAGCGCAGCAGCTGGTGGTGCTGGCTCAGCGACCCTCGAAGCTGACCACGTACAGAGCTCTGTACTCGTTTGTGGCGCGGAACGCAGACGAGCTGAGCGTGGACGCAGACTGTCTCATAGAGGTGAGGCGCCAATTATTCACGATTGCTGTGTAAGAGTAACTGCTCCCGATTGGTCCAGCATCCGCGGGCTCGTCATCATCACCTGGCTGCGGTTGATTTGAACGGTGTTTTTTCTGTGACGCAGGTGGACGAGCAGACCGTCGGTGAGCCCGGCTGGCTGTGCGGGAGTTACCGTGGAAACAGGGGCTGGTTCCCCCAGAGTTACGCAGAGAAATGT
>CAEMYA010000010.1:8710278-8779224 GCA_903131615.1 Diplodus sargus
GTAACAGTCACCTTGGGCGTTGTAATTCATGCCTCAGCGCTGTGAGGTTGTTATTATTCCTGTGTCGGCTCCTTCCCTAATGGTTTGTCCCTCCTGTTTTACCCAGAGTCCCAGACGAGGAGGTGGTAGTTGACGGCCCCGTTCCCGCCCAATCAGACGCTTCACAGGTAAGGAGGAGTGTGCTTGTGTTTACTTTAAAACTCCAGCGTGCAGTCGCTCGAGTCTGACTTCTCTTAAAGGAAACTCACTCACTAATGGACTGATAAACTTTTAAGTGACCCGCTCCTGCATGTAGATTCAAAACCCTGTTCTGTTGCCGCGTCAGTTCACAGATAAACAAGAATCTCAGTCGGGAGAAACACGGAAGTTATCTGTGTGCACGCTATCTGTGTTTACCCTCTGCTGTCTGCTATCACAAGGACAGAAAGTACTTGTTCTCCAAAAGGTTTTTTTTTTCAGTTTACATGCAGCTGATTCATCATCCGTTGTTATCTACAGTGGGAACGTTATCTGAAAATGTTGTGAGCTTTTTGAAATTATCAGCGGCCTCCCTGTCCCGCCGGTTTATTAAAATTCAAGCTGCGCTAATCCATATTTTATTGGTATTCAAAAATGGAACAAGCGACTACGTGTAATGTGAAAGGAGTCGCTTGTAAAGACAAACCCAGGGAGCGGTATCATTGTATTCTGCAGGTCTCCTCGGCTCCTCTCAGACTCTCTTAGCATCTTTCAGCTCATGTTCAGATAACTCTCAGCACCGAGCGGCGGGCAGACACAGCAGATAAAAACTTTTTCCGCAGATGTGGAGGAGTCAAGTTCCCTCTTGACCCCAAAAGCCCCTTTCAGTACCCAACATAATATAGTGTAATCAAGTGAATATCATCTACATCAGCATCTCCATTGTGTCCCAGTACTGTCCTTGGTTGCTGAGGTAATCGTTTTGACCTGAACATCAGCGTTTTTATATTTCCATCGACTGACATCAAGGTCTGCCGGAGTGTCTCCCTGAATAAATCCTCTGCATGCAGTGTTGTGCATACGTTATTAAAAAGAACCCATAAAACAAGTTTTTTTTATACATTTCTATGCAAATATTTGGGGTGAAATCAGTGTTTGGTGTGAAAAGGCAAAATAAGAAGGGCTTGTGTATTGTGATGTAAGCAGACGAGCGTGGGAGTTGATTTACTTCTGGTGGAGGTTTGGCTGTGTGGGCACTACAGCCATGTACAGGAAGTTTCAGTAAGCTACTGATGTCATGATTTTGTGAAAAGTGAATGTTGAAACCATCTCCAGTAGTCAGAATCCATAGGCATCAATAATATTGACAGAACAACTCCTAACTCCTGGATTTTAAGATGTGTGCTACTTGTTTCACAAAGGCCCAAATGCCGCAATCTCTCTTCCAATAAAAGTGAAAAATAATTTGTGCATCCAGCCGGTGATTTGGATCCGCTCCAGGCTGTAATGGCTTCGTCCTTGGCCAACGCTCAACCCCTCAAGTTTCCTGAAACCCCTATGTAGTTTTTTTCCGTAACATAGAACAAGCCCTAATGTTTCTCTGTATCTATCAGCGACTGTTTGCTAATAGGTTATATATCAACTTTATGAGGCCACTGGGCCAAAAATAGCTTAATGCAGTCTAATATAATTTAGGTTTCTGCTTCAGTAGGCCTCTTGTTGGTACAACAACATCTGCCTTCGTAGTATATGTCAGCTATAAACTGTCTTTGGCGGGGCGAGGAACTAGGTCTGGCCGGGGCGCGCACACACACACACTGCTGACACCAACACACACACACACTCGCATCTCTAACGGCAGTATGGTTTTATATTTATAGCTTTCCTCTACTGGGAGCTCTTCTCTCTGCCTCTGTGTTGGTGACCCAGACATTTTCAGATCCCCATCTCCTAATAGATAACATCAGTGTTAGTGGGCCTGGCATTTGTAGGTTATGCCTCGTGCCTCGGAATCACATGAAAAGTAATATTCTAGGTAGCTTTGTGTCATAGAGGCTCATTGGTTTAAGAGATGAATCACTCCCCTTCTAATCTCTCTCCGCAGTGCTCGGTCCCTCTGCTGGCTCGAGCCGTCTCCTCCTGGTCGGCCGCCTCCGAAGCTCGCCCCAGCTTCTCCTTCGGCATCGGTGACGTCATCACCGCACTGCTGAGCTTCTCACAGGGCGACATCATCAGCGTGCTCCAGCAGAGGGAGGACTGGTGGTTGGGGCAGCTCAACGGGACGCAGGGATGGTTCCCCAAAGGCTGCGTCACTTTGGAGACGGCCGGCGGCACAGAGTACGAAGACACACACAGACACACACCGCCGATGTTAAACTAAGTTGAGCATGGGACCGAATTGACTTTGTGTTGTTCCCATTGCAGTGTGGACGCATTTGACGCAAGTGACTCTGCTCAGCTAGAGGGTAAGTGGAGTTAATGTGCAGAATAATAGGTTTTAAACATGACGAGGATCTGACTTACACTCCTGATTTTGATCCAGAGTATGTGGCCCTGTACACGTATGAGAGCCCGGAGATGGGGGACCTGACATTTGTGGAGGGAGACGTCGTCATAGTGACGGAGAGAGAGGGAGAGTGGTGGCGAGGATGCATCGGGGACCAGACGGGGGTTTTCCCCTCAAACTATGTCCGACCTGTTGAACCAGAGGTCAGTCTGTCTGTGTTTATAAGTACAGAAGTATTGTTGGAACCAAAGTTAGAGCTGTTCTGATATAAATTTTAAATGTTGGTGACACAAATTAGTGTGTAGGATTTTATTATTGATGAGATTAGTCAGCTTTATCGACAGAAATGTTATCAGTCGTACCTCTTTTTAAATGATAACTTCACCAATTTACATATTAACGTGTGTTAACAGGTTTTGGGGAGCACGACTGCATGTGTGAAACATATAGTGTGAAGCCTTTTGTGGCTCCAGAGGAAGCTGCATGTAATCTGATAAACTGCCTCCAGTGATGCCACTCAGGTGCCGAATTGCATTGTGGGTAATGTAGGTTCTGCAGTATGGATTTTGATCTTTTTTTTTTTTAAACCATTATGAGTCCAGCGGTGTTAACACAGTTCAATGCTCAACAGGTGACTGCTTTTCAAAACCTCGAGCCTTCATTACCCAAAATGCAACTTACCATAAAAAACAGCTTCCTTTGGAGCCACAAAAGGTTTTATACTGCTTATTTTTCACATATGCAGTAGTACTGCCCCAGAACTGTGAACACAAAATTGGTGAAGTTACCCTTTAATTGTTAGTCAGACTAAATGAGTCCTAAACTATTTTTTTTTTTAAACTGTGATAAACATTTGTTAAATTTTGACATTCTAAACTACAAAGTAATTGATCCAGTTATCATTAGATGAATCCATATGTTGACAGTCATTCCCAATATTATATATATATTATTCTTAAATTTTGTATCTTATTGACGTATTTATTACTTTGCTCAGTCATTTACTTTTACTTTATTCGTGTAGGCGTCGAGACCTGGAGCTTCAACCAAAAAGCCTGGTGAGAAAATGCACATTAATTCACATAATACCACACACACACACACACAAAGGCTGTCACATATTCTGCTGATTACCTTTGTAATGCTCTTGACATTTACCTGATCTAAATTCATCCGCCGCTATTTCTGTTTGGTCAACAGAGATCGCTCAGGCAGTCACCACCAACACCACCGCCACCGTCGCTTCCATGATACATCAGCTGCGTCTGTCTCCAGGGCAACTGATCGTGGTCCTGGCTAAGAACTCCACCGGCTGGTGGCTCGGGGAACTACAGGTCAGTCATTAGAGCCATATGGTCCCTATGAGAGTTATAAGAGTCTCTTCTGAGAAAATAAAAGTAGAAGAATGATGTTAGCTGGTAACACTTTGTCACGAACAAGGATGCACTTCAGTCAGCTCTGAATATTGATGTGCAGTCCAAGGTCACCTGCACTGTGTCGCACTGTTTATGAGCATAATTAATCAGCTTCTAAAATCCACTGCTCATATCTGAATATCCACATTGCTGCAGAATTGAAGGTGAATGAGGGAATGTAAACTTGAAATATTTAAAGGTACAATATGTAATAATTGACCTCTTGGTGTCACCCACTGCTGTTGAGGGAATAGAAGAAACAAAAAAAGATATTTTAGAGAGAAAAATTCAAGAATCTATGGTGAGAATATGTGAGAATTGCCCACCTGTCACATTCAGTAATCAGCAGGGTAGCCGCTAACTGCTGCTACCTGTAGCTGCCTTAAGGTAGTAGGCTCAGTGGTTAGCTGGTTAGCATGCTAACTTAAGTAGATGTCTGACATAATGTCATAACTGCCATTTCATCTTAATTTTAGTACATTTTTGAATGTTTTAAACTATAATTCTTACATATTGCACCTTTTAACAGTATGAACAATATTTAAAGCACTGTTTAATGATGTATTGATAGTCGCTTGGTCCTGTATGATGAATATCATGTCCTAAAAGACGCGATGTAAGAAAGTGTTTATTTGACCACCAAAGACAACCTACACTGTAGATGTCTGAGTATCTGCTGACTTGTCAGATCAATGAAGAGCCGGTGGGAGGTGGACAGCAGGTTACAGGAGTAATAACAAGGCTGTCTATAGGTCATATAGCTCCAGCAGTGAGAGGTTAATCCGCACTGTCTATTTTGTGCTGAGGCCGTCACTATAGCTCTGGATAAACCCTCAGTGTACAGTTTGACACGGTAATGAGACGGCTGAGAAACACTAGGCAGCGAGCAGTTCAGCCAAGGTAGTCAGAATTTAATTTAAACATCGTTGGAGTACCTTGTTCAGGGATCTCGGTAATGAATATGCTGAAAGGGGATCAAGAGGGATGAGACATTAAACAGAAGCCTGTTGGTCATTTCACAGACTTCAGGCTGAGCTTTGGTTTGATTTATGAAGGCAGTGAGCATAAATTCCCAGTAAAGACCCGTCGAGATTGAACGCAGATTGTTGTTCCCGCTGCCGAGATTCAGGAGGTTCCCGCTCTCCGCCCCGGACGAAATCGATCTGTCAAATTCATCTCGCGATGTAGAATTCAGAAGTGAACCGGCGCGGGATTGATTTACTCTCACTAGCTCTTTTCCCTCCAGGCTAGAGGCAAGAAGCGGCAGAGAGGCTGGTTTCATTCCTCTCACGTAAAGCTCCTCGGTCCCTCCAGCAGCAAGTCCTCCCCCTCCCCTCTGCCAGGTGACGGCTGACACACTTTGAACATTGCATCCTATTCGTGACCAGTGTGCATGATCTGTCAGTGCATGGTCAGGGTTGTCTGTAATAAATTAAGTTAAATCAAGCATACAGAGACATTAATACATTTATAATTCTTGACTACGATTACTTCGACAACCCTGCCGGTAACTGCTGATGAATGTCTGGGTCTATGTATTTGACATTGTATAGAAAATGTGCATTAATGTACCCAATAAGTATGATGCAGATGAAGTAATAGCTAAGTCATTAACCCCGTGCTCGCCCCTGATCCCTCAGTGTGCCAGGTTATCGCGATGTACGACTACACGGCTGCCAATCGGGACGAGCTGAGCTTCTCCAAGGGTCAGCTGATCAGCATCCTGGACAAGACCAACCCTGACTGGTGGAAAGGAGACGCCAACGGGGTCACAGGCTTGCTGCCCACCAACTATGTCAAGATGACAACAGAATCAGACCCCAGCCAGCAATGTGAGTAAACCAACATTCATTTCTGCTGCCGTTTACAGTTTCTCTCAGAGGGACAATATTTTTTCTGTCATGCTATCTGAGAGAAAATCAATAATTCACACAAGTAGCTGGGATTATTGTGGCAGCGCTGATGGTGGGTGAAATAGGACTGTGGGCACAAATATAAACTGATAAAGAAAACGTGTTTATCAGCTGTAAAAACAAACTTCTCTCTTGTCTGCTGAAAAAATCTGATTGGTTGACTTGGCTCACACTCCATTTTACAGTAGATTCCGCATCCATGTCAGAGCATGGAGGGACTGACGGTAAGCTGAAAAGTGTTGGTTTGTGTCAATCACTGAGGGATCACTGATGACCATGAACCCACTGCACTTAAAAGGCCCAATCCCAAACATGTTTCGGGTATGAAAAGACCCTCTTTATTGGCATGAAATTGAAAAAAGCCAAGTAATTTCCTTCAGTCCAGGATAAGGGATTTGGCCTTTTAACTTGCTGCACCAACGATTTAAAATCATTTTAAAGAATTGTTTTGGGAACTACGCTTATGCACAGTATTGCTGAAAAACAACAACACATAAAACAACCAATTGTTAGAGCTAGTGGGCTGTTAGCTTTGAGAGTGGATGCAGCTCTCTAAATTACATGTTTTATCTCATCAGCTTAAATGTTACAAAAAATGAAATGTAATTATGCTAGCTAAATAGCTATTTTCACCTGTTTTCATACTATATGTTAGGCTAATTTAACTGTCTCCTGGCTGTAGCTTCCCATTTAGCTAACTCACGGCAAAATCAGCTAAATAAGCGTATGTCACAAAAAGTCAAAAGACTACTTTTGGAGACTATGCTTATGCACATGCTTGCTGTGATAAGATGGCAACGAGCTAGAACACAAATTGTTCGTAGAGCTAGCAGGCTTAGCATGAAGACTGAAAGAAGGAGGAAAAGTTAGCATGGCTGCATCAGAAGGTTAAACTAACTGGCTTCTGAACTTTACTGAATAACATCTCATTTGCTTAAACGCGACAAAAACTAGACATACAGAGGCTAGCTAGATAGGCTAGCTGTTTTCCCTGTGTTGTCAGTCTTCATGTTGAACTAAGCTAACCTTCTCCATGCTACATCTTCACAATTAGCACACTCTGGTCAAGAAAGTGAATAAGCACTTTTCACAAAACGTCAAAGGACTAGTTTTGGGAACTATGCACATTCTTGCGGAGAATGTAGTGGTCACAAGCTAAAATGTGAATTATTAACTTAGCATTAAGACTGAAAGGAGGAGAAAATGGATAGTTTGGCAACTTTAGAAGGTAAACCAACATAAAAGTTGGCTTATCAGGACCTCTCTGAATAGCTTGATATATTTTGTTAACTTAAACCTTACAGAAACAGAAATGTAAGAAAGCTAGCTAAACAGGCTAGCTGCTACTCCGTGTTTCCAGTGTTTATGTTAAGCTGAAGGTAGGAGGAAAAATGTTAGCATGGCTGCGTCAGAAGGTAAAACTAACATAAAAATCTGCCAAAGCTGGCTCACTCGCTAAGCTCCAGGCTATAGCTTCATATTTAGCATTACTCTCAGCAAGAAAATGTATAAGCGTATTTTTCAAAAAGTCAAAATATCTTAAACAATTGATGGCAACAAATCACTGTGTCACAGAGCAACATGGAACAGCCACTGATTAACTTGAAATGAATCTTTTTTTGTTGTTGGTTTTCACCTTAATCAGTCATATTTTGGGGGAGTTTCAGATATTAGTTTCACTTGGAGGTTGACAGATAGAGGCACCACTGTGCATTTGACTGTGTGTCCATTACACTGATCACTGGCATGTATTGAAGGGTGTGTTTCACCATGGTGTGTGCTCAGTGCCCACTCACATGCAGCCTCGTCCGATGATATAAAAGGGCCCATTTTTAAGTGGTAGGTGTGTTTGTGTGTGTGTGTGAATTAGTATTCATAGCTTGCATGTTCTCCCCGGCAGCGGATCCATGTTAACAAGAGTGAACGCGCTGGACGTTTAATTAGGATGAACTCATTAAAAGCTGCAGACACCCAACACAGTGAAATTTTAATTTCTAATGAACTCGCCCTGGCTTGGACACACCCTGGCGCGCACACACGATCTGAGCTTTCATCGGCGAAATAAAAATGTAATGAATTGCCATCATTGCTCCAGCTGATACGATTAGCAACAACATTTACATTTCCAGAAATACATTATTAATGCACGTGCATGTTTGAGTCTTAGCATTAATATTAAAACTAAATTAATGTCTGCTGTCTCTCCTTCATCTCACTCACCTCCCCTCCCCTTCCCTCCCGCTCCTCCACTTCATCCCCTTTTTTCTGTTTCCTCTGTAGGACAGTAATGCTGGCTTTCCTCTCTCCTCTTCCTTCTCTTCCTCCTCCTCCTCCTCTTCCTCTTCTTCTTCCTCACCCCTTCTGTCTGAGCCAATCCGAATTGCCCTGTCGTGACAGGAAGCCCAGCCGCCAGCGAGAACAGCCCGTCTCTGCGCTTTCCACCTCACTCGTTTAGGACTGTGGTGTTCTCTGCTCCTCTCGTTTTTGATTCTTTTAATTTATTTTGCTTCTTTTCCTCCTTTCTATTTTCCCCCCTATAAGGCATTTATTTCTTACCCCCCACTCTCTCTGTCCTTGTCTTTGTTTCCCCTTGATGTTTCTTTGACTAACTAATTAACCAAGGGAGCGAGGCAGAGGCAGCTAGACGTGATTTAGAGGCTTTTGTCCCTCTGATACAAAAAAGCATGAAGTGTGTAGTTTTGCTAAAGATTAAAGGAAAACCGCGGATCACCTGGATGCGTTTGGTGACACGGTATGATGAAAATAATATGTGAGTGGCATCAAACTGGAGTCATTTAGTTTTTCTAAAAGTTTAAGGCAATGAATCTCTACGACAAACAATTTCTTAACAGGGTCGCTCATTCTTGCACTAACAACATTAGAGGTGCAATATGTCTGAATTTTTACGAAAATTAACGAAAAACATGAACATCAGTTTGCATGCTCAACAAGATGGCCCCAGCAATTCCCACTACAAAGCTCCTGGGCTAGCGGTGTAAATATCAACACTCCGCTGGCTGCATGGCTTACCGAGCTAACTAGCTAACGGCAGTGAGAGTTGGTAGCAGTCACTCTGGTGATATGCCGCCCCCTATTTTGCATACGACTACAACAGGGTGGCCAATTCTTACATATTGCACCTTTAAACCTTGCTAAAATGGACCAATGGGAACACTCACTGTTGCTTACCACTAACCTTGATTGCTGCTTGCTAGCGCATTTGCTCGTGCTAAAAATTTACTGTGGTTTGATTATTAACTTCTTATGCACTCTGCCATCTATTAATGCTTCCAAGTGATCAAAGAGTCGTCCTGTACTGAACTGTGATAGCACCAGCAAAACGATCACGCAGATATTAGCGTCAGATTCAGAGATAACGACACCACACTGCTGACATCCGCGTCCGACCTTTGGCCACGTTTGTACCTCAAAAGACTTGAACCACCGACTGGAGTCTTCCACTGCTCTTTCACACAAGCATTAGCCACTCTGCTCATTCACACCTATGCAATCATTCGGAGTGAGCGTCGCGCCATGAAAAGGTGCTTTTGTTTTTCTTTGATTTAGCGTCTTTGGTAGCAGTGTCCTTAGCGTTAGCATTGCCTGGTATGTTCATGTACTGCAACTACAACGTGCCTCACTCTTGTCTGTGCATTAAATGTAAATAAATGATCATAGAACTTATAATAAAGGGAGATTTTAACATGCTGATGTGTGAAGTGTTTACTCAGACGCTCCTCTCGTGATTGCACGTGCTTGTGTCGTTTGCACGCCCGCATGTTTGCCTGTCTTCATGCGTGTGCCGCGCGCTGTAGGGTGTGCTGACCTGATGACGCTGGACACCATGACGCCTCAGGAGAGGAAGAGACAGGGTTACATCCACGAGCTCATCCAGACCGAGGAGACCTACGTGGATGACCTGGAGCTGGTTCTAGAGGTACAGACAAACGCATATTGAGAAAGTATTTAACTTTTCTTCAGACTAGACCCGCTGGGATTGTTTACAGTGTTTAATTTTCCTTTCTTTTTTGTCACTCAGGTCTTCCACAAGCCAATGTCTGAGTCAGGCCGTTTAACAGAGGCTGAGATGGGAATGATCTTTGTTAACTGGAGGGAGCTGATTATGTGTAACACCAAACTGCTCAAGTGGGTATTCTACACCGTCTTATGAGCCATTCTGGTAAATGTTGTGAATGTACTCTGCTTCTTACAACACTGGAATGGAAGCTAAAAGGCAGAACTAAATGCTGACGAAAATATATATATATTTAAGTGGAAAAACCACTGTAAAACATCAACATTTGATGTGTTTTAACTGGTTGTTGTTGTTATTATTGTGCACTGCCAAATTCTTTGGCTGGGAGGCTTTAATGCAGAACCTGAGTAAGTCTAGGATTACATTTTAAGGTATAAAAATGTAGTGTAGTAGCAGTAAAATATATGAAGGTTATAAAGCAAAAAAATTGTAAAGACAGAAAAAAGATGTAGATGGCAATAAAAGGTATCACAGCAGAAAGTATAGGAGGACACTCGCCCAGTCTTGTGTGCCCTCATAGGACCTTATAAAAAATGTAATGAATAAAAATGTAAAACAGGTGTGGTGGGTAATGTTTTTCATCCCGTTTGAACCAATTTAAAAAGGTCATTTTGCAGTCGCAGTTTGTTGTAAAGACAGTGAAGTATCATTAAGTTTTGTGTGAAACCGCCCAGTGAACTACGTCTTCTCGTTAGTTACGTGTCACCAGCACCAACATGGCCACCAGAAAAAAAAGTAATAAAAAAAGGGGGAAAATCACGACGAGTCTGATCATATTGACAGTAAAGTGAAAGGAGAGGTGGTCAGTTTTGTGAGCCAGCTAATGAACGGGACCAACGACGAGGTTTCAGTTACGGGTTTCTGGAGGAAGTCTCTCTCATGCGTCTGTTGGGTGTTCAGTCTTTTTATCACGTAGTTTCAAAGTCTTATAAAAGTGATTTAGATTTACGAATAAGTGCGACTTTCTCGAGTGGAAAAATGAGCTTTTAAATTAACCAACATCGTGTGTGTAATTCATGGCACAAATTATATGGCACATTAACCACCATTCACTTTTTCTAAAATAATGTCCCTTGGTGGTCCGCTGGGAGGGGAAGGACTGGGCCTCCCTAAAAAGACAAAGCAATTGCATAAAAAGAAATAAGAAAAGAAATAAGAAAAACCATAATATATATTAAAAAACAAAGCTACAGCACCAGTTCAAGCAGTAAAATATGCATATATATATAATCAAGATGTAACAACGATCATGTTTTACATTATCTTCATTCCAGGGCGCTGCGTATGCTTAAAAAGACAGGAGGGGAGAACATGCCGGTTCAGCTGATCGGGAACCTGTTGGCCGCTGAGCTCGCCCACATGCAGCCTTACATCCGCTTCTGCTCCTGTCAGCTCAACGCCGCTGCCCTGCTGCAGAGCAAAACCTACAACCACCCAGAGTTCAAAGACTTCCTCAAGGTACGAGTAATGGATGAAGACAAACATTGGTTCTGTGAGATGCAATAAAATATTAATGCATCCAACTCTCTGCCTCCTCTTGAGCAGAAGATAGCCACAAACTACCGCTGTAAAGGAATGCCGCTGTCCAGCTTCCTCCTCAAGCCCATGCAGAGGATCACACGCTACCCCCTGCTCATAAAGAACGTAAGGAGAAAGCTCTCGCTGTGTCTAATTATTCGTGAATCTATTACTTTTTTCTCTAATCCGCCTCCTTTCCTTCAGATCCTGGAGCACACTCCAGACGGTCACGCAGACCGCAGCCCGCTGAGAGAAGCCCTGGAGCGAGCCGAGGAGCTGTGCTCTCAGGTCAACGAGGGGGTCCGGGAGAAGGAGAACTCGGACAGGCTGGAGTGGATACAGAGCCACGTCCAGTGTGAGGGACCTATCGAGGTAAACACAGTCGCTCTGCACTTTGTTTGCAGCTTCACTACACGTTCCCATCAGAATTTATGTCGTCTGGTACATAAAACAAATGCACGCACACACACATACACAAACACACAGCAGCGATGCCAGGAAGCGTTTTTCACCAAAGCACTTACTGCACTTGACAGTTTCCCTCCTCTCCTACACTCCTTCTCCTCAGTCACGCCTCGCTTTCCTCCCAAACTCTCTTTCAGCACTTGGTCTTCAACTCGCTGACTAATTGCCTCGGGCCTCGCAAGCTGCTCCACAGCGGTCGGCTTTACAAAACCAAAAGCAGCAGGGAGCTCTGGGCTTTCCTCTTCAATGATTTCCTCCTCCTCACACACAGCGCCAAACCCTTCTCCTCCTCAGGACCAGACAAGCTGTTCAGCCTCAAGACCAGCATCCAGCTGAAGATGTACAAAACGGTAAGCATGAGGCACTGTTTTTCCTCAGGAAATAAATACCTTTGTTGTGTTTAAATACCACTTTGCTTATTTATGAAGCAGCATTTTTTACAGTTTTACCTCTCTCTGTCATCATTTTCCTCTCCAGCCACTGTTTCTCAACGAGGTCCTGGTGAAAATGCCAGCCGACCCGTCCAGCGACGAGCCGCTTTTCCACGTCTCGCACATCGATCGCGTCTACACACTCAAAACCGAGACCTTGAATGAGAGGTAGCCGTGCACGTTGACACCTTCACACACTTCACCAATGACCTAATCACGCCGTGTACAAGAGGATTTACTGTGTGTATTTATTGTGTCTCTAGGACAGCATGGGTCCAGAAAATCAAAGCAACGTCTGAACATTTCATAGAGACGGAGAAGAAAAAGAGAGAGAAGGCTTACCAAGGTAAACTCTGACTACGTGTGAGACATTTTTCTCACTTGTGAACAGATGGTTTTAAAATGTCCTCACATAGCAGCTGACAGTGGACGACCCGTTACACCACAGTGAAAATGAAATCATATTATTTTCAACACCTTATTGTTATTATTCTTATTGATTAAGCTCCCGTTAAGTGTAATTGGTCCAATTTTCTTCAGCGCAGGTCTGTGTGTGCTCATCTCTCTGCCAAACTGTAGTTAATAGTAAATTAAAGTTCAACAAGATTGAAGAACAGTTGTAGTTTTCAAGTGATGTATGGGAATCTTGCAATTCATGTTCCTGCAGAAGCCTTCTTACAAAAGTTAAGGAAGAGGGCTTTTAATTTGAAATGGATACAGGAAGTCTTGAATTTGTATGAACAGTGTAGCGCAGTGACTAAACAGGGCAAACAAGGTGGATCCAAACGGGGTAGCTAATGAGAATTATAAATGACCTCCTACTTCAAGTACAAGACTGCGTCATATAATATGTAATATATAATTCTTTATTCGCTACATCGGCTGTTTAAACTAGAACCCTCTGTAATGGAGTGAGTACTGTAGGCCCTCATCTGACGTCTGTGTGTTTTCTTTAGCTCGTTCCCTAAAGAGCAGCGGTATTGGCCGACTGCTGGTGACCGTCGCTGAAGCCCTGGAGCTCAAAGCCTGTAAACCCAATGGTAAGGCCTTGTGACGGAAAACACAGATCCTGTCCATCCGTATCAGTGTCTTTAAAGAGATACTTACATGATGTATTATTTCTCTCCAGGTAAGAGTAACCCATACTGCGAGCTGACGATGGGGGCTCAGTGCTACACCTCCAAACCGGTCAGCGACACCCTGAACCCGAAGTGGAACTTCAACTGCCAGTTCTTCATCAAAGACCTCTACCAGGACGTCCTGTGCATCACCGTGTTTGAGAAGGACCAGTTCTCACCAGATGGTCAGTGGATGAGACACACACCACAGTGATGTTCACACAAACAGAATGGATTATTAGGCTTTTTAGTCCAATTTGTCCGGTGTGTACAGGATGAAGGAATCATTCCAGGTTTTGATGTCTGCTTCACTTGTTTTTACAGATTTAAAGTGACAGACGCTCCTCTGTCAACTATTTTTTTTTTTATGTATAATGCTTGTCCTTTTTTCTGTATTCTGTCTGTGTCTTAACTCTAAAAGTGTTTGCAGCTTTGAAATAAGCACTGCCTGTCAGCTGAGGGTTGTAGTGCAGATAGTGGTGATTCTAAAGTCTGAAGGGGCGCTTGGCATAAAACTCCCAGAGAGCCCCTCCAACCATTATGTTATAAATCATCATAAATCAATGAAAAATTGATAAAATCATTGTTTTTATTTGAATGTTCACATTGTTTTCTGCCTCTTTTAGATTTTATGGGTCGCACTGAAGTTCCCGTGGCCACCATAAAGAAAGAGATGGAGAGCAAAGGGGCTGCGAACCGTCGCCTGCTACTGCATGAAGTCCCCACTGGAGAAGTTTGGGTCAAACTGGACCTGCAGCTGTATGAGCCAACCAAATGACAGAGCCAGACACAGCCCAGGCGCACACGCACCACTTTAATTTTATAGAAAGGAGGAAGAAGATATTTTACATAATGACTTACAGCCACACACTTGCCTCGAAGTGCCTATTTGTATCAGTGGATGTGTTGCCTTAAAAAAAACTTTTAATTTTACCACCAATGCCTTGTTTTTTCCCTGAGCCACCGAGACAGAAAGTGAAGGAGATTTTGCCAAAATATAGAATGACCTCAGAAGTAGCCATTTATTGTAGAAAAAGGGTGTTCTGTGATCATCAAACCAGCTGAAAGCTGAATATAATTGCCAATTTTTCTTTTTTACCACTTGGAAACGCGACCACACAAACCTTAAAATGTAACCAGCTGGATTTGTTAAATGATTGAGTTTTGCAGTCCTCATATTAACAAATTCTCACACTTAATGGAGATATACAGCCGGTCCAACATGTCTTTATTTGTCTATATGAAGACATAACTCACAAATTCTGTTATTATTTCACCTGGAGCAGCTGCACACTGCCACACATATCTATATCAATGCTGTATATTTGAAATGTTGCACACTACTGTATAATGTCATACACACCCTGTGGTGTAACTTTGGGGTTTTAATGTCAAGTGTGCTATTAAATCCTGAAAATGGCATCAATAAATTGTACATACAGTAAACGTCTTGTCTTTGTTGTGGGTGCGTGTCACTACTTTTGAGGTAGAAGTGGATATACATGAGGATTCGTGGTAAACCTGGATTTTATTCGGACGTAGACGAGGACTGATGTAAACTTGCTGGCTGCTGTCGACTTGCACATCTGGAGAAGAAGCAGCTGCTCTGACGGCACCTTCCATCTGGTGCGGCGGTTGCTCTGATGTGGTACGGTATGGTGTCGAGCCTGCATGAGACACATTTGTGCGACATTACTTTTCACCTATTATTCACTTCCTCTAAAATCGCTGTGATAGTTAAGTGGTGTCGTGTCGCAGCTGTTAATCGCCAACACCTTATGTCTTTACCTGCTGGACTTCCATCCTCCAGTCTCATCCTTCGCTGGAGATGCTGAGGCTGCATAATTAGACGAGGCCTGTCGGAGAACGTCTGCCTGAGACGCCGCAGACTCACTCAGAGGACGATTACTCTGAGGCGGCTTGTATTTACACCCTAAAACGGAAGGGAGATTAGTTTATAATTTGAAGGGTGATTTAAAAACCATCACAATCCGTGTGAAACTTGACATCTAATTAGGATTTACAATTACAAGTGACAGTAATGGGATAATTATGCATGCCAAGCTACTATTTAGCTCAAATGCCTAACTAATGTAACAGAAGCATAAGTGGAGAGGAGACAGAAAGATAATAAGATGACTCAGTAATGTGGATTAAACGGTAATACTTTAAAGGTGTAATATGTCAAAATTGGCCACCTGTCGAATTCAAACAAATAGGGGGCCACATGTAGTAGAGTCACCGCTAACTGCTGTTAACTGGAGCTTCAGTAGATATCTCTGCAACTCTGTCATGACGTTGAAACTATTAGTTTTAAACATTCTGATTACAATTGAGGTACATTTTGATTGTTTTCAACTACAATTTTACATATTGCACCTTTAAGTTTGCTAACATTAGCCACCAGAAGCTACTGGTCATATGAGACCAAATAAGGCTGTAGTGGCAGCTTTGTATTGCTCACGAATACGACCTTTCGTCCAACAGAAATGTACCTAATCCTTAATTTCCCCAAATTTAAGAGGAATGGTCTGTGGATATGTCAGCTCAAACTCAAAGGACAACATTCATTATAGGTCCGACATTTCATTTTGGTTATAAATGGAAATACCTGCTTCACAAGAACAGGCTCTTCTCTTTGCCTTCTGGCTTTCATGTAACTGAAGGTAAAATGGGTCTTTGAAGTCGGCTGCACTGAGCTAGGAACAGAGCAGTGGACATATTGTCAGTGAGAGACACATTTTGATAACTTCAATATGCCTAAAGCTTTTCTTTTTTGATTTATGAAATGAAATAATTAAGTCACAAATAATCACCTTGAGGAAGTGTGGCGTTTTGATGTTGAGAAGGAAAGGGTTGTATTCTCTTAGATCATATGTGTCTAGAAACACAAACCCCTGAAGATGAAATACATAACAATTAGGTTTAAAAGTTCAACATCTTTAGCATGAGTTTCATCTGTATTTGTAATAATAAGCAAAGCACAAAGGAAAACATTTGTGTGAATGGTCATACAGAATTAAAAAGCATCTCATTAAACATCAAGGCAAAACCTGCCTGTAGTAGCAACATGAGGGATAATTTACTGCTTCCAAAGCAGGACTGAATGGTGGGATTACTGTTACCTTGGCGTTGCAGTGGTGGATGTAGTGACTGTATAAGCTCTGGCGTATTTTCAGCTCCACCGGGCTACAGCTGGACACGTGTTCCTCCACCCTCCTCTGGACGGGAATCCATACACGCTCAGTCCAGCGCTTGTGCTGCAGCTCCCTTCGCCTCAGCTCTGCCACATCCCGCTGGCTCAGAAACCTCTCCAACTCCTCCATGAAGGCACATTTCAAACAGACACAAAGGTTGATGTGTTGCCTTGTGAATGTGCCATCAGCCTCGAGAATAGCTACAGAAACCATAAATGGTACAATGTTGGGCATCTTACCTTCACTAAACCATTTCCTGTATCCAGTAAAGGTTGGATTATTTCTTTCACCTGTTGATTTTCAGCCTCCAACTTTGCCTAAACACAGTGTTGAAAAAAGTATTCAACATTTTTCTGAACCAGGTTTTTTTATTTGTTTGTTTGTTTTGAATTGCCAATGAAATGAATGAATCCAAATACTCTACTTTGGCTCTGTTGCAGCATGCAGTCTGCAAATTCACCAAAACCCTTAAAGTCACCAAAAATGTAGTGAAGTATAAAGTCGCAGAAAATGGAAATACGCAACTAAAGTACCACTACCTTAAAATTGTGCTTATGTTACTGTTACGTTTGATCTGTGCCTTATCAAAAACACCTCATTTTTTGTGCTGGTGTGAGTTTGCTTGAGTGTAATACCTGCAGCTGTCTGAGGGAGGCGTGAGAGAGCCGGTCCTGTCTGGTGCTCGGCTGTGACCCAGACGGCGAGGCCTCGTCTCCTTTCTCTGCTCTTACACATTTAGAGGTGCTCCTCTTCCTCGCACTCGGCTGAGACCGGCTCATTCTGCTCTCTGTGGCGTCCCTCGAATCTGCCATGTCCTCCTGAAACACCAGTGGGGTCAAATTCTGTGACACTCATCTTCTGTTACTGTGTCAAACAACAAAACCTGCTGTGGTTACAGTTTACAGTAGGCACTTTTGATTTTTCGTAAAAGAAGAGTGTGATACGATTTGAACATAAATTGCAGAGATCAATATGGTCTGTAAAGCTTTTGGAAATCCCAGCTGGAGTTCACAGACAGACAGACACAAGCATGTAGGCGAACAGAGGCCAGCACAACAGGCACAGACGGATCACGTCACCACCTGGAAACCTGATCTGCGTCTCATTGTTACGCAGACACATATGGTGGGACATGTATGTCAGCGCACTCTAGGGATTTCAAAAATAACTTTGCAATATTCAAGTACAAAAAATGCTGTGCTCGTTGTGTGTTTGTCTGAGGTAACACCACTGTCTCCATATGCGGGGCATGGACTCCGGATGTCACCTGATCCCACACCAGGCCTCTTTTTTTTCTATTGTCCTGAATTAATAGAGGATTACGGTGGCTACCGTATCTGTCTGACAACAACCTGAAACCTTCCCATTCATCTGTCGAAGGACAGAGATTCCAGCAGTGTGCATTCAGAAACAAAGGGAGGGCAAAGTGGAGCAGCCAAGCTTTCAGACAAGCACTGTAGCTCCACAGCCTCCCTTACACCAAGAAGACCGGTGATAAATTGTTAGCTGGCAAGAGATAACAGTTTCACTGCCTTCACTTTTACAGTAAAGGCAGTAAAGTGAAGATAACCCTCTCACTGCTTAATAAATCTCCTTTATAACTGTTGAAGTGCTGTTGGAGAGTCAATTAAAACCTTATTGTTCATGACTGCCAAAGGTTAATGATTAATTAGGCTGCATCCAGCATAAAAAACATTCACTGAATACTGGGAAAATAAGTATATGTGCTGAAAATACTTGTTATGATTCATTTAAAAGCTTGTTCTTAGTGTAATGTACACTGTTTGGTGTTTTGTTTGTTTTTTACCTCTGATTTCAACAGGCTGACAGGTAAAGGTGTGTGGAAGATGATCACACCACAGACAGGGTTCTTCTTCTTGGGTCTCATCCCTAAATCACGAGAAAATACATAGTTTTGAGACATCAGTGAGAACTAGCTTACAGGCTAACTGTCAGTAGCCTTACCTGAATCTAAAGTTAGCTAGCAGTCTGAAGTGCTACAGTCTAAATATTACCGTATCAATGACAAGTTGATAAGAGCAGTGTTGCATTAATTGAATTAGATGCAATCGAAACAGTGCCTTCTAATGTAGAATTTACCCGCTCGTCACCACAGGAATGTTGCCGTTTCTTACCGTTGTTGACGTTGAGGACGCGTTGGTCAGACGTTCCTTTGGAAAAACGCGAAAAATTAGCTTAAAACTGACTAGAACGGCCTCAGTTCTGGTGTCAAAAGTTTACAAAGTGAAAGCGCAGGTTGTAATATTTAACACGCGTGTCGTCAGCTAGCTTTGTGTCCCCTTCTGAGTAGTTTGAGTTCAGAAAAGAAGAGTTAAACAGAGGGAGATGCCGTCCTCCTCCTCCTCCTCCTTCAGGTGTCCTGCAGTCTGAAGGTTTTTCCGTTGCCATGACAGCGACGCACAAGCACGTTCAGCGCGAGACACGGAGCTCAGCCTGAAAGTCCTCCAAAATGAAAATAATATAATATAAATGTAAAAGTATTTATATGCCCCTGTCTTATGTATTTATTTACTTACTTATTTATGTTATTTATGTTTCGTTATTTATTATTTATTTATCTCATAATTTTTAGGTTGTAAACATTTTTATTGTATGTCTTTCTCACGCTCAGTTTAGTTTATGTTTATATCTATGAACATGTTCATGATGTGCCTTTTTGACTGTGTGGTGTCAGTGTTAATTAAAAAAAAGTTTTTAAAAAATACAACAATATATTTTTTTAAAAGACGCGGACCTCAGCCATGGTTAAATAAGAGTCCTTAAAATTTAGCATGGAGCAGATTTCTTTTGTGACAACTTCTGACACATTTAGTCAAAACCAGAAATTATTAGTTAAAATAAAAAAAAAATTTAAAAAAAATCTTGCAACATTTTCGTCTTCGTCCAATCAACCAATTCCCCCCACATGAATGATACCAATCTTAATGTCTTTGATTTAATTTCTGTTTATTCACTCAAATAGCAAAATCTACACTGACGGCTCCTACCTCGTCTGGCACTCACTCTTTGGCACTGGTACTGTCCAATCGATCTAACCCGATCGCAGCCATGGGAGTACACACATGGTGGCTGCATGCGTGCGGGGAACTAAATTACACTCTCTCATAAAAGAATGGATTGACATCCAATCAATTTATATCTAAAGATATCAGGAGTGAGGAAGAGAAAATATACATTTTTCAAAATGCAATTATTGCCTTTAATATGCGATTGTGCAAAGAAAAAATATTCAAAAACATAAAAAAAAAATAATAATCTAAAAATGTCTTTAATCATCCGGTAATTCCTTGATTGCAATGTTTATTTCCTGAGGCAGAGAAGTGTCAGTAGGTGCAGCATGTTGCAGAGTCTGCTGCTCTTAATGCGCCTGTCTACACCTCAGATGCACTTTCAAGGTGTTCCGCAGAGGCTGCAGCACTCCGACACCTGCGGAGTAAGAATGCGACTACTTAATGTGCAGGTATTAGCCGCGTAAAGACAGGGCAGGGCAGGGCTTGGCCAGATCATAACTCGGGATTTTCACTGCTTTCTTTCTTTTCGTTGCCGGGCCCAGGACAGGGGGGAGGCTACATGGATTGGTGGACGTCGCTGGCAGCGAGTATTGCCCTGCTGTGGATTTTCTGCTTTATAGACGGTAAGAGGGGGAAAAAATGTGTTTGATGGAGATCTGGGAGGTTTTCAGGAAGTTTGTGGGCAGAAGGATTTGACCTTATGGCGGAGACAGCTGACAGAAGAAATACAGCTATCTCTCTGCATTTAAAAAAAAAAGGCTGTCTACCTGTGTTACTTTCTGGATGAGGAATATTTATCCTTGCTGACAGTTTTGCAAATAATTCATTATCCATTAGGCTAAAATCTGAGAATGAGAGGCGCACTGGGACATCTCGGATCAGGAAATCATTATTATGCAAAATTGTACTTCAGAATGAACGCTTCTCCAAAGACTTTTGACTTTGTATTTTTTTAGAGTAAGTCTGTGGTAAGAAGGCTTGATTTATGTATTGATTCGTAAAGTCTTGTTCCTTTTAAAACAGGTTTTTGCGATAAGAAGAAAGATTTTCATCTTTGCCACTTTTTAGACCCATTACTTTCCAGGTGCTGAGGCCTGATTGTCTAAAAGGTAAAATCTTTGCAAAAGTGAAACTTCAATAGAAAGAAATGTAATTTAACCTAAAGGATTTTGGACAGTGGTTATTTATTCAGAAGCTGGGTCTCGTGCTGAAGGCAGCGCGTAATGACGCGCCGAGCCTCCCCGCTGTGCGCCCTGGTCAGCTGATAGACTCCACCGCCGCCCACATTGCTGGAGCGCAAACTTTAATCCAGTGGCAGACGCTGTTTGTAATGGTTACTGACATTAGCCACGGTGTTAAATTAGACTCGAGCTGACCCCGTTACCCTCTTATCTCCAGGCAATGCCGTGCTTGAGCTGCGGCTGCTCTTCCACGCTCTCACCAAAGCTGCTTGCCACCTGTACCTGGCCCTGCTCCCGCTGCGCCGAGCCGCCACCCACTTCGCCGACTGCGCGAGGTACCTGATCAACCATGCCCAGCAGAGCCCCTCTCCCCACGGCTACCACCACCAGAGCCAGCCGCTGGCCAGGAAAGGCACGCTGCACCTCCTGGAGGGCATGTGCGTGGTGTGCGAGACGGTGCCCAACCTGATGGGCGCGGCGCTCAGCTTGGGCGCCGCCTTCTGCCACATGATGCAGGGAGCCTTCTACGTCCTGGCGGCCACGCTGCGCACCATCCAGGTCAACCTCTTCTCCCAAATGAACGGCGAGAAGGACAGATGGGACAAAGAGCGGCACAGAGCCAAAGAGAGCGAGAAAAAGCTAAATTCTAAAGTGTTGGAATACATCTCGGTGTTCTGTCAAGACCCTGTCAGCGCTTTACGCATTAAAGTTGACGTACCACCTGTCTATAGATAATCTTTGTCCATTGTATAACAGTATCCAGATTAAATGGCACATAAGAGGCCTTTCTTCTAACTGCTGAGGAGTTACAGGTGCAGGCAGAGGCGACAGGAGGTCGAACTCTCACCTCTGGTTGTCACACGCTGTTGTCGAGGGAATAGAAGCAACACAAAAGATATTTAAGAATGAAGAGTTCAAGAATCTATGGTGCATTTTGTTACATTTGTTTTACATTTATTGTAAAGAAGTTAAAATAAATGTCTCAAACTTACAAAACTTCACATCTTTGATGGGTTATGGTATTTTACATTGTTATGGTACTTAGGTTTTTACAGGTACATTAAAGGCGCAGTACATAAGAATTGCCCACCTGTTGGATTCACACTCCAAACAGACAGGGGGCAGCATTTCACCAGGGTAACCGCTAACTGCTGCTAATTGTAGCTGGCGGTAGCTAGTAAGCTCAGTTAGCCGTGCGTCTAGCGATCTTATAAGCCGACTGACGTTGTTGGACAATCAGCTCTTGAGGTATAAACTGGCTGTAGGCTAGCTGGTTAGCATGCTAATGTCAATTTCTGAATGTTTTGAACAACAATTCTTACATATTGCACCTTTAATGTCCATACAATTGGTAACATTTTTATAATCATCATTAATAAAAAAGGTAAGTTTACCATTAATTAAACTTTAATCCAAAAGTTATTTCACCGTTAACAAACATTGAACTACTTTAAAAATAATTTAAGCAATTTTTGTTTGTAAAAATTGCAACTGATGTCCATAAACTGGACAACTGCTTAATAAATGTTTTTTTTAAAGCACGTCATTAACAGTGAAATAACTATTAAAGGAGACTTATTATGCTTTTATATTTTTTTTCCTTTCCTTCAGTTTTTTTGCCAATGGGAGCTCCCCTCTCCCACAGAAAACACTGCTTCTGAAACGCCTCGTCAGTAGTCACGCCTTTAATTTCTATGTCACCTTGTCACACATTTGCATAATTTATGCCTGTATTCATAAGGGAAGTGAAGCTAACTGGAAGCTTAAAACACGACAGAGATGAACCAGAGGCATGAGGAGCGGTGCAGGCTCAGGCGTGTGTGAGCCGACCAATCGGAGGGGGGCAGCCTTAAAGAGACAGGAGCTATAAACCAAGCATTTCAGGGGAATACAGTGTGCAGCTGAAGTGTTTTCTGAGCATTAAAGCATGTAAACCTTTTCTAATGGTAACCACAGATAAAATGATGAACCTGAAAATGAGCATAATAAGTCTCCTTCAACTAAAGTTTAACTATAAATATAACATAATGCTAACGATGGTTATTATAAAGTGTTACCATACAATCAAAAGTGTCATTATTCAGTGTTAGTAACTAATTGCACTTATTATTCCTGAAATCGAGCTGATTTAATTGATCATTCACTCAACTGATTAAAGATATCACCCGTCTCTACATCTCTACAGAAAAACATACCTACACAATATAACTGATTATAGTACAGTCATGGTTCAGTATCTTTAGCCACAGGCATCACTAGTGCATCAGTCATACATACGTCTTTTCTTCATCAGCCTGCTCTGATTACAGCAATCAGCACTACCGTCACCTTTAGGCCACCATGTCAGCTGTGTGTAGCTTTATCTTAGCCCGGTCAGATCTGAAAGGGATGGGCGCACGGACACAGAGAGATTAAGGTAAAAAACGTAGAGAGTGGAACAGCGCCAGGTTTAATTCAGGCCGCCGGCGCCCAGGATAGAAAGTGTTTTGTCTGAGTGCAGAGTGAAGGTTCTGCACATCGACTGACAGCTGCACGAAGGCACAGAGACGAGAACAAGTGAGGTGAGGAAAGGAAGGAAGGCCGAGTTCACAGAGGGGTTAACAGGCCCGTGAGCTGACACCGAGGATGGATCCGTTCCAACGGAGACTAAAGTCTTGCGTCAGGTGGAGTCTGGAGCATCTGGGGAGGGATTTTCCCAGCTACAGCGAGGGAGGAAAAGGAAAAGAAATCCCCTCAGGATTTGTTGGCAGCCGTACACAAGCAAAGGGCAAAAACAAAATCTCAAACACATGGCGAGGTTATTTAAGTAGGAGCGTTTTGAAAGGCTGCAGCGCGACTTCCATCAAAGGTGTCATCTATAAATATGAACAGAACGTTATCACAACTTACAGAGTATGTCTCCGATTCTTCTGACGGCTGCTTTGTCCACTTTGTGTTCATTCTGCTCAGACCTGACATGAGGAAACACAGTGCTGAGATGTAACTGTAATCACTTCACAATATTTATGCAACAGCTTAAATTACTAGTTACTTTACACAAAAACGCAAGAGTTTCAAAATTCATCTGAACCAATTTGTCCTCTGTACTGTAATAATAACAAATAATACATTTTATTTAAAAAGGTGCCTTTTCATGGCACTCAATACACTTCATACACTGATAAAAATCAGTCCTGTTAAGATAAACACATTCAATAATGTACAGCTCTGTTAAATCAGTTATTTAGTTCAGAATGAGCATTTTAATTCATTTTGAATGACTAGTTGAGCAAGTAGTTGTGCTCGTTGACAGCTTTTCTCGCTATTTTCTGCATTTTTACAAACCAAACAATCAATCGATTCAGCCAAAAATAATCAGCAGACTAATCCATAATGAAAATAATCATTTTATTTTAGTTAGAGACTGACTGATGCTCGATTTTCTGGAGCTGATGTCAATACTCGGTAATACAAAAATTCCATTATGTATAAATCCAACAATATTTACATACTTTCACCTAAATAACGTTTTCAATGTAGGACTTGAACTTGTAGAGTAATTTTCTAGTGTGGAATCAGTACTTTTACTTAAAGCTAAGACAAGGAATATTCATTCTCTGGCTATCTTCCATAAAAGATCATTAGAATTTTATGACTTATCCGTCCTCGATAAGAGAGACTCCGACCAGGTGAAAGGCATTAACAATAATTATTAAATAGCCTTTATTCTCATCCAGATTGGTCATGTAGTTCATTTGGAGGCATCAGTATTAAATTCAGACTGTTTCATAACCAGTTAAAAGTTTGTGTGGTATGTTTTTGACTAAAGGATCCGAGTGCTTCCTGCACCATGCGAGCCGACAGATTAACCAAACAAGTGTCACTCTGGCATCAGAAATACAGACAGCTTATCAAGCACCACAGAGAATGAGCTTAAAACCAAACAGACTTGCAGGGGCTAATCTCGTTACTCACGCCCTCAACTTTGTCACCGTCTCCAGCCGCCGCAGAGCCGACAGGACGTTTTTCTGCATGTCCGAGGACAGGGCCTCGTAGGTGTGAAGCTCACCTGAAACGCACAGAGACGACGATGGTGAGAGCTCATATGAAGTTTGGAGATGATTCTAGAGGTCAGAGGGCGTTTCTGTTGTACCTGAGAGGATGAGATTCGTAGCCAAGTTTCTCACAGCAGGCTGGAACTGCTTCTCAGAGAACACACGGACTGCCTCTTCACAGAGGTACCTGAACATCACCTGGACGAAACAACGGAGGAACATAAACCACCTATATTCACTATTTCAAATGAGACACTGTAGTAAGAGATGAAGTTGTTGATTGTTTCAGAGAACCCCGCTTTGTATATTTAGAGACCGCAAAAAATTGACAGATGCAAAGTGTTCCGATTACGGAATCTGATGATCTTGATTTCAGTGCGTCAGATATATGAAACACACCTTCGAGCATCCGTAGCATGTCATGCCACCATCAGCCAGAACAAGTGTGACCAGACAAACAGCACTTTCTCCACTGTGTATATTAATAGTACATTCACTCATCATCTAGTGTGAACCCACTGTGATGTCACCCACTGGTGTGTGGACTACTTTTATAAAGAGTCGCCATCTCGCTTCATTTGAGCCAGAAGTGACCACACTTGGATAAGACGTTGTAGCCGGGGAGGAGATTCTGATTGGATCCGACTGAGGACATGAGGAAATGCTGTCGCAGTAACTTGTCAACCAGGAAGCACACCCTGCTTTGTCTTTTATTTACTCTGAATGGGATCATAATTGACTAAATAAACATCATGCTGTATTGAAGAGGTGTTGAAACTAGAGCTTAAGACCATAAACTCATTCACAAACTGTTTACTGAGGACAATAAGTAAGTAATAATTTGTATAATATAATATAATAAGTGGAATCATTAGAAATTACACAGATTTTAGGCACTTTGACATTGGCTTCACTTTCTCAGACCCGGAAGCTGCGTCCATATTTTATACGGCCTATACCAACATTTCAATGAAACGCAAACATATATCAAGAAATACTAATTATTTGTATGTTCATATTACATTAATTGGATGATGGCTGATCACATATTTCCATTTTCATTCTATACAGCAGTCAAAAGCTGCTGATAAACAGAACTTAACCTTGACACCTTTGTCTAAATTGTCACTATAATGAGTCATCATTAATATCATTTTTTTGTTTGAAATCAAATAATTATTTCCAGTTAATGTTTTGGAAAATTAATGGGAAATTACAGCTCGGTAAAAATAAGTAGCTGAAGATTTATTTTCCAACACGAGGATCTCGCTTCTGCTTCAGTGCTCATCTTACACTACCAGGAGTAAGATTCTGTTGGAGAAATGCTGAATTATTTGCTTATTCATTCATTACTGTTGCCCTGAGCTACTCACATTTAAATATGTAGGTCTAAAAATACCGTAATCAACTTAAACTAGTAAAAAAAAAGTGTTCTACTGGAGAATAAACTTCCCAAAGGCTGCAAAAAAACACAAATCCCCAGAATAAATTCAGGCGTCATAACCTGAGAGTCTTTGAATTCCCCTTAAGCAGAGTGAATTTGATTTGAATACCTAATAAGTGTGTGGCGTAATCACTGACAAGAAATGTTTTTAAATGAATCCCAACTTGAGACAGAGAAACCTGGACTTTAGCTGGTTGACCCTGCTGAAATAAAACCTTCCTCTGCTCGCCAAGAAAACAGAATCTCATCTAAGCGTGTCGTGCGTTATCACAATCCGAGGAGGCAAAAGTCAAAAGGACCTGATAAGAGTCTATGAAGGGTTGCAGGAGGGCCTGCAGGAAGGACAACACCTCCAGCCCCGCGTCCGACGCCGTCACTTCCTGCTGGCTGACGTGGACCGCTCCGCACTTCTTCAGGAGGAAACACGCCTCTTCAAAGTCCTGAGTAATGAAAACAGACATCAGCAGGCAGATGAACAAAACATCGACAGCACATCCAGGTTGCACACATCTTTGCGAGGGTGTAGTCATGTCACATTTTATTCCCAAGGTTTCTTCAGGGGGTTTAAAGGGACAATAATCCTCCTTACAATCTGTCCTGGGACGCCTCGGAGGAAGCTGAGCCCTGAAAAATGAGATCATTACCTGGGATGACTTTCCCGGAATGAAGATGAATTCGTTGGAGAAGACGTCCTGGAGGAAGCAGAAGAAGGCGAAGAGCTCGTCTGTGAACAGAACCGTGGATCATAATTAAGACAGATGACGGTGGGTTATTTCCGTCAGGACAGAGTTAGCTGAAGAATATGTCACGTCTAACCTCTCTGTGTGCTCTTTGTGATTCGCACGGCTGTTGCGAGCATGGCGGGACGCAGGAAAACGTGCACGGACTGATTCCTGTAGGAGGCCAGCATCAGCATGGACGCCGCCATCTTGGCCACACCCTCCTCCGGGCTGACGGGTCGCTTCCTCGCAGGCTCGTCCTCCTGAACCAGGAAGACGCGCCCGGCTTTGCGGAGGACTACGGAGCGATGGATGGCCATGCTGGATGACATCACATCCGAGTCAGGGACGTGTCCTGCAGGCAAACAGTTTCCGTGTTAAGATTTATTTTACTTTTTTTTAAAAAAAGGGAAGTTTAGAGTTTTAAGGGCTTGAGAACACTTTGTGTTTTTTTCATGTGACACCTGAGACCTGTGAAGTGACACAGTTCAGCGGGGTCCTCTTAGGGTAAGTAACTTACCGTGCATTAATCCACTGAACATCTCCTAAGTGAATCTGAACACTTGTGCCAACACACATTCACCTAATCTGTCTGATCTGTCTCAGGTCGGAGGAGTCTCAGCGTCCCCAGGTGAGACGGATACAGGTACATTTACTCAAGTACTGCGCTTTAAAATGGCAGATTGATTCGTCGAATGCGGTCTGTAAACATTTTCAATTAGCTCCTCCTCTCCGGCTTCACGACGCCCAATGAGCGCTTACGATCTGGCGCCTGGTTGCTGCGATTCTTTTGGGAGTCCCGCCCTTACACCATACAGGTGTGCCGTTATTGGCTGGAGGCCTCACACTCACTCACAAGGTTGACGCCTAGAAATGTTCAGCACGCGCTTCCAGTAGGAGTGAGAGAGATTACTTTTGTATAAGCCTGGACTGAAAAAGTATTCTTTATATGTTATACTTCCACTCCACTGTTTGTAGTATTTACCTACTTTTCAAATTAGGATGTTTACAAAGAAACATACAGTATGAAGAGCCGATACAATATGATGTTTTCTTGTAAACTACCCAACAGTATGAACAAGCAGGGCCGGATCAATCGGAGTGATTTCACAGGGCAGATCTGTATTTTGTATCGGCTCTGGGTGATAATCACGTGTTGCAGTCCCGTACAAAACATTTGAAAATCACCTCCATCTCAAAGCACGGCAACAGTAAAAATCCTGTTTTTACATTAAAATAATCCAATCATACAACAAATAACAGTATAACAGTCCTATGAGATATTATTCTACATCTTGTGTGCATTTCCCTGATTAGACTTTTAACTTTACCGGCAGCTTTAACTTCTAATGAAGCATTTTTACAGTTTCATATTAGTACTTTCAGCTGAGCAAAGGAACTGAATACATCCACCAGTGTTAGTTACTTTTCTATCTGCTTTTGTCTGAGTTCAGTTCACTCATACTGTAATATGCAAACGCCACCTGCTGGTCATTCAAGGAAAAATAAATCTCATAAAAAGGCCCATTGAAGGAGAAAGTATCCCAATCGTGTGCTCAGGACCAACGCAGCTGCATTTGTTTTCACCAAATGTAGTTCAGACACAGTATTTCCAGTAAACGTATCAAACTCATTCATCCGCTCACCCACCAGGCCAGTTCAGGCGAGCCCCGAAGTCCAGCGCCAGCTTCCTGAGCCAGAGGGTTTTCTCTGTGAGCTGGTGCCACAGCAGGCCCTCCTCTGATAAGACCGTGGCAGGAGCCTGGAGCAACAGGCAGGCCATCAGAGACCAGGGGCTGATCAGAGAGCCCTCCTCTTGGATCCGCACCATCAGATGAGCCAGCCAACTCACACAGGCCTGAGCCTCTTCACTGGGCTTCTGGGGAAGATCCCTGTGAATACATGTAAAGGCAGAGAGGAGGTGGAGGAGGAGGTGGAGGAGGAGGAGGACAATACATGACTGCAGGGCTGTAGCTAGTACTGAGGACCCTGACGTCATGCTTTTTGGTAGTATTTGTGCAAATTTGGAGGTTAATCATAACTTAAAGAGGAGATTACATTGTTCTGCTGCATTGTCTAAAACTCTTTAAGGCTCATTTAAATATTTTTGAGACTAATTTTGACTTTATTTGACAGAAAAACTCAAATAAATGTAATTATGATGAAAAGACTTAAAGGTGCACTCAAAAATTAACTAGAATTCCCAGCCCAACTGCAGCCCTATTTGACTTGGATAGATATGTAAATTAAAATGATAAGATTTTTCAAAAATTTTTCTTGTACCTTGGTACGAGGTTGTACTGGCCGCGGTTTATCCGGCCCTCACACAGCTGCCGGACCGACAGCGGACGACCAAAGTTCACATGCATGCTGCCGTAATCCTCCTGGAGCACTTTGGTCGCCTTCAGCAGACCCTGCGCAGAAACGAGCAAAGCCGGGGGGGATGAAGAACATAATCAGCTTTATTCAAACATGAACCCCTCTGACCTGCACGAATGAGTTAATGAGGTTAGAGATTTAAAGAAAATGCTGTTTGCACATACAAAGAAATGGATGAGTGAATGGAAGATGCTGGTGGAGCAGTGACGTACCGTGGTGCTTTCTTTGGGTTTGGGGATACCCAGCAACTCGTGGGCGAGCAGCGATTCCTCCAGCACCCGGTCGTAGCTGATGCTGATGGGGACCAGCGTGATGTCATACACCTCGCCTTTAAAGTAGGGCTCCAGCACCATGTGCATCATACCTGCAGGGACAGGCGGATACTGTAAAAAGTGCAATGCATGAGCAGAAAATACCTAAAATACACTACTCCCACACACAATAACAAAAAATTATGGAAAAATATATATGAAACAAAATAACTCAATATTAAAATGGTTGGAGAAGGATTTCTTTGGGGGAAAAAGGTGGAAGAAAGATCACAATGCCCCAAAATAATCACACACTGTACACACATTAGCATCACACTTACCTAACTTTGGGGTCAAAGACTTCAGTGTGCGACTTCGCAGGCCTTCCACATAAAACTCCAAGGGAGCAAATCCTCTCTACATAAAAACACATTGAACAATCTGAACTGGCCGAAATGTGGATTGTGGAATTTAAAAAAAAGAAAAGGGTGACGTGGCAGATCATTACCCTGACGATAGTTTTGACGTATTCCGACAGCACCGCCCAGTACAGTTTGTCGGAGCCGATGGCGCGTCGGATGAAGAAAGCTCCGGAGCGACGCAGTATCTCTCCCACCAGCTTCATCCCCGCGAGAGCTTCATGGGGGAGAGGAGGGGGGATAAACAGAGGGAGGGAGAAGTGAGCATCATGGTGTTTTTTTTGTTTTTTGTTTTTAACAAAACATGTTCTGTTATTACTTCTATCTTATCCGTAATGTTCTGTTTTTTTTAATTATTATAGATACTTGCGAATTCCTGCAGCAATAACGGGTACGGGGATGTCGTAGCTGAACAGGATGTAGGAGATGGCCAGGAAGTCCATGTAGCTCCTGTGATTGGGCATCAGGATCACGGGACTCTCCTGAACGGCCTGTTGGAGCTGCGAGGTGACGGAAACAGAGAAATCAAACCTTTTATCAACAGCAGTCACTCAGTAGAGAAAACATTTGATTTAACATTCATCTTGAATGTCAGTCCTCTTAATGTTAGAGCGGATTTCTCAAAACAGCTACTTAGAGATAATTTACATGTATTGTATTGTTTATTTCTTATAATTTTTTAAATTGTAAATATGCTTAAACATTTCATTTTTAAGATTAGCTTCTCACTAGTTTGTTATTGGACAGATGCCTGTAAATCTCTTGCAGAGAGTAACATGAATTATGAGCCTACGGCCAGCGGATCATTAGCTTAGCTTAGCACAAAAACTGGAAACGGAGGGAAAAAGCTAGCCCTGCTTTGTCCGAAGGTTACAAAATCCAGGTGTGGTGACTTCAAGGTGTCTTGCTCAGAATGGTTATTTAATGCTAAGCTGACAGCGTTGTCTGTATCTACATATGTATTGCATCCACATAAAAACAGTTATAATCTTCTAATTTCACTCCCAAAAACACTGAACATATACTCCAAAAAAATCCTTAAATTCAAAAAAACCCCTCAAGACATGTTGGCATTCTTAGTTCATGTATGGAAAAACTATGAGGTAATACAACTTTAAATGTTATTTCTATATATTTTATATAATTATGAGTAGAAGTCCATGCAGGTGGTCGTATTTTTGTTTATTTTTATTATGATTATTTTCATTCATTTTTGTCTTTTTAACCGTTTTGCCAGCTATAACACAGACGGGAAATGTGGGGTGAGAGAGGAAGGGTATGAAATGCAACAAAGGTCCCTGACCTAACTATATTTTTGAGAGATTATGAAGCATGAGATTAAACTTCAAAATTATGCGGACGTTGCATTCATGAGTCGTCACTACTGCCTCTTAGTTTACGTCTCACGATTGAAAAACCCAAATAATGATTTAAAGAAAAGTTGCCTAAAGAAGAACTGAAATGCGTCGGGCATCACAGACAATGTCACAATCCTTTAACATCTGCTGTACATGTGTATGAAATGACTACTAGAAGCTGTACAATGCAGTGGACAGTGGACGATATCGTATCAGCACTGAGCAGTAATCTGGTTCTGACCGCGTTGAGTCCCTCCATGTTGACAAGGACGCTGCTGAAGAGCCTCTTGAACACCTTGTTGAGCACGTAGGCCATCAGCCTGATGAAGCCCAGCTGCAGGTTCTGAGACATTTCCTCCAGAATCCCTCGGGCGTCCTCTTTCAGCTCCTCCACCGATGACCCCGTCTCCATGGCGATCTGTCGAGGAATGCGGGAGAAGAAGAAAAAAAAACAAAAAAAAACACCCCACGTGACGACAGTGTGAAACTTCTTCAACACATCTTTTTCTAAATCCCACCCAGTGATACCTCTTTGACCATGTAGCGCAGATACTGGGACTCCAGCACGGCCTTGTTGAGGTCGGCCGTGGAGCAGGACAGGGCTCCTCTGTAGGGGTGAGGGCTGAAGGTCCTGAGGGAGAAGCCGATATCACTGCTGCGCCTCCTCTCCCCCAGTACATCCACAAACTCCTCCTCATCCTCCAGGCCCGCTCTGCCGGAGTCCCTGTACTGAAGAGGAGAAGACAAGCTCATGTTAACACAGAGGTGAGATCAGGATCAGAGAGAATGGAACGGAAACATAGATGGACAGATTAGAAAGATCTTCCGTGGGGGTGTGACTCAGGTATGTGTGAGAGGAGAGGAAGCGAAAGAGAAAATAAAATGCTTTTGGAGAGGTAACCAGCTGCTGCAACCAAGCAGAACACAACACTGACAGAGAGAGAGAGTAACTGAACAAAAGTGTTTGACAGGTTGTAAAAGTGGTGAAATCAATTAAGCACACACAAAAACAAACATGCGAAACAAACAGTTATTTCAAATTTAAAGCCCCCCTCCATTCAGAAAATATGTTTGGCTTGTGACCATGTCTCCATGTCCCATACACTCCTGTTTGAAGTGTAATCAAGTCGCCAGAAAAGAGACGAAACACACGATAAAAGAACGAAAAGTGAATGTGACGGACAAGTCTTTGATTTTCAAGCCAAGACAGATTCTAACTTGCATGAACCCGAGTTCAGGCGAAAGGATCAGGGCCAACATGTGCAACTAAAAACAACCCCTATGCACGCTCTCTGCTGCCGGGGAGTGGGAGGCAACGGCAGGTTTACAAGTGGTGGTGCATTTTGGTGATTTGGATAAAAAGGTCCCTCAAACCGCGTAAGGCATATTAATAGATTCTGGATTTTTCAATTAGAGAGAAGAGGCAGATCTACAATACGATACGATACATACGACACGATAGGATAGGATAGGATAGGATAGGATAGGATAGGATACGATACGATACGATATGATACGATACGATACGATACGATACGATACGATACGATACGATACGATACACTTTATTGTCCCCTCGGGTAAATTTGTCTTGGACTCACAATGCTGCACCCGTAAATGCCACCATACTCTCTATATACTACATAAAACAAAACAGCACCATCTGTGGCAGTCACAACAATAAATTGCACATAACATATATTAGAAAAACACAGTGAAACCATTGCACAATCCCTTCAGTCTCAAGCAGCTTTGTTCAGAAGTTTGACAAAAGCAGGCACAAGTGAAGAGCTCATATTCTGTCTGGAGGACACGTGATGGGTCTTGCTGAGCTCTTTTAAAAGACATTTTTGCACAAATTATTACTCAAAGAAACTTCTGTGCATGTTACCATCACACAGAGATGATAAAGTTCCCTCTCGGGTGCCCTTTCTTATGCTTACCGCCCCCCCTGCACCCTCAAACACCCTGAGTCCGCTGCTGCCTTTTAAACATCTTCTATCCGGTCTGAAGGGGATCTTTATCACCCCGGAGGCTCTTCATCCACTTATCAACCAGAAACAGCACTCATTACCCGCATGCTGCTGCACTCTGCCCCGCTGATGCTGCTGGCTGGTGACACAGCAGCACTAACATGCGTCTAAGTAGGCCAAAGTTTGTGCAGCTAATAGCGCCTCTGCTCCGTCTGTGCGCGCCCCCGTCTACAGCCTCACAACGACGACAGCGAACGCATCACACACATTTCTCTCTATTCAGTTCCGATGGCAGCACTTGCACACACTTCCCTAATCTGCAGCGTTAACTTTTTATTTAAACTATGCGTAAAGAACAAACGCGCCAGAGCGGACTGTCAGGACGCACCGAGTGTCCAGGATGAGAGCAGACCCGGATCAACACACCGCAGACTGTGGTGCCTGTGTTGTCTTACCGTCTCCGTCATTCTTCTCGGGGACAAACAGAGAACCCTCGCAGGTGTCTGTCCTCATCGGCTTTCGTTTTCTTTTTTTTCTTTTTTTCCCGGACTCGAGCTCTGCCTTCGGTGCGCCCCCGCGTGGAGCGCAGCGCCCCGGGGCCCGGGCCAATGGAGACGCCGCGTTTAGGAACCTCCTCCTGCATTTTGTATGAGCGGCTGCTCTGTAGTAACCCCTGAAGGCTCCACTGCAGGATGGAGACTGTGGTGAGCAGGACCAGCAGACTGTAAGAGCAGCTGTGGCAGTTTCTGTTTCTGTGCTGGTAAACTAATCACCAGGTTTCTCTCTTTTACCCCAAAGATATGTGGATAACACCATCAATTATGTATTTATTCATAAAAAATGGCTTTAACTGCAGTGTATCCAGGCATTCTTCGAAAAAACACATTAAAATTGCTCACTGTGGAAGATAAAACATGACCAAGTTCAATAAATAATAAATAAATAAATAATAAATTAATGTTAAATGTTATAGGACATGCATACTAGTTACACTTTTAATCTGGGTCACATAATACAACAAATTTAATCGAACAGGGTTTGTGACTGAATGCTGTTAATTATTGTTTATCATGACCCAGAGCAGAATGACCCAGTGTTCAAAAACAAACAAACACAACAGGACCAAAGCCTCGGCTTATTACACCAGACCATTTTAACATTATTTATAGTTTGTCAGCTGCCTTTTGAATTATAAAGATCAATAAAGAAAAGAAACAGCATCTAAGAATATACAAATGTTATATATGAAGAACCTAAACTCATTTTCATGTACACTCTGGTGCTCATACATACCTCTGTTCTGTGTTTGTTAATCAGCTTTTTTCATTCTTAATTTATCACTGGTGATAAGTTGTGGTTTCTTTCTTGTGACAAATGTACTTATTGTAAGTCGCTTTGTACAAAAGCATCTGTTAACTGCCCTAAATGTAAATGTAAATGTAATACTCTCGTGTTTAAACACAAGAGGAGGAGGAAGAGTTACACTGACGCACATGCACTGATGTACCAAGGCATGTTTATTGAGTTTGATTACACCAATTTAAACAGTGAACTCATCAAAAAAAAAGAAGGAGTGGAGGGAGTAAAAGAAACCAATGATTCATACATGTATGTTTCACAGTTAAGGCAAAGATATAACACACTTTCAGGCTTTTTTTTCTTTTTTTAAAGCTCTTTCATGGAAAGAATAATAACAGTGTCAAAGCATTATGTACACACACACACACACACACACACACACACACACACATACACGTCCTCTTCCATAAACATATTCACGCTACCCTCATTAATGATACTGTTCAGGTCACCATGACTCCTGCTCATTTATGACCTCATGCTATCTGTGGGATTATAACACACAGATACCTTTACAAGTGTCGGCTACTAAGAAACAGGTCAAACATATCGTCCTCTGAAGCTGCAGGCAGTCTGATAAGGAGTTTTTAAGGGAATGGCAGACATGCTACAATAAAAGGGGTAAACAAACAAAGGGTATACGTCGAGCTACGTTTATCAGTCAGTATATAATCAGATGAATAAATAAAATATACTTAATGGCACTTATGGAAACGGGCAGAGGTCTGAGGGAGGGGAGCAGCGATCACTGTGTTACTGTGTGAATAAATTAAAGGACGTCCCATGAAGTCGGACACAGAAATGACATTCGGATCACAACATGTACACACTGTGCGATTTCAATAGAAAAATAAAACATGATTCTCACAGATTTTACGATATGACCATTTTTAAAAACGTTGTGCTTTCTGTTCTCGCGTCGGCAAACAATAAATATTCAGTTGTCAGGATCTCTCGTCCTCTACGCAGTTCAACATCAAGCTACGCGGACGATCATTCACTCATCGAGCGCTCTACTGTCTAACTAATACTGGCTTCAAACAGAGTAATAGATTACACGCACATAGTAAAAGTGAAGCTGCACGTCTACATCTGCGTCTCCATGTGGGCGGAGGGTACGTAACAGTCTTTGATTGAAAAAAGTTCAGCGTAAGAAAATACATTTCTACATGGAGTTTTTTCTTTTTTTGGCACAAGTTGAAGTAACTTGCTCTCTGATTTTTTTTCTGCACAGTGCGGCCGTGTTCTTTATGATTGTGAACAGATGCCGTACGGATACTAAAGGTGCACTACGTAGTTTTGGGGAAGACATTTTAGGATCTTCATTGACTGATTTCTTTATTTTTTTGAGCCCAAACAAACTATCTTTGTCTTCATGACTGAATAAAGTGAATAAACAAACTGACCCTAAAGGACAACACAATTTCAGGCTGTTTTACTTTTATATATGGCGGACCCTGCCACCTTTTGTAGCATCAAACAGTGTTCTGGGGAGCATATTTTCCCCCGAGAACAGCTTGTTTATCCAGATATGCAAAATAATATTTGTATTATGACCTCATTGATATTGTAAATTATCTTCTCCGAAACTACGTAGCGCCCCTTTAAACACAGTTTGCAACAGTCTGAATAAATAGACTAGAAAGTCTAGCTACTGAAAAAGCCGTGAACTCACTCAAATATCATATATGTGCTAAGCTGCCTGAATAAATTACTACAGTTTCTCATATACATACATCTAGTCAGAAGGCTTCGGACGCCATCTTTTCATAAAAGTGCTCTATATATCCATCTTGTGCGTTTAAAGAGTTTCTCTCTCTGCTGTCCATTAAAGGAGCAGCGTCTTCTACAAAAGTCACATCCCACACATGTAGCCATCTGAATGCCACATCTCAAGCACGCCATCAGTCAGTCATGCCGGTCGGTCGCTGCACTCAGCAGGCCACAGATAGTCAGCTGGCAGTTTGCGGAGGTGTGTTTCCGTGGTGCTCCACCCGGGGGAGCTGCTGCCTCCAGTATGTGAAGTGGCTGAAGGTGTCCGAGCAGGGGAAGTCCGAGGAGGAGGCTCGCACCTTCAGGGGGAACACGTGGTCCACCACCTCGCCCAGACGGACGTAACTGTGGAGAGGAGAGGAAGAGAGGGCAACATCAGCTGATATTCACCTGGTTGACTGCTATCAGCCAATCAGCAATTAGGAAGACATCCACCAATTAACAGAGGTGTTTATCTGACGTGTTGGATCAGTGTTCATGAGCTGCTGGCTCGTGACATCCCTGCCTTCAGCTTGTAAGGCTGTGTTAGTTCTTATCTTAAAGGTTGTTTCGTGCTCTCTAATGACTTTAAAGTCGTTAAATTATTTCTTTGTGTGCTCGACAACAACAGCAAAACAAACTACACCAAAAAAAAAGTATCTGTCAGTATCTGCACTGACTATGGCAAAATTTTTATTTTAACCATTGATGTTGGGCCCAGAATTATTTCTTGTCTAGTATTTACGATCATGTAAACTGGATGCAGGACTCACGATGAGATGTTGGTCTTGGCGTGCTCCTGCACCAGCTCTCCTTTAGGGTTCACTGTGAAGATCCTGTTCAGAGGCACTCCGACTTCTTTATAGGAAAACACGTCCTGCAAAATGTACATACGAGTGTTAGTAATGTTTTTGCATCTGGGTCATTCATGCAAGCTTTTAATTTTCAATCAAATAAAAACTCCTGAGTTGGCCTGATGAGTTGATGAACGTGTGCATACCGTTGGTCTGTTTCCAAACGCTGCGTAGAACGGCTGTTGGTTTGGGTAGAAGAGGTTCTTGATATCATTGAGACACTCCACCTTGAATTTCTCCGGCTTCTTCTCGATCACCTCCCTGTCGCCCACAAACAAACACGCCACAGAGACAACAATGATTAAGCAACAGCTCTCTTCTTACATACTGTTATATTACTCTAGTCTGCTAATTTTGAAGAAAAAATAAACGTGTGCCTGTGAGAATGAGATACCTGTGCAGAGCTGAAAAGAGGCTGCTGGGGCTGAGCAGCACGGGGCCCATGGGCAGCATGGTGCCCCTCTCGTTGACCCAGTGGAGGTAACCTCGGGTCATGTCAGCCATGCCGATAGCTCGAGCTGAACAGTACAGGAACTTGTAGCCATTTCTGATGGAGAGAGGGAATAAGCCAACATATTAATAATCAATGAGTTTGCTTGTAAAGGATTTTCAAGTGATTTCTGCCTTTTTGAATTAATAAACGAGCGCTTACTGGCTGACTTTGTGGTAGAGCTGCGCAATGCCCTGGTGAGTCCAGTCTTTCCCCAGCGTGGGGAGGATGTGACCCAGAGTGTCGGACCTGGAATGACATTCAGACGTCTGAGTACAGGCTTTTTCTTTATGGTTAAAACATTTACATCTTTGACAGAAAGAAGACGTGGAAGAGGGAGTGTGAGAGATGCAGTAATGAGAATATAAAGGCCGCCCGTTCATTCTGCCATTTAGTTAAAGGTTAATTCTTGCAGGAAGCTGTGTATTTAATCTAAACGGCCTCAGAATCAACAATGAATGAATGTGACAAATGAAACTGCGGTAAAAAGATCATTTCAGACGACTCTGACATTTTGGGTCCATATTTGATCCATTTTAGCTCCAAACTCAGTTAAATTATGTCCTAAAGGAAGATGTAAAAGTATATATTCACATGTGTGATATACCTGGTGATGGTGCCATCTATGTCTGAGATAATGATCTTGTCGTCCCAGTTCCAGAGGTAGATGGTGCCCTGACAGCGGCAGGTTCCCTGGTACTGAGTGGTCACGCTGAACACAGCATCGTTGGGACCGTCCTGCAGCTGGAGCGACAGCTGTGCCAGACAGAGAAAGAGAAATAATGTATGAGGGGACAAAACGACAAGGATTTACAACTTAAAAGTGACAACGTCTGCAAAATAAATTCCTCACCAGCTGCTCTGATGTCAGTCGGAGTGTTTTCTTATAAGACACGCCTCCTGGTGCAAGCCCATGCTCTGATTGGATGCTGTTGGAGCCCTGGTTGGATGCTCTGTGGTCTTCGTCACTAGAGGAGGACTCTTCTTTATGTCTAGCATCGGACAGATTAATAATGGATATCAGTTAGATGTCAATTAGAGGTTTAGTGCTAATTCGAAGGGATATTTTCTAGCCAGCCATGTTTTGAGGTTCCTCACCTGTTTGCCTGCTCAGCAGAGCCACAGGCCCCACGCTCGGAGGCCGAATCCTGCGAGAGGAAAGAAAACTGAGTACTTAACAACTGACATATAAAGCAATAATCCCAGTCTTTAGGTCTGCAGGTGAAATTACCGATTTGGAGTTGCTGTTTCTGCCTCGCCAGGAGAACCACCACCTCCCTCCTTTCTTGGGCATCTTCTCCTTCATGATGTTCTCCACGGCGGCCTGGAGCGGAGCACACACAGCACCAAAACAAACGGAAAAAAAAACACACTTAAAAAACTGAAGCCAAACCAGGCCGCAAATCAACAAACAGTAACACAGAAACAACAGCGTGTCTGAGGTCGGGATGAGGAAAAAATGGGAGGGTTCAAGCGTTTGACTGAGGCCGAGAGGGAGAAAGTATAGCGGGGGAAAGTAAAAACAGGAAGAGCAATGATTGCCTCGACGTACAGAGCTGTAGCCGAGCACGCCGGTCAGACAACAGAGGAGAAACTCGAAGGCTGAGTGAATATAACTGAGGCAAGAAAACTAACGAATGGATGGAGTGATGAAATGAGAGGGAGAGGAACAGAAAGGAAGACAAAGTTTAACTTTTTCAATTAAAACAGAGGCTCCAATAACAGGACATTTAGATTGCAAGTTTATAGTTTGCAAAATTATGCAGCATAATGAATGTAAGGAGGGGAAGAAGTGTAAGGGGTCCAGGGATGCGAACATACAGGATGCAGTACCATGTTCGGTCAAAAGGGGGGAGTGGTTTTCATGTAACACAGCCAGCCCACAGCTTGAGTTCTCAGTGTCTGCTCCGAGAATCAGTTTCTTACCTTTGGCAGCGGTTTCTGAAAAGCTTGCATAGCCAGCATGAGCGGAGCCGCAGTGCTCCAGTTATAGTACCTGAGGGAGAAAACAACATATGTTTTTATCAGCGCCGTAACTGTCGCAAAAAAAAGAAAAACACTCTGTCAGCCGAATGTCTATGAGCCCAAACAATCCTGCGTAAACTGCAGTTTTTGCTGCAGCAGTAAATCAATACAGCATGCAGCGGATTATAAACTGCTGCTCGGCTATAAATAGACACAAACATGATCTTTCTCCAGGAAGTGGAGTGTCTTACTTGGAGCCAATTTTCACGACCAAGTTGGGGTCGTCGATGATGGAAGGGTTGTCTGCGAACTGCTGGTAAGAGATGATCTTCTCATGGAACTGCTCTGTAAGCACACACACACACACACACACACACACTTCATGTTCAATCTCCCTTTTTCCTACAGCTGACCACAACAGTGTTCGTGCAGTGTCAGTGGGAGCGTCTCACCTTTCGTGATCTCCCTGTTGTCGGTGAGTCCTCCGCACAACGAGATGGTGATAGAGGGCAGGTCGGACATGGGGTCGCAGTAGCTGTCCACCCCGCTGTCCCCACCAGAGCTGACCGACTGTGGAGACAGGCTGGTGCTGTGGAGGCCCGGATCCGACATGCTCCTCACCGCCGCGCCACCATCGCTACAGTGAAGAGGAGTTATATTAGTGTTACGCTGAGCCATTTCAACGCGTTAAAGGTCCAGTGTGGAGGATTTAATGGCCTCTTGTTTCCAGATTTTAGGTTGGCAACTTTGCACCTGGTCAGGAACTACAGATGGAAACTGGCCTCTCGGCTGACTCTGGCATATTTACAGTAATGTGCATTAACATGCTCTGTCCCTGAGAAATTTACTGGATTAAAAACACATTTAAGGTTGCAGATTACAACCAACTGAACACCCCTCGCCTCACTCTCCTCCACAGTGGCTGCTATAAATGGAAAAAGACATTTGAGAGGCCTTCTTCAGGGCCAGTGTTTGTTTTTTTCATGACTGTAGACACATTGGCAGACTCTGCCACGGAGAACCTGCTCACCTCTCATTCTAAGGTAATGAAAACACAAAGATTCTTATCTTTGGGTGATTGCACCGTAATGAAATCATATCTACAAACATACGCAATAATCCTTTAAGTCTTTAATTGAATATAAATTGTGACTCTGTGTACCTCTTGGGGAAGTAAAGGGCAGCCACTTCAGGTTCGAGGTCCGTAATGTCATCCAGGTAGACTCCATCAGAGCCAAGATGGCGGCTTCTCTTGTCTGCAACAAAGCAACGACACCATTGAAATAAACAGCTTCATCTTATTCGCTTTCCTCTTGAGTTTAAACAAATACAGCTTTGTTCTCTTAATAAAATGCAAGAAATGGTATTTGGTTTGTGGTGAACCTCAAAAATGTTGTGCAACAGTGAAGCACTGGGTTTGGTTATCATGAGTAACCGTCAGTTATATTTAGAAAGATCTTCCATATTTCATTTCTTGGTGATTTTAACACCACAAACCAAATACCTTTGAACTGTGCTATCTAAAACCTCAGTAAATCAAATGAGGACAGTGTTACTGTATTGTTGAGCGACATATCACCTTTTCTCTTGGATGGAGAGTCCGTTTTCCCCGGTTGACGAGGCATCGTCTCCTCCATGTCGCACATCATCTGAGCGGCAGCGCCTCCAGCCGCCATGACCTGCGTCTCCGAGGTAACCGTCTGCGACTCCACCCTCATGGATTCCGTCTCCATCCCGACTGTGACGACCCTCTGCTCGGTGGTCTCCCCCGTCATGAGCAGTCTGAGGGGTGTTCTCTCAGAGCGGGGTCGGCACTGTTCTGAGGTTGTCTGGTGAGTTATTACGCGGAAGTGCGTGCTTTCAGTCACAGGGATGGACACCGGGCAGACTGGTGGAGGGTTGGGTTTCTCTTGGAGGAAGGATGGCTAGAAAAGAAGGAAAAAGTAGGAAATACAGTGAGAAAGAAATCATAAAGTACTATTTATATACAGTATATGGAGTCTCTCTATGTTATGTTTTCACAGGGGAAGCTTTGGTTACCGTGGCAGCCTGTGGCAGCTCCCCCCACGCCCAGTGCATGGCCGGATTCTGACTCTCTGCATCTGACGGCTTAGTCATCAGCTCAGAGTCACTCTTGGGAGAGGTCGGACGTGAGTTTCCAGGGCTGAGACAGGAAAAGGAGATTTAAAAAATTAAAGATCTGTTTCTTCTGGATAATAACATGCAGGTAGTCAACTTATGTGTGGATGACGCACCTCTGAATGGGGCTCCACTCTCCATCTGAGCGGGTGTAGATGCCGGTCTGTTTGAAAGAGCCGCTGGTTGACTCGTCTCTTAAGACGTCTCGAGATGAAGTCCTGAAGCACATACATAAAAATTACTGTATTTTTAATTTTTGTTAAAGGCGCTGTATGTAAGAATTGCCCACCTGTCAAATTCATACTCTAATAGGACGCAGCATATCAACAGGGTAGCTGCTAGCTGCTGCTAGCTGTAGCTGCTGGTAAACTAGTAAACTCAGTTAGCTGTGCAACTAGTGGGCGTATTAGCTCTAATCTGCCCGGACTTGGAGCTCGGTGCACCAGGGCAGCGTTGGTGTTGTTTACTATCGGACAATCACTTCTTGACGTGCAAACTGACTAGGGGCTAGCTGGTTAGCATGCTAACTTTAGTAGCTATCTTTGCAACCAAAAACATGATGAGATGTCGCTGACTTAATGTTAAAACTGTTCATTTCTTCACTGTGTGTTGATAATTTTAGGGCGTTTTTGAATGTTTCAAACAAAAACAAAAAAGAAAACTTCATATATTATGTAAAAACCTTGCATATTGCACCTTTAATATTCTGTTATTGTTACTGTCCTTCCACTCAAACACTTTCTAAAATGTCTTTCAACGCCCACAGGAGTCGTGCCTCAACTTGTCGCATTCCACCTGCACTCCTAACATAACAAGTCCTGCAGCTACAATGTTGTCATGAGGTTTAATGGTTGAACACTGGTGCAAATTGTTATTCTTGATCGCTTAAACTTAACACCTCAATCAGATTTAATCATAGTCACGTTCGGTCTGTCAGTTGATGTGAAAATAAGCATTAAAAAAATCAAACGACACAGCGTGTTTGGGCCAGGAATGCAAAACAGACTGCTCATAGATTGTTGAAAGCACGATAACGGTTTGTTTACATCTACAAGCATCTTGTTTGCCATCAGCTGATGGCTGTACTCACTGAACATGAATGAAACAACCATCCTGGTGTTGTTTTACAGCAGACTTGAGCCAAAGTTTAGCTGTAATGTATCCCCCACTCACGTGCAGAGAAGAAAATAAATCTGTCATGTCTTTTTTTTACATCGGCAGCTGTGTTCATTCATGTTGAGTGGAATTCAACACACAGGTATCCTATAGCTGACATGCCTGACCTGCGGCTGGTCTGTTTCAGATCTAATGCTGCACACCAGAGGCCAAGTTACATGTGGACAGCTTTCTCCTGTGTGCACATGCACTCTGTAACAACAACAACCGCAGTGAAGAAGTTATTTCCCCTTTTCACGCGCAAAGCTTCTTCTTTTTCCGTCCAGCAACAAATCACCCGGCTAAAGTGGTGTTTTCCATGCGGCTCTGAGTTCGTGCCACAGCTGGAGACCTCTCCATTACTTCTGTTTAGTCTTGCCAGTTCCACTACAGCTGCTCTCACAGCTCATTTATGTGATGTATTATACTTTTTATCTCCCTGCCTCGCTGTCCACCCTCCTCCCTCCTCCCTCACGTGTACCACTTTTCCTCTTTTCTTGCAGCTCACATGCATCTCATTATTATTCCACTGCCTCTTCCCTTTTCTCTGTTCGACCCCCTTACCTGCTGCTGTCCCTCTCCGCGCCTTCGTCCGAGCTGATGTCTATGGTGAACATGTCCTCGTCCTCCGAGTAGTCCCCGCTCTCCTCCCTCCTCACGCTGTCCGCCCGAGCCTTCCTCCTCCTCTTCCTCCTCTTCTTCATCATCCCGCCGCCATTCTCTCCAGCGCTCGCCGCCGAGCCCAGGGTCTGTATGGACGGCCCCGCGGAGCTCTTCTTCCCCATCAGAGAGGAGCTCATCAGGAGGGCCCCGTCCGACATGATCGGAGAGGTGGCCAGGTAGGACGGAACCACTTCCTGTTGTGACGGGAAGCGAAACAAGGAACAAATCGTTTGACGTTCTTCCTGTTTGAATTTATGTGAAATCATGTGACTTATGTTAAAGGAGAGAGGTAGTTTCTCAAGTGTGTGTTTGAGTCACACATTGTTTGTGTAGCACTTTCCAAAACTGGGGCTTAGAGTGCATCACAGCTGAAAAAAAAATGTTGAGCAATAAGAAAAAATCAAAGCAAGGAAGCCGCAATAAAGATTTAAGATTCATCAGAAATCCCTCCAAAAGAGTTTGGAGTATTGCTTGTATCCACACAGGAACACTGCAGTCTTGCAATAAAGAACTGCTAGATTTCAAGCAAATCTGCATTTTAAAGGAGCACTATGCAACTTTTTAAAGTGCCTTTAAACAAACAAAAGTGACTTGTTTGCGTGTAAACATTAGATCAAAACAGGCTGCCATTTTGAGCTCTCTTGGGATCCGAACAAAAACAGTCAGACACATAAAAAATGAAGGACCTTCTCTCCAAAATTGTTTCAAAAGTTGCGTAGTTTTCCTTTAATCTATAAGTCGCGCCCTATTTTTTAAATTCTGATTGCATCTCCTTGCAAAACAAAGACGGATTTGCACTGCAGCATGTATAAAATCTCACTCTGCTGGTCGTGCTTTGCACGATTCTTGGTCTGAGGCAATTGCATTCAATCGCTGCCAAACTCTCCGCAGCCTAGTCTCCTGCGAGGAGACTCCTTGCCAGCGAAACGAAAACAGAAATCCGAAAACAATCCAAAACAGAATCTGTTCTTCAGTTCTGTGAAAAGAGGCCGTTTTCACCTCCTTCTAGGAAAGGAAAAGGCTTTCCAGGAGGGTCTCCCGCCGCCCACACAGGGGAGCATTAAATGTGTCTGTGCATGTGCACGTGTGTGCGCAGACATGTGGAAAAAAAAGAGAGAGCTGGAGGAAAAAACTGGAGCAGCCTATAATCATATGATTTGTGGTCGGACAATGCTCCCTCACGTTTTGCTTCCCTGTGCCAAGAAAAAAAAAACGTTCAGAGACACAATCCTCCTCCCCTCCGCGCTCGTCCAGAACTGGGAATCTGACACCACTCTGGGGAGAATAAATCACCCACTTCCCTTGTTGGGGCCGGGCCTCTGTAGTTCACCGCTTGTTTACGTCTCTCAGCTTCACGGGTCCTCATGAGCATACAATAGTGTAGAAACATTTAGAATCATGCCTGTTGGCTCTTCCAGCTGTAAACATTGGAAAACCAAAAAAAACGCTTAATGTTTCCAAGAACTCTGGAAAACTTGTTTCTTAGTTTTCCATGAATACTGAACTTAGTTTTCTGAATGGTCGTTCTTAACAAAAGGATGACCAGTTTTAGAAACCAGTTTTAGTGCTCCTCGATTGTAAACATGGGTGTGTCTGAGTTCCAGCGCGTCAGAGGGCGGATGATGATGTGTGTTTTCGTTTGAATCTTGTTTTCACTTGAATCGGCGTGCGACATTTAATGAAACGGTTGGTATTACACAACAGTCTGGAGCAATTTTACAGAGCCATTTAAAGGTCGAGCATACCTGATCATTTTCTGTTTCCTGCACAAAGAACGCTTCTCCGTTGTCCCCAAGTTTCATATGTAGATCCACCGGTTCTCCGTTGATCTCCATATCCACCTGGAGGAGAGGAGAAAGGGATAAAAGAGGAGGGGAAACGGGGGGATCGTTGGTAACAAGACTTAACAAGCCTCAATTCTCAATCCCGTTTCCCTTAAAGGTGCAATATGTAAGAATTTGCAACCCCTTCATACTTCAAACGAACTGCTGGCATATCACTTAAGTAACTACTAATCGTTAGCTAGTCAGCGCAGCTAGCCATGCAGCTAGCGATCCGGACTGGGAGCCACAAGTGGTATTAGAATGACGGGCTCAGGCTAGCTGGTTAGCATGCTAATTTCAGTAGATATCTCCGCAACGCAATATATCAGCTATATGTCTTTTGAAAACTCTTAGATATTGCACATTTTACTTCAAAGGCGGTTTCATATCTTTTGGCCTCCTCACCACTTTCTCTCGGGAACGCAGGACGCCCATCTTGCCGAAGCGGACGTGGAAAGGCGAGCACTGCAGCGTTCCATCGGGCTGCCTCACCACGATGACGTCAATGCAGCCTGAGAGGGTGGCGGGGTTGAGGCCTCGGTAGAGCTCCTTGACCTGGACAAACACCTGGCCTGCCAACTGGCCCACGTAGTTCATGGTCTGGCGGGTCTGTTGGAGGGCACAATGAAGGAGATGGACTTAACTACTTGGCATTTATAAACTACCTCCATACCGAAAGGTCTAAATTTGCTGCTTAAACCGCCAAGTCCTGATCACTAAGCTCCAGAACACTGGATGTACCCATGCCTTGAACTCAGTCACCCTTCAAACGCGAGGGTGTTTATGAAACGGCATCTGCTGTGCCATTCTTCAGCCTGTCAATCAAACCGCTGCTGACGTACAGCGCTTCTTCAGGAGGAATGGGGGTGAAGTTATTCTAATCCTCTCTGATCTGAAGTCAGGTTTTGAGCTGCCCTATTCCTTGTATGGCTAAAGAACGAGGACATGGAGGCTGGTTACTGTTCAGTACTCTTGTAAATTGTCCCAGGACAGTCTGTGGCCTACATACTGTAGAAAGAACCTGTTGCAGCTTCGACCTTCCCACACTCTGCTCCTGTTCCTGATAAGTCCGGAAATCCTATCTGACTGTTTTCCATTCAGCAAACCCCAGACAACAAGGGGTCAAAGGGCAAACTATGTTTGTACGCACGAGGTGAAGCTGATGTCAGAACCCTCCATGGCGTTGACTGGCTGAGGTTAACAGAGGCTTTACTGCAACAGGAGACCTGGGCGATGTACTCACAATGTGAGGACCGTGAATGTCAACAATGCAAATGTCTTTTGAAGGTAACAGACGCGAGTACGTCAGCACTACACTATAACTGAATGAACGCATTAGTCTGAGCATGTGGATCATTCATATTTGCATCCAACAACAGCTGCAGACCTCAGAATTACACTCCAGTATCACCTCTGCCAAGGTGGTTATATTTTCGCCTGTTAGTTTGTTCACTGACTGGTTGGTTTGTGGGCAGGATTAAATAAAAACTACTGAACGGATTTCAACGAAACTTGGATGGAAGATGGGTCAAAGCCCGGAATAGACCTCATTAAGCTTTGGTGTGGATCAGGATAAGGGGACAAATCCAGGAGTTCTTTCTCACTTTAACAATGGGAAATGGGGGGTTTGTCGACATTTCCATTAATTTCTCAGGGAACGATGAACGGATCTTGATGAAAAACAAATCAGGCTTATTTAAGTGGCTGGTATCTATGAGTGAGTACAAAAGGAGACTTTGGGCCTTGATGCTTTATCATATCATGTGCATCACTTTCAGTTTTGCATAAATAGCTCAGTCTTCAGCGATCTTTTGGTTTCTGATTAACAACCCTGAATTGGTTATGTATTCAAATGAGCCCTTTTAGCAGTAGATAGAGCTCTTCAAGAGCTTTATATTTAACTTATTTATGCCAAAAAATGTCCCCTACACTACTCTGATTCATAGCCATGTTGCTTTGTCTGTAATTAATGCTCATACATGACTTCCTGTTCATTATTTTCTAAAACAAGCAAAGTTTACTAACCAAAAGCATTCACAGTGAACACTCAGAAACAACTTAATGTATGGATGGATTTGGTCCATTCTGTCCTGCTGTATGTTTCAGCTCTTTCCCCATTAATTTTGACAGCTCAGCTTGAAAATAAGATACGCTGAACGTGTTTTTTCCTGTCAGTGGCTTCTGGAATAAGGATCATTATTGGCATGAGGTAAAGAAGGTGAGCAGTGATGCCACTTAATGACTAGGTTATTCAGATTTCTCGGCTGCTGGCACTAATGGCAACACATGACGGATCCCATTTGCTTCCAAGACACCTCGGAGTATGCAGCTGTCTGATAACAGGAAGAGGGGCTCTGACCTTGGCTCATTTGGCAGTGGGCCCCCCAAAATGATGGCAGCAACAGTGAAGACATGTTTGGAACAATGCCAAGCATATTCCCCTCTCCCAGCACGTGAGCAGGAGGAGAGGCCCCTCACAGAAGAGGACGAGCTCTAATTTTAGATCAGCAGGACACATAAGCACGCCTGAAATCTTCTTATAGACGACCTTCACCATCTTTAATTATTCATTTCACTTTTCACTGAGGCATCCAGTTACAGCTACCGAGCTGCGAGCGAACCCAGCTGATTTGCAAAGCAGAAGGCTTTTTGTGTGTGTGTGTGTGTGTGTGTGTGCGAACACTGCAACGCACACATCCAAAAATAGATTTACAGATGAGACAGAAAAAAAAAGAAAAAGAGGAACAACATCTCAAAATGCTGACAGCACCGCTTGGTTTTTAAAGAGGAGTGGTGGCGGATGAAATCCTTCCCCTCATTTGCCTCGAAAAATCCTATTTAACAAAAACAGAAAAGCCACAGACTGTAGTTTAACTGTGGCGTGCTCATTAGTTTAATGGATTTACATGCTTCAGTTACGAGGATTTCCTTGTAGGCTCGATTCTGACTGAGCAACTCAAGAGACAAAGACAGAGAGAGTGATTCATTTTCACTTTCACCATATTGCTACACAGACATAAAACATATACCTCTCGTTCATGTAATATATAATCTACACCCCTCTTGATCATTTAAGAAAATAAAAGCCTCTGCGAGTGGAAGATGTAAGAGACAAATTATTGGAAAGAGTCATAACAAGACATGTTCCCCTTTCCCAACCACATTTTAAAAAGGGCCACTATGTATTAATTATGTTATAATGAGGTAATTATACTAACTTTAGATAGAGATGGATACAAATACCCCCATAACTGAATAAACAAGCTGTTCTCAGGGGCAAATAATGTCCCCATAACACTGTCTGAAGCTAGAAAGATGGCAGGGTCCGCCACATATAAACAGAATAAAACATGGAATCAAGTTGTCCTTTAAGGTCAGATGATTAACATGAAGAAAGTTTGCTTTTTCAGTATGTTTAGGTTGAAATCTCTTCTGATTAACATGTCTTCCCCCCCAAAAAACAACATAGTGCCCCTTTAAAGAGAAAGACATGTTTTAAAAAACCCAATAGGTGAAGGTAAAAAGCTGACTCAGAACATTACAGTGCGAATGTTAAAAGACAGTGAGCACACATAATTTATCAGTAATGATAAGTAAAACTGTGGGCATCGATCAGACAGGCAGGTGCAGTCAAATACATGATAAAAACAGCCTCATACCTTCTGGAGCTGAGTATGCTGACAGCCTTTACCGACACACACGGGAGACTGGCGCGTCCTTAGCGGTAAATATCAGCCCGGCAACACATTATAGAAGCGATATTCCACGATAGAGGTGCTGTCAGAGACCCGACCCGCTGTCAGAGACTCACAGCGGACGACAACACGGACTGTGTGAGCCTACAAGATCCTCATCTCTGGCCCCCCTGGCTGTCTCTCTACTGACTCTCTCTCTGACTCGGCGGGTGACGTCACGCGCAGCGAGGTCCCGCCCGCCGACCAATCAGCGTCGAGCTGGTGAGTTGTGAAACGCATCGCTTCCGTTGCCACAGTGGCAACACGGCTACAGCTGCTGACATCAGTGCTTCAAATTAGTATTCTCGAAGAGTTTGTCCTGTTTTAAGGCGCATGTTTATAATTATGGCACGTAAAAAGAGCAATAATCGTTCACTGCTTTTATCAAGTCACACTGAACTTGTCAGTGGACAAAACATGACATATAGTGTAAAAACTATCAAATATAGATGTTATATATACATTTTTGGCACGACCTCGCCTCAGTTTAAAGGCCATCGTACCCAGCAGCAGCCACAGGCAGCATGAGCTGTGACGGCGAGAATCGGCGGCGCTACGTCATCGCTTGAAGTTCCCCCACTCAGGGTGATGCAGTGAGGTGATCCTCTCGGCCAATCACAGGACAGCATGGGAGCACATGCGATGTGTGCCGTGTAAACCTGAGAACAGCTCCTGAAACTGGAGGATGTGGTTGACTGCTGGTGACTTTACACTGAACTCACCAGGAAGAAAAACCTCCTGTTGTGTCTGTTCAGCAGCAACAGCTACAGATTTACACTGATGTTGATTCCAAGTGACAGATCATAACATAATCCAGATGTAGATGAACATTTCTTTTACCGATGCGCTCTAATATCAAGTTTCGTCTATTTGTGTGAATTTTAAAGGCTCAAGTTTTAATCAGAAGAGGAAGATCTTTTTATGCCTCAACAAACCAAATAAACAAACAAAACTGTTTCATGATTGAATAAACAGAATTTAAAAAACTAACTTAAAGGTGCTATTTGAAAGAAAAGTTCATTTCTGAGTCCTAACTGTGGGATTGAGGCCAGCGCATCCTACAATCCCTGTGCGTTTGTTATTCTTTGGCGAGTTAGGAATGAGACTGAAAAATTTACTTTTCTTACAAACAGCGCCTTAAAGTACAACAAACTGTTTGACTTTGTTTAAATGTGGCGGACCCTGCCACCTTTCTACCTTTACACAGTGTTCTGGGGACCTCATTTACCTCTTAGAACAGCTTGTTTATTCAGTTATGGAAACAGAGTTTGCATTCCTACCTCATCAATAATGTAAATATTAACATTCTGACTTTGAATTTCTTCTACAAAACTATGTATCGCCCCTTTAACCCTGCAAGCCTTTTTTCTATACTTGAAAAAGTTAAATGTGCAAATCCTGGTAAATATGTCTGACTTTGTACCTCATTATAAATATCAAATTCTGAGTTTTCATTTTTTCCACAAAACTACTGTAAATGATCTGCCTTTGTGTGTGTGTGTGTGTGTGTGTGTGTGTGTGTGTGTGTGTGGGAACGTAGCCAAAATCCTTTCACTGGAAGACCCGCCCACTCCTTCCCAAAAATCTGACAAACGACACGTTACAACTGGGTCACGTGCAGCTCCTGAACAACCAGAGCCAGTTGTGGTTTGTGTGTGTGTGTGTGTGTGTGTGTGTGTGCGCACATATGGGACCTAATTGTTTTTCCACACTTTGAAGCAGACTTTCTGGGCTAGACCAGAAAAAGAAGAATGTGAATCCTTGTGAGGGTTTCTTTTTCCAGCAGATATGCTGAGCCCTGCGTGTTGTTATCTGTGTGTCGTCCTGCACGGTTCGCGCTGTCATGTCAGATTACGCTGATGTGAACTTGGTCAATAAAGTTAAAGATAAAACTGAGCAGAAACAAACGAAGACTTGCTGCACTCACAGATTTGAATGAGTTGATGATTTGTTGAGTGGCGAGCAGCATGTGTCACCATGTCGCAGTGATCGCAGTCAGAGCTGCTGTCTCATCTTGTTCTTGTTCTGGCTCAGTTTGTCTTTTGTGGTTTTTACAACCTGTATGTTTAGTTTCAGGATCAGTTTGTTTTCCTGAGAGCTTTGTCTCATTAAACTGTCTATGCCGCATCGACCTCAGCTGACATTAAGCAGTTTTATGAATGACAGATTGGCTTTTACGACACGACAAGCTATTTTTAAATGTAACATCTGCTTATTTCGAGGTTCAAGGGATTAAATGGTTGCCATTTTACAACACAGGGCTGTACAACAAGGTGTGTAAAATGCATTTCCTTTAAGCTACACAAGAGTTCACAGCCTGAGGAAAGAAGCCACTCCAGTAGTCTGATGGTTCGGCTGCGGATACTTCTGTATCTTTTGCCAGACGGCAGCAAGGTGAACAGACTGTGGTGTGGGCCACGTTGTGATGATTCCCACAAACCCAGAACTGTTCTACTGCTCAGAGACAACCAGCTTCTTCGTTTTTGCTGAAGTTGAGCAGTAGATTGTTCTTTGCGCACACCTTCAGATTTTTGATTTTTGAACTCTCATCACTGTTTTTATATTGGCAGTGTGGTCCGCAGACTTAACAGTACGGTTCCGTGAAGTCACGAGTGTACAGTGTGAACAGAGGGGGGCTGAGCACACAGCCCTGGGGATTTCCGGTGTTGAGCGCTAGAGTTGGAGGAGGTGGGACTGTCACTTATAACGGTCTGCGGTCTGCTTGTGAGGAAGTCTGATATCCAGTTGCAGAGTGTGCTACTCAAGCTCTGAGTGTTAAAGGTCCTATTTGTAAGAAACGCTGATTTTTGAGTTTGATTCCCAACTCGTCACAAATACTGAGGCTTTGGGATTGGAGGTCGGGTCGGCGTCAGTACTTGACGAGTTGGGAACGAGACTCAAAAACCTTTGCTCACAAACAGCACCTTTACTGTGTGCGCTTTGTTTTCCTATGCACTCCGTTCCGTATTTTCCTGTTTTCTGGCACCAGACTAGCGCCACCCGATGTTAGGAGGCTTATTGCATCTCGCGCAAGCGCAGAACGTACACGCTACTGTGGAGTTGGCAGCATGTCAAAGCGGTTTGTTCAATGCAACTTTTCTGCCGAACGGGTCAGACGAGAGGCAACGGAGTGGTCGGATAAAGGCAGTTGGCTCTTGGTTTGAGTCTGGGCGATGTGTGGGGGTCTAAAGTTTTCAGTTTCGTGGGTGAGATCACGCGGAAGTAAACAAACAACGACCTGTGTAGCTATTCTATTTTCTCCTCATTAGCCAATTCAAAACACCTCTTCTTCTGTGTAGCTAAAGTTTCATTCAGCCGCTTTTCGTGGTAACTGACACTTTTGCGACACCTTCTGCACTAAACAACTCCTAAAGGCCAACGATATTATAGATGCACTGTGTAGTTCTAGGGATGAAATTTCAGTGTGACTGAATAAACAAACTGACCTTAAAGGACGATGCAGTTTCATACTGTTACACTTTGTTTATATGTGTGTTTATATGACTCTGCCACCTTACTAGGTTTGAACATAATTCTCGGGTCCTTATTTTCCTCTGAGAACAGCTCGTTTATTCAGTTATGATAACAGAGTTTGTATTATTACCTCATCGATAATGTAAATATGAACTTTCCGACCTTAAATTTCTTCTAATAAACTACATAGCGCCCCTTCAACCCTGCGATCCTTCTTTCTACACTTGAAAACATTTAATTAAATGTGTCAATCCTGATCGCAAATCCAAATACAGTCCTTATCCTTTACTAACTATGACACCATTATATCCGAGAACCAGCAGTTGTCAGCCCTGCCTGAGACACAGGCTTGTCACCGGATTCTCCTGCGAAATACGAGCCACTCAGCTGTCCTCAGACGGGATTCTGAGAACGAGTTGCTTTGCCAGGAAGAGCTGAGTTCACACGCTGCGCTCACAAAACAGCACATGATAGCATTTTTAAATTTTTAACGTGTTTGGTCGGCGCCGTGAACAGCATCAGGCTGCAAACAAGATGACGTACGGACATGTCGGTAAACAACCGAGCAGCGATAATCAGCTTTCATTCTCATCTTTAACGTCTATTCACACAGATTTACTGCAGGCCCGACTCGGGTCCCTGCGGTTTGACCTCATCTAGCATTTTGCACCCAAGATTCACCCGTCCTGCTCAGAGGAGAGTGTCGGCTGGTGTGGTTTCACTCAGTTCTGCCAATTTGGGCTCTGAGTGCATGTATTTGCAGATATGAACTGACTGCTTCTTTTGCACCAACCAGCCTGAATTAGGGCAGCCACATGTTTGCTCTACACTCAAATACCTGCCAGGAATAGTAAAGCGATTTTTTTTTAGGAAGTTATTTTGAAGAGAGAAAAACATTAACTATTGTGCAAAAACCACACTGTCGAACCAGGTAGCAGCTCAGCAGACCACGGAGTCCAGGTTAAAAAAAGGCATTATGTAGTTTTTGGAGAAGAATTAACAATATCAGTGAGTTAATAATTTCCGAATAACATTCATTTTCATTTTTCACATTTAATAGGAATTTGTGATGTCCTTTCAGTTCAGTTTGTTTATTTAGTCAAGAAAACGAAGATATTTTGTATATTTAGTTTGTTTATGCTACAAAAATCAGTCAGTGAAAATCACTGATTACAGCTTCCTCCCAAAAACTACGTAGTACGCCTTTAAAATGTTTGCACCACAAACATGACAATCTCCTCACACATCGTTTCAAAACACATACAAGTACCGGTCATTCTCTTTGGACGTCATTTTAAGTTGACTCAGCAAAGGGCACGGTGCCGTTTCATTGCATAATCATTTCTACACGGTTGATATCGAGGCCTCTGATTGGCTCAGGCTAGTCTGGCCTGAGAGTCATGAGACCCCCAGATGGAAACATTAGCTGGAGCTGCCGAGCTGTGATACAGAGATTAAAAGGAAAAAAAACTCTTCGCCTTATTAGAGAGGGATTATGAGTGTAAGAGACGGGTTTAAACGACCTCTTGGGCCAAACATTGCTGGCTTGTTGCTGTAAAAAGAGGCGAAACTGAGATGGATGTTTGTCATTTCTGTAAGATTTAAAATGTGGATGTTTGAAAAGGAAATACAAGCATCCACAAAGAACTTGTAGGGAGTTTTGGGCACAAGTTCTGCAAAAGATCACATGATTAAGAACTTTTCCTTTCGTGATGTTCAGTAAAAGGCTGCAATCAGGCAGACATGACTCATGAGTCTGTGTGACACATTCTTGTGTTCTTCTGAGGAACAAACCCTTCTTTCCACATACCCAAAGACTCACAATACCACAGAAGGAGTGAGAATATCACCTGATCCATCAGGCTATCCCTCCACCCCGCGTCTCCTCTCGGTCCCCTGGCCCCTCACACCCTTTTTCTCTCCCTCTCCCTCCCAACTTTCAGCGGGCACAGATCGTCTTACAGTGGGGAATTACGTCTCTGCTGTCCGAGGAACCGGCTAAAGGACATGTTACATTTCCAAGATGTTATTAAAGTGCAGTTTTACCTCAATTTTGTCAAGCAAAAATGTCACACATAACAGTTTGCAGCTACTTAAATATGAGGATTTGCGATGTTTCATTATCATTTATCAGAGTAAAAGAAGGGTTTTTGGGGTTTGGGGCTGTTACTCAGACAAAATAAGCAATTTGAAGGCGTCACTTTAGACTTTTGGGAAATTACGATGAACATCTCTCACGCTTCTTTTTGAGATTTCATAAATCTATAAAAATTACAGATAACCTTGAAACCAATCAGCAGATGAATCATAATGACAGTAATCATTAGCTGCAGCCCTCATCACCATGTGCTCTCTCTTTCACCCATAATGCATGCTTAGTTTTTTCTTCCACACATCATGCAGACGATCTACAAATCTCTTTACCCAGCTCCAGGTGGTGTCGGTGGCATAGTGCTCATCGGCCTCATAAAAATCGTCACCATCCTCTACTGATATCATGATTCCATAGTAAGTTTGATCGCAGCTGCGGGTCTCTGGTCTCAACAGATGTGGGCTCCACAAGTCCTGGTCCGGTCTGGTAGCTTGCGTCCTCACTCTGAGAGCATGCCTGGTGTCTGACTGCCGGGGTGCGAGTGGACAGCGTCTTACTAATTTTACCTGGGCCCCCTGGTCGGAAACTTGATACGTTGTCTGGAGTGGTCATCATCCACCGGACCCTCTGACTTCTCTGGCATCTGAGGAGGGGGACACCTATTAGGATTGTTGATCACAATGTTGGTCTAAGCGGGGACTCCTCACACGCCAGTCAGGCGACAAATGACTTCATCAAAGAGCTCCCCCTTCCAAACACATGCCAGACTGTTTCATCCAATGTGAAAATTTCTCATTAGTTAACGCACAGACTCTGACACCTGTTGTTGCTGTTGAGAGATGTTGGTCACGGCAGTGCTGTCACTGACATGAGAGCAGAGCACCTGTCACTTGGGGTGTACTCCAAGTTTCTCTGGTACCAGGCAACCCTTCCAGTGACCGCAGGACCTGATACGGCACTGGTGTCACTGATGGTTCTCACCTAGTGACCTTTGGTGTATAGGTCACGGGAGGTATGAAGAGAGGAATATGGCCATTTGGCTGTTTACAACCATGGCAGTGTTAGACAGGAGGATGCTGTCGAAGGTGCGGGTGATACTGCAGCATTTCTCTCACCCTCTCCACAACGCTCTGGTCGAACAGAGGAGCACCTTCAGCCAGAGACTGATCGCTCCTAAATGCACCACTGAGCGTCACAGGAAGTCATTCCTGCCTGTGGCCATCAAGTTATACAACTCCTCCCTCTGAGGATCGGACTTTATCGGCTATTTATAAAACAAACGAACAATATAACTATCCATTCTCATTTAACTTATAAAGTTACGTTACAACCATTCCATGTATATTGTACATATTTCAGTTTGTATATTTTATTTTATTATTTTATTTATTATTTATTTGTATTTTATTGCCTACGTTGATATTTTATTTTATTTAATGTCTACTTTAATATTTTACTTTACTTACATCTTCATCTTTATCGCTTGTTTCCATTCATGCTGTATTTCTATTTCTACTTTGCACGGAGCTTTGGAACAAAAACAATTTCCCCCCGGGGATTAATAAAGTATTCTGAATCTGAATCTGAATCTGAATGGCATCCACCTCTCCCGTCAATACAAGTCTTCACCGCCCTCTGGTGGTTAAAAGGGGTAAAAACAAGCAGACTTGGAAATAAGGGCCGAGGGTTGCCTTCACTTACAAGATTGAAGCTCCGACTTACAACCACTTACATAAGTTGCACAGAAATGTTGCACTGGGGTAGAAAATGTGATACAAATATGTCTAGAAACAAAATTAAACATCTTAATCACATATCCTTAGAAGTGATGGTCGATCTTCATTTGCAAAAAATAACATTTCCCCGACACTTACGGTTTGGCTCACTTTTTAGGCGTACAATGTGTTACATGTTTTAAGGTCACTCTAGAGTCACTTACATGCAGTAGAGTAGCAGTGTCGTACATAGTGTGAATATATTTTATGACATGCACTAAATATTGTAAATAACCAACATATTAGACGGGAAAAAAGTGAATCAAGTACTGCTGTGCTCCCGTGTCACAATGGTAGCTATGATTTCCCGCAGCACGTGAAGGCAGCATAATACCTCTGGCTGGCTTCACGGTGTCCTCCTCTTGTCGCATATTGATCCAGCTAGCTGATCGTTAGCTTTTGTGTCAGGATGTTGTCTGCTGTGTGTAAATGTTTGTCCGTTGTTTCTGGCTAGAGGTACCCGGCACTTGGCGGCTTTAATGTTCCGTGCAGCTAATTTAAAAACCATCGGCAAAGCGGGAACCGGCTGGTAGGTGGTCTTTGAATTCACTGAGACGTAACATATTGTTCACGTCCACTCCACTTTCGTGAAGCCGCCGGCTAGGGAGCTAAAGCTAGCTATGCTAACAGCAAATCTTATCCGCGTATCAAAGGGCTTCATTGGTGTTTATCTTCCGGCGACAGTCGCTAAAACTACCACAGCTAATAGCTGCGGGTCTCGGCTCTCAACGGTTGCTAACTATCTTCAGTGATAGTTCAACGGTTGTTGTTGACTTAGCTGGCTAGCAAGGCAACGTTCAAGCTAGCTAGCTCATATAGCTAATAACAGCCAAAACAGCTAACGTGGCTAACTAAAGCCTGGAAATGTCAAAGCTCATTTCAGAAGAGTTTGCAAACGACATCGCAGGCTCTTAAATCAGACCTCTGGGGAATTATTAACGTAAGTACTGAGTTGCACAAGGAAAGCATCGGGTGCTGCGTCCCAACTTCACTCAACGGAAAGAGATAATGTGAAAAATGTGACTGATTATCTGGCTAATTTGAGTTTCGTAACTTCTCTTAATTAACCCCAACGTTGATGATGCTAGCCACCTCAACAGCCACAGTTTAGCTAGCTAGCCAACTAACTCTGCGTTGCTCAGATTTAGGTCTGTAATGTTAAGCCTTCAACAGCAATCTGCACATCAACCCAACCAAACGAACACACCCTGACTTTTTTTTTTTCAGGGCCTGCTGTGTCAATAAGTCTCCCAGTAGCACCCATGGCTGTCCTGCACACACTGCTCATAGCTCCAGTTAAAACATGCTGATATCCTGAATGCCTATTGGTGTCAATGCATGTTTCTAACTAAGTTGTGTAACCTTGTGTCCCTCATCTCAGGCACTTTCGCCGGACGATGGACGAGCTGGTCCATGACCTGGTGTCAGCACTGGAGGAGAGCTCCGAGCAAGCGGCCCGTGGTGGCTTCGGTGACGGCGGAGACCACGCACTGGCCGTCGGCTGTCTGCTGAAGAGGCAGGCTCGGAAGCGGAGAGGCCGAAAGCGACGCTCGGACAACCCGCACCCGCCGTGGGAGACAGGCCACCTCAGCGAGGGCTCCGAGTCCAGTGTGGAGGAACACAAGGTGGGTTTGGGTGGAGGACAGTGACTCGCTGTTTACAGACTGAAAATGTCTATAAGAAACACATCAGACGTCCTGATATTGAGTTAGTAGTTATTTTAGGGGGTACTAAATATAGTAAACAATGCAAAAAAAGTGTCATTATTAGATCAAGAAAGGGGTAATACTGTTTTCTTTAAGGGACAATTTGTAAGATATGGCCAGAATTGTAGTTTAAAGGTGCACTGTGAAGTTGTGGGTAAGAAGTGTTAATCAGAAGGAGGATATCTGCATTAACTGATTATGTGTATTGTTAAACAAACCTAACAAACACATATTGTTCTACTTTGTTTACATGTGGCAGACCCTGCCACATTTGTAGCTTCAGACAATGTTCTCAGGACAGTATTTTCCTCCGAGAACAGTTTGTTTAATCAGTTACAAAAAAAATAAATCTGAGTTTGTACAATCGTACAATCTGAGTTTTGAACTTTTAAACCGTTCAAAAAAAATTAACTCACATTATCAACAGAATGAGAAGAAACAACAGTGGTGAACTGATTTCTTCTGTGCAAGGAGTGGCAAAGATTCCTGCTCAAGTTAGCATGCTAGCCAGCTAACACTGGCGTGTCTGGTCTCATGATACCCACTTTGTACTGTAAGAGGTAATAGTCTGATAGCCTTGTAGCTTCAGCAAGGAGATGTGAAAGCAGCCAGTCTTCTACTTAGTCTAAAGTAATCGAAATAGACCCACAAAATGTCAAGAAAGGAGATATTTTACACCTATTTTACTTACTAAACAATAAAGTACAACCATACACCTTCTGAATTAAAGTTTCACACTACTGTTAACTAATGGAGCCCCTTAGCTCGCTGGCTAACGTAGCTGCTAGCTAACAGCAGATAGTCGCTCCAGCAAAAGATAGTTCAGATAGCAGTTTTGTCGCTAACTTTAAATTCTGGCCATTTCTTACAAACTAAACCTTTTAATCTGGTCTAATCCTGTAATGTCCGGGTGTCCGCATTAAGTGCCCGCGAAATAAACATTATATGTTGTTTAAGTGATTATTAGTTCTCATATAAGGTGTGTTGGCCCCATAATCCATCTAGAGTGTCCTCGATACATCCTGTTTAAATTTGTCCGCGTTAACTACAGTTGGCCTCACTCAGATATCGCTTCGGCCTAATTAACATCCTCAAGTTTGTTCAAGTTTCTAAACTTGGCATCAGAATCACAGCCTGGTATTTCCCACACTGATGTTTGTTGCAGGACTACCGTGCCAGCACAGGGGGTGTCTCCGCTGCCAACAGTCACGCCCGTGACAACAGCGACTCAGATGAACAGCTTGGCCCTAAACGGCGCACCCTCCTAACTGCAGACACCGGACGAAGCAAGCGCCCGCTTTGGCCGGACGACTTGGGCGTCCTGGGCTCGGCAGAGGGAACCCGCAGCCTCAGAAGGAGACGGAAGGTCAAACGTATGGCTGTAGACCCACCCGCGGAACCAGAACCTCCCTCCACCACCATGCTCGGGCCGCCACCTGTCCCTAAAGCACGTATTGGTGGCAGGCCACATAGACCGGGTGCAGGTGAGGGCAGGGCGCCCATGGAGCTGTGTGGAATTGGACTGGTTTTGCCGGGGGGAGGGAAGAACAGGGTGAAGAAGAGGAAACTGGCCACCCACAGGCTGGGAATGGATGCTGCAGACGAAGGGGTGGTGGTGGAGAGCGAAGACCCAATCTGTTCTCCAATGGAAGGATCCAAAGATAAGATGGAGTTAGAGGAGCAGAAGGGCTCGGATGAGGACATGAGTGACAGGTGGTTAGTGTTTTGACTTTTGTCCTTCTTTCATGCCCTGTGTTTCCAGAACTCCTCCATCTCCTCTTCTGTGTGCTGCATTTATGAGTGTGTGTGACACTGTAGGTCAGTGGGTAAGAACTCCAACAGATATCAAACACCAACCATTTTTTGTGTCTGCAAAAAATGTGTTTGTTGCATTGAGTATCAAGAACAATCAATACCAAAAAGTTGTGGAAGCTAGCTAGGTTTTCTTCTAGTAGACAACTGTTGACTTCTTATTGAGCATGACTCTTTCGTTTTTCAGCGAGACGAGCAGTGTCAGTAACAGCAGTGATGGAGGCCTGTACACCAATGACGAGGGCCGGCAAGGTACATACTGGAATTATTGTTCAAAATCCAAACAAGTGTAATAAGTTGGTGTACACTATGTTGGTGTATGTACACAAGTATATAGCGGTGTTAGAGCTGTTATTTTTACATTTGATGGAATATCAAAACGTGTCTCTGTAACAATGGCTGCCATCAAACATTTAAGATTTGCAAGGATGAATTGTTGATGGCGTCTCAACATGACGCATTATATTTGAAGTGTTGTAAAAATGTTGAATTCCACAAAAAATACATCTGTATCAGCACTCATGAACCGAGGATCACACGCTCTCCTGCTGTCCTCTCTCCTCCAGGTGATGACGAGCAGAGCGACTGGTTCTACGACGGCGAGCCGGGCTCCAGTTCAGCGCCTGGGGGTGCATGTGGGATAGCAGGAGTGGTTCCCTGGTGGGAGAGGGAGACCGGGTCAGAGGAGCTGGACCTGGCTGACCCAGTCTTCAACAGCATCCTCACTGGGTCCTTCCCCCTCATGAGCCCTGGAGCTCAGAGAGGTAGGCTGGAGATGATACTGAACATACTTAAAAACAGCAGTGTCAGTGTTAAAGAAACACAGACACGCTGGCATTAAATTAATATGATAGTTTGCAATATAATCATATGGATTTTGGGGCCAGTTAGACATTTTACAATGTTTTTGTAGTTTCTTTCATGACCAGTAGGAGGCAAACATGTCACACAGACCGAAACCAAGGTAATGTTCAGCAGTGTGGCTGTGCAGTCCTGTAATATGGTTAAATAAAGGGAATGAAATCTTCCTATGACTGTAGCACGCAGTACAAAAATGTAATATGTATCCAAAAAAATAGTTACCCGATCAGTTTTATATATTCCAATACCTCATAGAATATAGTCGAGCAGGAGTTAGTAAACCTCGGCCTCTTCCTCGTTAAAGCTGCCTGTTTCTGAATTAGTGATATCTTAAAGGACCCTTCCTGTGATGTATCCCATTGAGATTGAAGGGTGGTTCAAGGCTCCGCTGCACTGAAATGTGAAAATGATCAAATTAATCGCATCATATCAATGATCACGTCCTGAGTTTGATAACTTACGATCCTGTGCCGTGTTTGTCAGGGTTCCAGGCCAGGCTGAGTCGTCTCCATGGAAACCAGCAGGCGTCGGAGGCGGGGCTGCAGGGCAGCTCCAGTCAAGGCTTCAACGACAGACTGGGCAGACAAAGCCAGGACTCCCATGAGTGAGTCCTGTCTTCTTTTAAAGAGATTTTTTTCCTGTACGGACTGCTCTGTTTTTTATTTAATGTTCCTTTTCCCCTGTGTTTTTGGTTACTATGAAATTATTTCAGTTGCATTGTATTTTACGAAAGATGCTACGCCGAAAAGGTTGGTGGGACTGACGTGCAAGAAACAGTTTTAGTCTAAAATCAATTCAAATGTAATTGTCTAGTATTACTTTGGTGGGCGGCCACCAGTATATTTGGCGACCCGTTGTAGCATCTTTTTACATTTTTTTTTTTTTAACCGTCTGGAGAACTGCAATCGATTAACTAGTGTCAATCTGCCCTCGCTCTACGTCACGGCGTATGCTACAGACCTATTGTTTGACGTAGACGTGCACGACAACACTGGGAGTGTTCTGGGAAGTTTTGCGGTAATACTGATTTCATCGTTTTTTATATCCCTAATGCACAGTTGTCACAGTTTCTGCAGACTGATCAATTAAAACTATTTTAGTGTAACTCCAGTCTGAAGTCTAAATACGTTTAATGTTCCCAAGTCTGAGAAGGTTCTTGGGTTTCTGCAAAAGTTGGATGGACAAGAGCCAACAATTCACTTGGAGACAGAAATGATAATAAATAGCAGTTTGCTTTCTGTCTCTGGAACGCTGCCTTGACGGGAACTCGAGGGCCCGAATGACACTGTTATATCTCCAACAGGCCTTGGTTCAGCTCGGGCTCGAGGAGGGAACACGGACAGGTGAGCCACATTTCTTCACTTCATTTCTTCTCCTTTTCAAATGGGGTGAAATGCAAAGGTTAGATTTTGATCCATTACAAGGACTCAGCGCTGGTTGGTGTAATAAATACAGTAGCGCTGTGTCATTTCCTGGATTACTTGCTCTAAGTGCTTGAACATTAACTTTTTGTTTTCCCTCTTCTTTCCCTCACTGCCACTTCAGTTGCATTGGGACCCACGGTCAGACAGAGGGCATCGGAGGAGCTGCTCAGTAAAAACAGCCAGCAGGTGAGAACAACACTTGAACTAAAAACACCAGTGATTTATGACCAGAGCTCGGATTCAATTCCTTTTAGCACTGCTTGTGTCCTTGCTGCACTGGTCTCGGTGTTTAATGGTATTTTTCAAATGAATAAGAATACTTTCTGTAGCGTTATTGGAAGTAAAACTAATGCTGCCATATTTTGGTCTCGCTCGGCTGGTTTTGCAGACAGACCAGCGGGCACCTCGGCTCTCTATGTACGGGGGATGTCAAGCGGAGGCGAAAAGCAGCCCCCCTCGGTTCCACCGCCCCCTCAGGTATTGGAAGCACACCTAGCTACACCTCACACACCATCTGGCACTTTTTACCAACTGGCCCTTTTACTGTATTTTTGGCTCTCGCTTTCTCACTTGTGTCCCTCCCCCTCTTGGTGGAGCTCAGTATGTTCACCAGCCTGCTTTCCTCATCGCCTTCTGTCTGGCACTTATACTGATGTAAACACAAGAGACTGGGATGAGAAGTGAGGGTTTCACCACACATTTTTAAAAAGAATTAATGGAGGGAAGGGAGTCCCTCATCTTTCAAATTGCTACCCCTCGCTCCTCCTTTCTCTCTATAAAACCCTGCTTCAGCTTATAACCCCCTTTCCTCCTAAGCTTTGTCGGACAAGAGTCAGCTGGCTAGTCATGCTGTCAGAGCAGAGATACTGGATTAGCTCTTAGCCAGTAACACTTGTGCACCCCCCCCCCAATCCCCCAAACCACTCTCCTTACCTCTGGGCAAGTTGATGCTGTTGGAGGAGGGAGGGGGAGGTAGTAAAGCCTAAATCTGTTTGGTCAACCTCCCGTTATAATTTATCCAGCTTGAAGCCATGAGCCATTTTTGATCACTGTTTACCCACAATGATGTATCGATTGTTGAAAATATGAGAAGAGAAATGAAAGCAAAAGCAAAACGAAGCTGTAAGATAAAATGATGCTAAAACTCAGCGGTGCATTACACACTGATACCTGCCCCAGACACTGGTGCAGCGCTTAGGAACAGCAGGTGCCGACCTCACAGCAGGGCGGCGGCGGCGGCGAGGGCCTGCCAAATTCACATCCTGACAATTTGGCTGGAACCCACCTGGAACTCGGCAGTCATGCGTGCAAAAGAGTGGGCGACTTTGCCGTGCGCTTCATACAAATAAAGACGGGATTAGAAAAGGCTAACGGGCCGGTCTGCACGAACTGAACTGTGAACTTCCAGGAAGGGCGAGGACAGAGTGACCACTGTCTGTCTGAGGCAGACAGAAATGTGGCTAAGTTGATTACAGGATCACATTAGTTGGATGTAGCTTAGCAATTTTAATGGACTGATGATGTCACTGTAGAGCCCTTACGTGCAGCAAGTAATGCAGACTTGTTATATAGAGGCGGAACCAGACGGAAGACGAGACGAGAATAAGCGTAAACAAACACCGCCGCAAGACCCGCAATTAACTGGTTCTTAATTGACAACGAGCACATTTGAGCTGGAACCAACAAATGTTTGTGTTTTTTGCTTGAAAGTTGGTAATTAAATATCTGTACATCAACTAATGGATAATTGAACATTGTTTCAGCACTAACTGCTAACTGCATGTGATCGTCTGTTACCCTGTGTTCCTGTTTATTCCTGTATGATTGGCGTATGCTATTTTTATGACATGCTTTTGACATATTTAAAGGGCCGGTCCATTATCTTTTGGCTTCTCTTTTTGAGATTTCATATCAGTTTGCAGCTTCTAAGCAGTATTTCTTAAATTTTCAAATCCAAGCTTTCTCAATGTAGTCGAAGTTTGTTTAGCTTCCAAATGTTTTTCCCCCCGCAAGTCCTTCTCAAACCTGGCAGCACACAGCAGACAGGATGAAGCGTATGCTTGGGCTGAATTCACACAAAATCCAGCACCTTCCCTCAGGGTTTTTTTTTTTAAATAATGGGAAAATAACATTTTATAACTACGATTCACTGCTTTGTTCTCGTTAAGATTGCTCCTTCTCTTCATTCACTCGACCACTGCTGCTCTCTCAGTCTCGTTGAGTAGGAGTTTTTTCAAATAGTGACCAATGCCTCTAAATAAGGCCTGAGCGATAAAACAATAGAAATATGTATATGTATTGTGATAAACATGCCATTGATGATTGATTTTGCAATTCTTTTGCATCAAATGCAAACCAATTTTTCTTGCGGACTGATACAACAGCCTACCAGTCACAGCTGTGCTGGCAAACCTTTTTGCCTCACCAGTCTTCTGCTGCTTTTCTCTGTGCAACTTCTCCTCCAGACCGCTCTTTGCTGCAGGAGAGTCTCTGGGCTCTTTAGGCAGAGCGTACAGGCCAGCTCTGCCCACCGCCGCTCCACCACCTGGCCTGTTTGCTCTGCCTACGAGACACTGCACCTGCGACAGCCAGAGTGGTTGGCGGGACCGCCCGGGCAACGATGACTCAAATCCTCCACACAAAGCTCTGCCGCTGGCCAAGTGTTTTACAAATCAAATGCGAAATAAACACAAACACAAGCTATTACCACCAGAGTGAGAGAATGAGTGCTGGCTGAGAGGATATTGTGAGTTATGGCCATGGCTTTTTAGCCACATCACGCAGGCCTTGTCTAAATGAATCATCCCAGCTCACACTTTGCTCAAACTTCTGTTTGTGTGGGTTGAGGGAAGGGCCGGCATCAGCACTGTGATTACATCCCTGCTTTCTTCTGAGTGCTAAGTGGAAGTTTCCATTTTAAAAACATGGAAAAGAAAACACTTGGCCCTCAATAAGTTTGGACTAATGGACTTGCAATTAGCCATTTTGAAGCTCTTTTAGTTGCCGTCATCTTAATTCAACCTAATGTAAGCCATCTTTGTTGCAGTGTTACAAAATGCAATTCGATTTCTTTAGATTATTTTGTCCGTTGGTAGATGAGTTCCAGCTGTCAGCAGGTCTGGCCTTTGTGTGGAAGGCTGTAATATTTACAGACAAATATTGTAAAAGCTCCTCCTTGCTAATCTGTGACCTTTGTCTTTTCAGGAGTAGTTGGTGAGAACGCGCCTCCCATCCCTGACAGCAACATGGGGAGCCGCATGCTGCAGACCATGGGCTGGAGCCCGGGCATGGGTCTGGGTCCAGAGGGCAGGGGCATCACAGAGCCCATCCGGGCCACGCAGAGACCCAAAGGCACTGGTCTCGGATTCAACTGAACTCCTGGTGTCTGGATTCTGAACCTGGAGTACGCTGGGACAAGACAGGGCCCCAAGAGCTACGAGGAGTGAGGAGGGTGAAATGCTGCTCAGTGCGATGATGAACAATTAAAAAAAGAAGTTCCAGGATAATCCAGAAATGTGAGTCATGAGGAGGGGGAAGGAATGAGTCTCATCCTAGCAACAAGAGTATGTGATGATACAGAAACTTTCCCATATTGGGGAAAATTGAAGAAGCCCGGAGATATCCGCACAGACCGTTCCCACAAATGGAGAGACTGACTGAAACTGAGCTGGAGAAAAGACATCTAGCAAAAACTCCATGTTGGAGAAAAATATATGACTTCGATGCCTCGTTGTTAGTGTTTTAAGCTGGCATGCTGCCTCAGCCCTGTTACCTCAGAAATCATCTTTGCGGGAGAGAAAAGGGGGTAAATTCGACCACACGAGTGCGCAAATAATGTGCTAATTATGTTAATTTTTTCCCCTCTCCCAGTCAGCGGTTTTAGTTAGTCAGAAAAATGGTTTTGTCTGATATTGCACAATAATTTTAGAACCAGAGACTATATTAGTAGGCCATACCTCAAGATTCATTTTCAGTTCCTTTTTTTTTTTAATGTCATCAATGTAACGTACACTGTATGGATGTGTGTTGAAATATATGAATGCGTTTTTTGTTGTTCACTTAATGCAATGAGTCCTGTCACCACGTTTTTATCTATTCAAAAAGATAAAAATCCAAACTACAGTTTTCACCTTTAGCACCACTCTGTATGCATGTGCAGCTGATGTTTACGAAGAAAACACAGGTGTGTGTATAGTGAGGTAAAGTCTTGCCAACGGCATGCTCGACTGTCCTGTTTTTACCCGGTTTGTTTAGGTATTGTAATTTTGAAAAAATGTTAAGCATGCCGAAGCAATACTCAAAGGACGGTATATAAGAAAATGGCTGTATGATTGTGACAAACATTTCAATGTTTCCGTACAGGGTTGGAAATTCTATCAGTGAGATAAAATGAAGGATTGGTGCTGTCATGATGCACATATGAAAGCCCTACGTACCACATTTTCACAGATGTTTTCACTTAATCAGCCTGATTACAGCTTTTCTCAGGACTCGAGTTCTAATCAGGCAGAAGTGAAAACACCTGTGTGACTGTGCCGGGCCTTTCACCACAGTACCACAATTATCAAGAAAGAAAAAACAATAGAGGAAGATTAATTCCATTTTTAACAAACTATGTTTTAGACCCACTGTCCTTAATTGTGGTATTGTTTCATGTATTTATTTAGGGCTACATATAGCTAACCTGCAACTATAGATTGTCCTGAATACAGATGTGAAATCATTTAAGTGCAGGTAGAGAGTTTAAGGTCTAGGAAAAAAAATGTTTAATTATAAATTTAAAAAGGAAGTTGTGCTGTAACAATATTTGTTTCCTCTTCTCCGTTTGTTGTAACCATTGCGCACCAGATGGACGGTCTTTTACCCCACCAGGCCTGTTCAGAGAAGAAGAGCTGTGAGTGACAAACAAATATTAAACTCAGAGACTGCCAAAACTCTGTGGTAGTTATTGTCCCGTGAGGCTAACACCCTCCCCGAGCTCATCAGGTGGTTTAACTTCATGCTGACTGGAACAATGATTGAAGCTGGGGGTTTTTTTTCAAGCCAGTATTATTATTAGAATTAACAAAGTAAAGGTTGTTTATTGGCTAATGTGCAATTATTCTTTTGAAAGTGTCACATTAAATCAGTAGTGAGGCTGAGACTTGGATGAGAGGATGGATACCTCTCTGTAACTGTGAAGCCAGCAGCCTGTTAGCTCAACATAACGACTGGAAACAGGAGAAATGGCTAGAAATGTGTTTGTTTACCTGGAAAACAAACTCCTTGTGACACTTGTCATTTTTTAGCTTAAACAAACTGCATATATTGTGTTATGTTTCATCTTTAAAGGTGCTGGTTGTTCTGGTAAAAGCCCGGCTAGCTGTCCCGGTTCCCATTTTTTACGGGCAAAACAAGCTAAGCTAAGCTAAGCTAACTGGCTGTCGTCTCCGACTTCGCATTGACCGTACAGACTGGCATCAGAGACTTGGTTCATGTTGCTCTGCAATCAATGAAAGAAATAAGTTTTTATATATATATATATATATATATATATATATATATATACATTCAGTGCATGCATAGAAGGAAAAAAGAGGCAGATAAAACAGCACTTAGAAACAAAATAATAACATTTGACCTTGAAAGGTGACGTCAAAAACCACAAGAATCTCAGTCTGCTCTTCCAACTCAGTTAACAATGAACAAGTGCAATTTCAAAAATCTTGAACTACCAATAACTGTGACCAAGAAATATGCTGATTTACCCAATTCTGATATATTATTGTAATAATCTCAAATCAGCTAATTATATCAAACTTGCCAAAATTTGGGGCAAACATTAACATTAACGTCTGCTGTTAAATATTTAGAAAAAAAACAAACAAGAAATTCGCCAGGTGCTTAAAATGTACATTTTTTTGGAGCGGTTGGATGTAACTTATTACATACATATTCAAGTATTGCACTTACGTACAAATCCAATATACTTGTACTTGACTTGATAAGACTTCTACTCCATTTTGTCTCAGAGGCAAATCTGGCTGACAGCTTTAGTCACATGTTTGACAGTAAAACACTGACGGGGACCATTTTACTGCACAATGAGTAATTTTACTGTTTCATACTTTGAGTACATTCTGCACTGATATAACTTCTATTCGTTTCCTTCGGTGAGCTTTTGAATGCAGGACATTTACTCAAGTATTTTCACCGTGCGGTCTCTCACCACTTTTACTCAAGTAAAGGAACAACACTTGGACCTCTGATTGTTTGAAATTAGTTTTTTTTTTCCCAGTCCGTCGTCACTTATCAAACTGTCAGATCGAACCTGTTGAACTATCACTCGAAGCCTCTCGCTCCTGTCATGAAATCGACGCCAAACTCGAGGAACTCTCTCGTCTCGGTGCCTCACCGGCGGCGCAGACGCTCTCCTTTTAAATCCATAACTTCCCATAAGAACATGCCCTCTAAATATTCCCAACTCTATCAACACATGCATCACATTCACATGCTGACTCAACATCGCTGAAATATGATGC